>CM033693.1:30284806-30716449 GCA_019514585.1 Dendrobium officinale | reverse complement strand
CGGAATTTGGGTCAAATTTAGGTGTATTACTGGTAGCCCAAGTGAGGCTACCTATTCTTAGTAATTTAATTAGAATTTAACCCTGATGGGGTATCAAAATCTATCATTTACAGTTGCAGGGCCTTCCAGTGCCTCATACTACGCAATGTAATATGTTTAATAAGGCCTAAAACATATTGTAATTTTCATGATTAGTGCATAACATGTGTGCTCTCTTTATCTGTTTTATGAGTGAAAGTTTTTGGGGCAATGATGATGATGATTTAGAATTTAGTCATCAACTGCACATGGAGGCTATGAGATGTTCCTATGTTTTTTATTATATGACTTGTCTGGATGGTCTGGAGCTTCTCAGGAAACTACATCTCCCATTAGCATGGCAATTAAAGTATATAAATACATCTCTACCTGTCTTATGTTAGAGATTTTTTGGCATGCGAGCCTTCTTATTTTTGCTCTTTCCTTATTTTTCTTCGTTTTCTTGCTCAATACTTTTGAAGTTTTGCTCTTTAAGTTGTTGAGCTGAGCTCCCTAATTATCTCTTCACTACTAAATTCCCCTCCAACTTTCGTTGCTGTGGATATTTACATGCAATTATATTTGATAATCAACTTGCAATCAAATTTCCCTTAACTTGAAAAAATATTGGATTTGTGTGGAATGAGGAGAAACATAAGTATCGTGAGACATAATTTTGCAATTAGTGGCCGATAGTTATAGTTATCTGTTATTTAACTCAGTAATGTAATCATTGAGATTTCTCTTGGAAGAATTTTTCTGGTGATTGCCAACAAGTGACTGATCTTCTTAAATCAGGTTTCTTATACTCATTTTGCATTGGCGAACATCAAGGATAGCATGAATATTCTCAGGCAACCAATGTTTTGATTTTACCTATTTATGCTTGAGGTGAGAGGATCTTTAAAAAGCTGCTTATTTATCTATTTATCATTTTTGTGCTGGAATCTTGTAGTCATATTGCTCTCTGTCTCTATCTCTCTCTCTCATAATGCACGGTGCATTTGCCATGGTAACTTGTCGAGCATTTTTTTCATTATATAGATATTAGATTTTTGATGGAGATGTATAGAGAGTAAGGAGAATCTGAATATGATATTTATTGATTTAGAGTAAGCATATGATAAAATTTCAAGAGAAATGCCACGGAGAGTATGGGGAATCTCTCTCTCTCTCTTTCACTATTTCTTTCTCTCCCGCCAGGTCTACAAGGTACCGTTAAGATATACATACATGCTTTTGAGTTTGATAGTTTTGCAAGATTTAGCCTCTGATTAGAGTCTGTTTTCTCAGCTTTATTTTTCTAAGAATGCTGTCTTCTCGGAAATTGTGATCAGATTGAGAGTGCCATTTGAGGTTGTTTATCTGTTGCTTGATGCTTGAATATTTACCCACTGCCACTTTTTTCTTCTTAAATTATCTATCTGAAATGTGGAAGGTTTTTTTCTGGAGTAAATGGGCTTGTCTTAGCCTCTTGTTTGAAAGAGATTCTTGTTCGGGGTTTATTATATTGTTTATCTGGTTTCATTATATTCTAAAGTCATCTTTATTGCAGCTTTCAAAAAAAATTTCCGTTGTTCAGACTCTGCATAATGCAGCTGCTTATACTTTTTTGTCTTTCTAATTGCAAACAATTTCCTCTTATGAACAGTCCTAATATTTTGTATTACGTGATGTCAGCATCCTTGTGAAGTTAGAAGTACCAACTTAGTATTTGAATAGCAATAATTTAGTTTATGAACTACAAGTACTTTTGTGTTATTGAACGTAGATTCATAATTTTTTAATTCTCCTATAATTTGTTCCCTATGGTGCTGGCCATCAATTGCAAAATTTTTTGCTATTCTCTGTTGTTATGCCCATGCATGCCATATTATAATTTCGGACAAATTAAAGGGGTTAAAACCTCTTGCCATTTCTTGTATATTTTCTCACTTTGCACATTTTTTAATTAAAGTTCTTACTAAACTTTTTTATGTTTGATTTTTGTTGTTTTATACTAAAATCTTCTCTTTTGTGCGTGGGAATTAAATTGGCAATTTTAACAATTCAAGCTTCTTTCCTTTGCATTAGCTTGTGGATCTTTTAAATGTGTACCCTACTTTTTCTGAATCTTTATTTTTGGCAGCTTGGGTTTAATAGTTTGGGTATGGTTGAGCTGATCTTCTACGTGTTTGATTATTGCACCCATTATTTATTAGTGGTCGTGATTTGTGCTGCATCTTTTGCCTCAAGAAATAACCAGAGTTTGCATTTATTTTTAAAGTAAAATTCTATTTGATCATGCAAAACCAAGGGTATAATTATAATGGGGTTTTTTTTCCCTATGTTATTTATGCACTAGTGAGTCTTGGGAAGTGGTTCTTCTTAGTTTTGGGAGAGTACAGTAGGAAAAATAGTGAGAAATGAAAAAGTAAATAGATCATCAAAAAACAGTGAGTGATGAAAAAGTAAATACATGATGGAACTTCTATTAGGTCTCCCTATAAAGGAAGCTGCTCGGTTTAAGTTCTATGCTTAATGGAGTGTCAGCATACACTTAATGCACTTGTTGACAGGTACTCTCTCTCTCTCTCTTTCACTCTCTTTCTCTCTATTTGTGGGCTCTGAAAATTTGCGCTCCGGCCTCCTCTCATTTAAGTAGAGGCCCGTGGTGTCTATCTAATTTATAGTGGCATCCTGGGTTGATATTTGAAAATTTTATATTTAAAATTTGAAATTTCATCATCTTCCATTTAAAGCGGATGGTGGGGAAGTGATGATGGACCCAATGAAGATCCCATAGTTTTGTCGCCTGGGTCATAATGGTCTTTATCTGCTTAGTCGACGGAGGTAGTCGACCCAACTTGATAGAAGGATCCTTGTCGGTAGCCATGAGTTGCCTCATCCAAGGGTATCTTGTAGCCCTGTTGAAATATTTGCCCAAGGGGATAAATTTGAATGCATCTTACCTAACAGGGAGCTTTGTGCTCTATCAATTATATCACGTTAATTTATTTCTCAAGGATTTGAAGTCATTAGGGAACATATGAGCTCTGGCAATGACTGTAATGTAGTGGTGTTGTTTGGCGGCAATTCAGCCAATTTTGAGAGCCCCTCTCATAACTGCTTACCTGCAGTGCCATTTGTAGTAAAGATTAGAGACGACCTTTCGAAAGCAGTTTATTTATTTATTTATTTTATGTTGGAATTTATTAGTTATATTGCCCTCTCTCTCTTTCTTTCCATGAAGCATGGTGCAATAGCCATGATAACTTGTTGAGCCTTTTTTTTGTTTTTTTTTTTCATTATATATATATATATATTTGAGAGGTTTGGTGGAGAAGTATAGAGAGAGTACCGAGAATCTACATATTATATTTATTGATTTAAAAAATACATTTATTGATTTTCAGAAGGCATATGCTAAAGTTTTAAAAGAAATTCGCCGGAGAGTTTTATATTTGAGAATAAGAATTTATGTTTTTGCTGGTAACTAGGAATTGTTGTTGGATCCTAATGTTTTCGTTTCAATTTCTTTGATGTTATTCTATAAATTCAATTCGTAGCAGAGGGAAATAGTTTGAAAAAGTTCTCAAGTTCTATATTTCGTGCAGTATTAGAAGATACCTAATGCATTTTTTGATAATAACATACGCCTCTCTCTCTCTCTCTCTCCACTATCTATATATGTCATGAAAAAAGTGGTCAGTTTCTTGTTTGCAAACTATATTATGCAGAATTTTTTTATTAATTCTTTTAAAATTACAATTGGTTGTCTCGATTCTAATTTTGAGGTATGCTGATGCATCTCACAATTAATTGGTTTGGTCACATTAGATGGAGGCCTTCCAGTGATGACCGGTTAGGAAAGTTGAGGTATTAAATTTGACTTATATTAAGAAAGGTAGAGGTAGATCTAAAAAGACTTGTTTAGAAAATATTAGAAATGATCTTTCTTTATTAGGTTTAAAGGAGAATTTGACTTTTAACATGACAAAATGGCAAAAAAAAAATCATGTAGCCGTCTCTATGTAGTGGCACAAAGGCTTGATATTGTTGTTGCTGATGCATCTCACAATCTCTTGCCATGAAAAGAAAAAAATGAAATTGCATAATTGCATTGGTGGGGTTTAAGATTTTTGATTTTTTATATGAAAATCTTTATCTGTTGTCTCAGTCTCGGGCAACCGCAGTTGACATTACAGTAGAAAGTCAAGCATAGCGAAGCTTCTCTAATGGTTCTATGTCATGGATTCATTGTCATCATCTGTGCCTTCTTTTCTTTTTGGTTCATGATTCTTTTGGTTGAGTTTGTTTTGGTAGAATTAGCGAAAAAGATATATTGTTTGCCTAATTTAAACTTGGTAAAAAAGCTGTTCCAAACAAAACCTTATTCACATTCCTGCTGTAAAAATTCAAGGGCCCTGTCTCCAATCTAAATTTAATGCGAGTTGGTGAAATCAGTCTCTTGCTGCAAAAAGGGAAAAAAATCATTGAAGAGAAACATATGATTTTTAGATAGAAATATGAGTAGCTTTCTCTACCCCCTTTTAATTGTAATGAAAAGTTCTGATGTGGCCTAGTTTACTACTGTTACATTTTATCTACCTTCAATACACAACTCTCCTTGGCCTATTGGTTGAGAGCTTAGGCTTCCAACTAAGATACCACAAAAGTGTTTCCAATTCTGAAGTGAGGCCACACATCCATTGGACGAAGCTCTAAAGCATGGCAGAAACTTTCAAGCGCTATATATCATGAATGGGTGGCGCCATGCTTGGGTGAGGAGAGCCACTAGGAGCAAGCTTTGGGCATTGATAGCGGTTGGAAAGGGTATTGATCATATCTGGATTGAAATTGGAGTAGGACTGGAACAATACCAATGTAGGTCTATATTTGTCCAGTGGAGCGTTGGTAAGTACTTCCATTAGCAATTTGGTTTACCTGAAAATGTTTTTTTTTTTAATGTTCCTTGTTAACCTGAATAGTTGAAATCCCATATCTGATGGAGTACAAGCTAATTTTACCAAATGCTTCCCCAATTTTTTTTTTAATCTTTCTTGTAACAGATGCTTCCCCAATTTTTTTTTAATTAGGGCTTGAGCTTAGAGCATTATATATATATCCATATCCATAATCTATTGATGTGTTATACTTCTCTGCGATTGGTTGTCTATTTGCACTGTCTCTGCACAGTCTTCCTATAGACGTAGGTTTGCTAGGGTTTTCTTTACCTCTTCTCAAACTGTTCGGTGGTCGTGGCTGTTCGACATCGACGGCTTCGCCTGAAAGGTAGAGTTTTGAACGAGTCGCTAAATGACTTCTTTGCCTCCTTACACGACGTTCCCTCCTGTCGAATCCACAGTTTGCGCATCTTCTCTCTATTTCGTCGTTGCTGTTCGGCTTCGTTTTCGTCTTCGCGTGAAGCGTGAAGCAGGGTTTTTGCACGATTCGCTTCTTCGGCTCCTTCGGCTCCTTCGGCTCCTTCGTTGCTGTTTGACTTCGCTCGATGACGACGGTCCCTTCCTGTCGGATCGAAAGTCTCGATATTTTAATTGGAAGGAACTGCTGGGAGCTCGCTAGCTGTAAAGGAAACTACCTTTATACCTTTCGTCCCGCTACTTCGGCGAAATTTCAGGATTTATTAAATCCCGGATTTACGGTCCAATGAGGGAGACGGAGGATTTATTCCTCCGGGAGATTTAGCGGTTGTTTGCAGGATTTGGCAAAAATCCTGCTCAAAATCAGCATAAATGCTGTTAAAGCCTTTATCCAAACAGCCCTAGGGATTAACCACTATCCACGCATGAATATCGATCTGTTTGCTATATTTCTGATCTGGAATCTTTGGATGTCATGCAGCTTATGAGGCAGCAGCAGCTGGCATTATAATGTGGAATTATACGTAGCTATCGGCATACAGCTTTCTACTTGCCTTATTTAATGGATTCTGCTGTAATCTGACCCTATCTTTATTCTTTGTCTCCCATTATTCTTGTTTACTTTTGGAATTTAGTCAGTTCTTTTGTGTTCTTGATGTTTCATAATGTGCAGGGTAGGATGCATTATTCTCTTTGAAGTTCCATTGAAATTACCGTTCTGAGTAGTTGCAGATGGATATTTATAGTGGATCAATAGATGAGATTGTTGTGAAAGAAGCATCAAACATGACTTGTTGGGTTGTTGCACCAAGTTCGTTTTTTTTTGGCTTGTCTATTTTGTTGAGTGTTGCTGCGGTGATGCATTGCCTATTTGAATGTTTCATGGTTGAGTTCTCATATCTTTAATTAAGAATGATGAGGCATCAAAGATGATCTAATATCCACAAGTAACAGATGCTTCCATTGTTTATATTAGGTTGAGCTGTGAAGACAGCATGAAAGCTTTTTTCTCTTTTTCTAAGATGGGTGCAGTGTTTTCTTTGGATATCTCCTTATTGAATCACCATGCAACAAACTTGGTAATTCAAGAGGATCTGAATCCTCTCTCTCTCTCTCTCTCTCTCTCTCTCTCTCTCTGTATATATATATATATACTTGCAATCAAATAGCCCTTGAAAAAAATATGCGGACAAGAGGAGAAATATTTTTATGATTGATGGCTGATTTTTAAAGTTGTGTTTTGTTTTACTCAGCGATGTTATCATGTAGATTTCTATTGGAAGATCAAGGTCTCTTGCAAGATCAAGGGCATGTTGGGAGTGTTTTCAATGGACTGCTGATATCGACTCCCTTGATCATGCATTGTTTATCGAGTATTTTAGTATCTTAGTGATTTCAAAATTTGGCGATCTTGGGCTTGTTGGATTCTTGTCGTTGAGCCGGTCGATTTTGACACATTTGGGAATCGTTTGGTCATTCAATTTCTTGTTTGAACCTCAATTTCTTGTTTAAACCTCCAAATGGCCTTTGGTCTTTGATTTGGACCCATTTGAGCTCGGATTGGATCAAATTTGGTGTCTTTGGGTTCGTCTTTTTGAGACATTTAGTTCAACTATATATATCTACGTTGCTCCGATACACCTATTTATGAAGGCGTGTTGTATCCGATACATGGATACTCCTCCGATACGCCCCTGATACGAGTCGGATACGGCTTTGCCGTATCCAATTAATGTACTATTTAATTTCAAAAGGACCCGCGTATTCGACACACGTGTCCGTTGAAAGACAAAAAAACAAAACGAAAAAAAGACGTGTCGTATTTACTTCTGCGTCTGCGAGTGAGGTTCTCTTATCCAAGTCTCTTGATGATATGGGAATATTAGAAATTGCTAATTTTTCACTTCATCAACTTGAATTAGAAGCTATGATGTTTTTAAACTACCCACTGAAGAAGCTAATCATATCATTCCGTCTATTGAATAGTTGAAACTTCATGTGCTAGACAATTTATGTTTATGCATTTGTTGTTGTATTAGACATTTAATGCTTATTTTTATTTTGATATTATAAGCTACATGGCTACAAATGATGTTGCTTTCGTTTTTATTTTTAAATTTCAAACATTATGCTTTGGTTGCTTTCTTAATTTTTATGTATGATTTATAAATTTTAATGTCATATCCTCGCCGTACCCGTATCCTATATTTTTAAGAATTGACGTGTCTCGTATCTGTATCGTGTCGTATCTGTCGCCGTATCTGTAATATATATATATATATATATATATATATAGTCATTTTCAAAGGTCAAAACTTACTTGTTGCTTGTATTTTCTCATTATTGTAATCATCTAGATATCTGTTGGTAGAACTGAGCTTGTGAATGCCAAAAAAGTGACTGATCTTCTGCGACCCAAGTTTCCAATTGCAATGGCAAACATAAGGTTGGCTTGAAAATTCCCAAGCAACCGATGTTATGATTATCCCTACTTATGCTTCGGTATGGAGGGCCTTTAGATAGCTGATTATATATAGACAGACGTTTTTATATAAATGCTCAACATATCTTTATTGCAACGTAAGTGCACTACCTTCCCTTATGCATTACCTTACAAATTTAAGAGTCTCTGTTTCCGTTCCATTTTTTTTGCATGTTGGAAGATTTTTTCACAATCTGTTCATATGAATGGGAAATTTAAATTGCACGGATGGAGGATTGTATTTTCCTTTTACAGATGGAAAACCATTCAGTTTCCTATCTCTGCCTTGAAATACAATTAAAATGCCCGAATCATATGGCGTTTTCAAGATTAGTGTTATACCAACAACAACTTGATTGTGATTCTTGTTTTTGTTGGTAACAAGGATCTGTTGATCCTCTTGTTTTTTTTTATAATTCTTATGAATGTATTCTATAAATGCACTTCTTTTGAGGAGATGTAGTTTGTGATAGTTCTGAAGTTTTCTATGTTTAATGCCATGTCAAAAGATGCCTAATGCTTTTGTTGAAAGTGACATGCTCCCCCTCACAAGGTGCTTATTGCATTTGTTGACAGTGACAGGGTTGCGGGGGTGCTATCTTTATGTTGTCTTCAAGGCAATTAGGTTTTGATGTGGAAGATAATTTTATTGCTCTTTATTTATCTAAGCATGTCAGTTTCACTTTCTATGTATTGGTGATTGTTTAATGTGTTATGTGGATTCAGTTCCTTTTAGAAAAGGGTATCTTTTTAGCCTATGGTGACAGTGAAAAAAGAGATGGATTTAATACTTGGGGAGACCAGATCTATGAAAGTCAGTGACTCAGATATTGAATGCATACAACTCTCTCTTTCTCTAAATAAGCTTCATCTTCTCCAGGAAATACATTTATGAAGGCGTTATCATTTGTTGACAGTTATGATGATTAGTGCCATTCTCATAACGGGTAATAGTGCTGTGATAATTTTTTAGGAGTTCATAAAAAAAAAAAAAAAAAAAACGTGGAAGATTATGATGATGATAATTGTTTAGAGTTTTGCTGGGTTGTGCAGTGCTTTTGTTGTGTATCTTTATGCTTTCTATGGTATAACATATATGGATGGTCGAATATGAGCTATTCATGAATAACAAAATTGTTTGACAGCTCTACATGACAAGGGATCTAAAGATCCGCTTGAAGGCAACTCCTTTACTATGGGAATGTCTTACACCGAGAATTACCTTGATCAGGCATTAATCTTTGATGGAACTCCTATTGGTTGCGTCATTTTCATCATGCAATAAAAGTAAGAAGGGCTAAATATTTGGAAGTTGCGAAGATTGGTACGACAAATATTACTTGTGTGCTGTTATTTTCTTCTTTGAGTAAAAAATTTGGAGGGCGATGATGATGATGGTGTAGAATTTAGCCTGAATGTTGGCTTTGTTTCCTATGGTATGACTTTCTGGATTGCCTGGAGTTTCTCAGGCAACCTCAGTTGACATTACAATGGGAAGTCAAGTATAGCAAAGCTTCTCTAATATTTTTATGTTATGGATTCATTGTCATCATCAGAGCCTTCCTCTTTCCTTTTTGGTTCATTATTCTTTTGGTTGAGTTTGTTTTGGAGGAATTAGCAAAAATAAATATTGTTTACCTAATTGAGACTTACTCCCCTCCTAAAAATTCAAGGGCCTTGTGTGCAATCTAATTTTAATGCGTTTTTTTGGAATAAGTGGCCCTTGCTGTGAAAAGGGAAAAAAATTTATTGAAGAGAAAGATACATATGATTTTTATGTAGAAATACCATCAGTAATGTTATCTTCTTCATGAAATATAATTATGAAGGTCAGATCATTTGACAGATATGAAGATTAGTGCCCTACTTATAACGGGTAATAGTGTTCTGATTATTTATTTTAGGAGTAAAAAAAATTTGGGGAGGATGGTAATGATGATAATGATTTAGAATTTAGATGGGTTGTGCAGTTCTTTTGTGGAGTATCTTTACGTTTCCTATGGTATGACATATCGATGGTCGAATAGGAGCTATTCATGAAAAATGATTTTTTTTGACAGTTATATATAACAGGGGATTTGAAGATCGATCCCCATGAATAAGTAACTCCTCTACTATGGGAATGTCTTAGTGGTAGTGGTGATGATGCTCAAGTATGCTTTCCTCTACGTATGCCAGTAACTTTCAAAATTCCCATATCCAAGCCCGTGCTTCTACTATATGCCTGATAACACATATTTTTTATGTATATGATTGACGACTAGCCTTAATCGAAAGTTCCCTCTTGTTATCGGGAGGGGTAATTAACTATAGGTGCTTGTGCCTATAGGAAACCAAAACTCAGATCATAAAGTCCTTGCGAAATGAGGCAAAATCTCTGGGTAGTGTCTTATCTACAAACTCATTTGTCTTCCCAAAATTTATCCCGGAACTTAATCCATTAAAAGCTCTTTGATCGAAGAAAACAGAGGGGAGGCTGGGGCCGAATTTTTGGATCCAACAAATGTGATATTAATGCTTCTCAAAATTAGTTTGGATCGTGCTGGCTAAGTCTTCTATTGAACTTAAATATTTGTTGATAGGTTTGATGGAGGAGTATAGAGAGTGTAAAGAGGATCTGCATATGATATTTATTTATTTAGAGTTATCATATGATAAACTTTTAAGTGATCTGGAGAGTTCTCAAAAAGAAAAGAGTTAATAGTGTTTATAAGTATTTCTATTTCAATTGGATTACATCAAGGATCAGCATTAAGCCCATATCTTTTTGCTTTAGTCATGGATCTTACTTGTTACTTGTATTTTCCTCAATAATGTTATCATCGAGATATCTGTTGGTAGAACTGTGCTGGTGATTGCCAACAAGTGACTGATCTTCTGCAATTCAAGTTTCCTTCTACTCTTTTTGCAATGGGAACATCAAGGATGGCTTGAAAATTTTCTGGCAACCGATGTTATGATTATCCCTATTTATGCTTGAGGTTGGAGGGCTTTTAGAAAGCTGATTATTTATTTATTTATTTATTTGTGTGGGAATTCAATAGTCATATTGTTCTCTCAATCCGTCACTCCTGAAGCAGGATGCAGTTGCTATGGTAATTTAAGATGATATATATATATATATATATATGCTCAGCATATCTTACTTGCAATCGATGTGCACTTCCTTTCCTTATGCATTTCCTTTGAAATTAAATAGCCTCTGTCTTCATTTTATTTTTTATGTTGGAAAATTTTGTCACGATCTGTCCATATGAATGTAAAATTCTTGCTGCTCGGACGTGAAATTATATTTTTCTCTTACAGATGGAAGACTTGTCGGGTCGTAGTTTGCTGTTATTATCTCTTTTATGAGTGATTTGTGAGGGCAACAATGGTGATGATTTTGAATTAGGGATCGACTGCACATGAGAGGGAATAAAATGTCCCTATGTTTATTATGATATGGCATGTCTGGATGGCCTCCAGCTTCTATGGCAAGTACATCTTCCATTTGGATGGGAATTAAAGTGTAGAAAAGCTTCTCTACTTGTCTTTTGTCTTGGATTCATTGTCATCTAAGCCTTTTTGTTTTGTTTCGTCTTCTTCTACTTCTTATTCTTGCTAAAGTGTCGAGAAACATAGCTCATTCAGTTCTGCCTAGCTCCCTAATAAGCTATTCACTAATAAAATCCCCTCCAATTTCTGTTACTGTTACTGTTACAATATATCCATTATCAATTCTTGCTACTTAGCTTTGCCATGTTTCTCTGGCTATTAGATGATGGATTTCTTTTGGAGAGGCTGTGAAAATTATTGCTGATAATTTGGCCATGGTCAATTCTTCCTCTACTGTAGCAACGAGGCATCAAGGAATGGCATGGAACGCCTCTAGCAACGCGCTAGTAGTGCTATCAAAAACTTCCTACTGTACTGCTTCTTTTACCAATGTTGCTGCTACTATAAGAACCTACTTCTATTTAGTTGTTTAGCTACATGTTCTAACCTTTTCTCAGATTCTTTGCAACATTAGGATCTGGGGGCATTTGTTTGCAATATGCTTGCAATCACATTATTGGCTATGCTCATTATCGAGGCTGTGATGATTTTTATTCTCTAGGATTCTTTCTCTTTTTTTAATATACGCATGTATATGTTGGAAAGCATGTACTTTTGCAATTATTGCTGTCAAGTGTTTGATTATCTCTTTTGTTCCTCCAAGGCTAGGTTTTTCTATTTTCTGAATGTGGGCTCTACTTGCTCTTTTTAATGAGGTGGTAAGCAATACGATTAGAGTTCTTATCTTGAAGCTTATTTCACTTTTATAGAAGTAAAACGGGCACACAAATTTTGTTGCATGTCAATTATTGGTGTATCCAACATTAGCTGGTTATGTAATTAAGGACTTTTTTGGATTATGGCATTATCTTTTATCGAGAAAAAACAAGGGTCTAATTAATTGGGGGTTGTTTCCTATTTTATATATTCGCTAATGACCCCTTTAGAAAGGGTATTTCTTAGCCTACGCTGGCTTTAAAGCAGAACAGCCTTGGGAGAAAAGAGCAGTTAAAACAGTGAGAAATAGAAAAGTTAAAACGTCATGGATCATGTACTTTTAGGTCTGCTTATAAATTTGCTACTTGGTTGAAGTTAATGCATATCCTCTCTCTTCTCTTATATTTTATTGGAGCTGCATAAGGGAAAAAAAAGACAGCATTTAGTGGTGGGAGTGAAAGAGGTATAGAGAAGGCAAATTATTATATATTTGAAATTTATAGTGGAATTAAGTGATATAGTGTCTTTCACATGACCTAATTGTGATTCTTGTTATGAAGGAACTATTGATCCTATTGTTTTCTTTATAATTTCTATCAAGGTATTCTATAAATGCAATTCTTATCGGTGGGGGGTAGTTTGTGATAGTTCTGAAGTTCTATGTTTAATGCAATTATAGAAGATGCCTAATGAATTTTTTGATAATAACACGCTCCCTCACTTTCTCTTTCTCTTTTAGCATAGGCGGGATCTTATACTTGTACTCTTCTCTCAACAAAGACATCAGAAGATCAGCGTCTTATGTGACCAAACCATCTAAGGCAACTTTCTCTAATATTATCTCCCATTAGAGTTACTCTAACATTGTATATGCTTGTTTTACATTCTATCTCTAAGTGTAGAGCTACTCATCCACTTCAGGATCACCATTAAGCATTGATGGTCTCTGTGGCTCCGAAAATTTACGTCCTAGCCTCTCCGTGAGCCCCGCCCAAATTAAAAAAAAAATACTTAGGAGGGTAGACATCTTCTCAACAAATTAATGGACAATGAAAGGCTGCAGCCGCGCACTCATGACAGTACACCCAAGCAAATCCATACTGTGTATATTCAATTCCTCTCTCCACTTCCTTGCTTAAGCATCCATTATGGTACAAACCCTTGTCAGTTTTCATTTTATTTATTACAGACTTTTTTCATTTCATGTCTTCAATCCACCTTCTACCCTGACCATGCAATGCTTCAGCTGTAGAGAGAAAGAGAGAGTAATGGGGTAAAATATTGAAAGGGAGAGGGAGGAATGACTTTCCATTGTGAACGGATTGATGAAAAGAGATTTTGACGCAGAGTTGCAAGGGAAGATTTAGCCCTCATGAGTTTGTTTTGGAGGAATTAGCGGAAAAGGAATATTGTTTACCTAATTGATGCTTACTCTCCTTCCGTAAAAATTCAAGGGCCCTTTCTACAATCTAATTTTAATGCATGTTGGTGGAATCAGTGTATCTTGCTGTGAAAAGGGATATAAATTCATTGAAGAGAGAGATACATATGATTTTTAGATAGAAATACTATCAGTGGCTTCATCTTCTCCATTAAATATAATTACGAAGGCCATATCATTTAGCAGTTATGAAGATTATTGCAATACTCGTATGGGTAATAGTGTTATGATTATTTATTTTATAAAAAAAAATATTGGGGAAGATTATGAAAGCTTAGATATTAACAATGAAATGCTACAGTAGTGCTTCTTTTGCTACATTTGTAATGATATGAGTTTGGGGGTTTCTTTCTCATTTTTTGTATTTTCTGATAATTATCTTAGGTCCTTCAACTTTAACCTAGTCTTGTTTGCTTTCGGAAGCTTATGTGATGAAGGTTGATACTCTCAGATCTCTCTATGTTGATGGTTATTTTTGAGGAATTTTATCACCAAAATTTTAATTTCCCACCCCCTCATCATCTTTGGCAATGTATGCTTTAAAATGCATTCTGTTATATGAAGGATTTGTTGCCCACAAAATGAGGAATCTCTTTCTCTCTCTTAACTCTTAAGATATACATACAAGCTCTTGAGTTGCTTGCTAGTTTTGGAATATTTGTTCTCTCATTAGTGCCTGTGTTCTCTGCTTTATTTTTCTAGTAAGAATGCTGCCTTCTTAGATATTGTGAGCCGATTTGGAGTGCCATTTGAGGTTGTTTATCTGCGGCTTGATGCTTGAACTTTTACCCGCTGCCACATTATTCCTGTAAATGGGTTTGTCTGAGACTCTTCATTTAAAGATGTTCTTGTTCGTGGTTTTTTTTTTAATTGTTTTTCTGGTTTCGTTATATTCTCAGTCATCTTTATTGCAGCTGTAAAAAATTTCCATTGTCAAGATTCCGAAAAATGCAGCTGTTTATAATTTTTAGTCTGTCTAATAGCAAACAATGTCCTCTTAAGAGCAGTCCTAATATTTTGTTTTACATGATGTTTATGGGAAAGAGTTTTTATTGGATGAAATTTAAATGGATATGTTGGTAGAGAGGTAGATGATTTTAAAAGCATTCATGATGGCCATGAGTTTGGAACGATAAATGAAGTTTGCAAGATCATGGTAGATTTTTGTTTAGCTTATGATTTTTTAATTGCTAATACCTTATTTAAGAAAAGGAATGAACATCTCATCACTTATAAAAATGGATATAGTACAAATCAGATTGACTATTTTCTTATAAGAAAATTAGATCGTTTATATTTCAAATATTGTAAAGTTATTCCGAGTGAAAATTTATGTACCCAACATCAATTATTAGTTTTGGACTTTAAGATAAAGGGTTAGAAAAAAAAAAGAAAAAAGTAAAACAATATTGTAGGATTAGATGGGGGCATTTAAAGAATATTAACAAAATATTTTTGAGAGTAAGATGTTAGATCTTAAGATTTTGTCTATGTAAGAGGAAGCTATTGTTATGTGGAAAAAAAGTTGCTAGTGTTATTCAGAATATTGCAAAAGATGTGCTTGGAGTATCAAAGGGTAAAGCTCCTAATAAGAAAAATAGTTGGTGGTGGAATCTAAATGTGCAAGAAAAGATTAAAAATAAAAAGATTTGTTCTAAAAATTTGTTTAATTCTAAAAATTCTGATAATTGGGAACGATATAAAAAGGCTCGTAAGGAATCTAAGAAAGTAATATGCGATGCAAAGATTTTAGCTTTTAGTGATTTATATAATAGATTAGATACTAAAGAGGGAGAAAGATATATGCATAAATTAGCCAAACAAAGAGATATAAGTAGTAAGGACTTTGTTCAAGTGAAGTGTATTAAGGATGAAGATCAAAAAATACTTTTCTTAGAAGATGATATTCAATAAAGGTGGATGAGATATTTTGCTAAACTTTTTAATGAAAATTGTGAAAATAAGATTGACTGTAGTGACCTTAGCATCCTAAATGAAAATAAAGATTTCTGTTTTTATCGGCGAATTAGTAAAATCTGTTGATATTCCATTAGAGGTGTTGAAATGCTTAGGAGATGAAGAAATTTTTTGGCTTATTAAACTTTTTAATACTTTGCAGTAGCTTGTGGATCTTATAACTGTGTACCCAACTTTTTTCTGAATCTTTATAATTGACCGCTTGTGTTTGACAGTTTGGGTAAGGTTGAGCTGATCTTCTACGAGTTTGAACATTGCACCCCATTATTTATTGAAGGACTAATTTGTGCTGCATCTTTTGCATCAAGAAGTCACCAGAGTTT
The DNA here is from genome assembly GCA_019514585.1 of Dendrobium officinale. Taxonomy (NCBI): domain Eukaryota; kingdom Viridiplantae; phylum Streptophyta; class Magnoliopsida; order Asparagales; family Orchidaceae; genus Dendrobium; species Dendrobium officinale. The sequence continues at coordinate 30,700,591 of CM033693.1, read as the reverse complement.
GCATATTATTTTTATGTTAACATTCTCTCTACACACACACATGCACATATATTCAAATATAACATGCATATATGGCTATTTAAATGCATATATGTATGATATTCTACTTGCAATCAAATTTCTCTTTAACTTGAAAATTTTTTGGATTTGTGTGGACAATGAGGAGAAATATACGGATTCTGAGACATATTTTTACAATTAATGGCTGATAGTTATGGATGTCTTTTGTTTTCCTCAGTAATGTAATAATTTTGATTCTCTTGGAAGAATTCTGCTGTTGATTTCCAACAAGTGACTGATCTCTGTTTCTTATACTCATTTTGCAATGGCGAACATCAAGGATGGCCTGAAAACTCTCAGGCAACCAATATTATGCCAATTTATGCTTTAGGTGTGAGGATCTTTAGAAAACTGCTAATTTATTTATTCTTTATTTTTTTGTTGGAATAGCAGTCATATTGCTCTCTCTCTCTCTCTCTCTCTCTCATAAAGCATGGTGCACTAACCCTATTAACTTGTTGAGCATTTTTTTTGTTACGTAGATATTAGATTTTTTATGGAGAAGTCTAGAGAGTAAGGAGAATCAAATATGTTATTTATTGATTTAGAGAAATCATATGATAAATTTTCAAGAGAAATGACCTGGAGAGTTCTAGAAAAGAAAGGTGTTTATAATGCTTATATTCAAGTCATTAAGGGTATATATACATGTGCTATTACTTGTGTTCAAATAAAAGGTGGTTTGATCAAGTTTTTCCTAGTTTAGTTGGATTACATCAAATATCAGCTTTAAGCACGTATCTTTTTGCTTTTGTCATGGAAGTTTTTTTAGACATTTTGCGAAGGATGTACCTTGGTAGGCTTTTGGTTGTGATTTTTTACTTGTTGATATGATTGGAGAGGGAGTTGAAAAACTTGAATTATGGAGGTGAACCTTAGAGTGTAAATGTTTTCATTTGATTAGATCTAAAACCAAATACATTGTGTGTAATTTAAGTAGTAATATATCTTGTTGTGGGATTGTGACATTGAGTGATCAAGTCCTTAAAAAAAGTGCACATTAGATATCTCAGGATAATCGTTCAAAGAGATGATTAAATATATGGGGATATTATTTGTAGAATTCAAATTGGATTGCTAAAGTGGAGGAATGCATTAGGGCTGTTGTGTGATAGAAAAGTATCCCTCAAGTTAAAAGTTAAAAGTACCAATTTAGTTTATGTATCAGCATCCTTGTAAAGTTAAAGTACCAATTTAGTTTATGAATAGCAGCAATTTACTTTATGAGCTACAAGTACTTTTGTGTCATTGAAAGTGGATTCCTAATTTTTTATTCTTCATTTCTTTTGTCCTTGCTTTATGGAGCTGGTCATTAAAATAATTGCAAAACTTATCTCCATGCATTCCATATTATTATTTCGGACAAATTAAATGGGTAAAATCTCTTGTCATTTCTTGTTTATTTTCTCGCATCTTTCTACATTTTTAGTTAAAGCCCTTACAAAACTTTTTTTTTTCCTTTGATTTTATTTTTTTTATACTAATTCTTCCCATGTTTGCGCGGGAATTAAATCTGCTATTGTAACAAGTCAAGTTTCTTTCCTTTGCAGTAGCTTGTGGATCTTATAACTGTGTACCCAACTTTTTCTGAATCTTTATTGTTGACAGATTGGGTTGGACAGTTTGGGTAAGGTTAAGCTGATCTTCAACGAGTTGGAACATTGCACCCCATTATTTATTTAAGGACTAATTTGTGCTGCATCTTTTGCCTCAAAAAGTCACAAGACTTTGCATATTATTTGTATGGGAACATTCTCTTTGATCAAGAAAAACCAATGGTCTAATTATAATGGCATTGTTTCCTATGTTATATATAAACTAGTGGCTCTTGGGGAGCTTTAGAGATTGCACGAGTTGCTTCTTCGGCTCCTTTGTTTCCGTTCGACTTCGCTCCATCGACGAATTTCCCTTCCTGAGGATTGGGCGTTACAACATTTTGATTAGAAGCAATGACGGTAGTTCACTCGCTGTGAAGTTAATTTTCTCCCTTTCGTGCGTTTCTTTGGCGAAATTCCATAAATCCTCCTAACTACAGGATTGAGTAAATCGGGGTTTTATGGCAAAAAGAAGGAACAAAGGATTTGTTCCGCTGTGAAACCGTTTGGCAGGATTTTGCATAAATCTTGTTGCCACACAGCCCCTAAGTGTTGATGCCGTGATGCATTGACTTTTCGAGTCTTCCATAGTTGAGTTGTCATATCTTTAATTGAGAACTATGAGGCATTAAAGATGACCTGTTATCTGCAAGTAAGAGATGCTCCCCCCCCCCCCCCCCCCCCCCCCCCCCCCCCCCCCTTTTTTTTTTATTAGGGCCTTAATATAGTGGACAGGGTGAAAGCTTTTTCTATGACTGGCTGCAGGTGGTGTCTTTGGATATCTCTTTATTGTTGCTCCATGCAACAGCATTGGGAATTCAGATGGATTTGAATACATCATAGAAAAAACCACCTGCAGTCAAATTGCATGATATACTTCTTGCAATCAAATTGCCCTTAACTTGAAAAAGTATTGGATTGGTGTGGACAATGCGGAGAAATATTTGCATGGTGAGTCATATTTTTACACTTAATTGCTATAGTTGTAGTTGACATTTGTTTTCCTCAGTTATGTAATCATTGAGATTTCGCTTGGAAGAATTTTGCTGGTAGGTGCCAACAAATGACTAATCTGTTGTAAATAAACTTTTGCATACTCATTTTGCATTGGCGAACATCGAGGATGGCCTGAAATATCTCAGGCAACTAGTGTTATGATTTTCCATATTTATTCTTAAGGTGAGGGGACTTTTAGAAAGCAGGTTATTTATTTTCTATTGGAATTTATTAGTCATGTTGCCCTCTCTCTTTCTTTCTGTGAAGTACGGTCTATGTTGCATCGATACACCTATTTATGAAGGCATGTTGTATTCGATACGCCGTTACGCGCATACGCCTCCGATACGGAACTGGAACTGATCTTCTACAATTCAAGTTTACTTATACTCATTTTGCAATGGGGAACATCAAGGATGGCTTGAAAATTTTCAGGCAACCGATGTTATGATTATTCCTATTTATGCTTGAGTTTGGAGGGCTTTTAGGAAGCTGATTATTTATTTGTTAGTGTGGGAATTCAATAATCATATTGTACTCTTTCTCCTTCCCTGAAGCAGGATGCAGTTTCTATGGTGATTTGAGGTTATATATATATATATATATATATATATATATATATATAAATTCTCGGCATATCTTACAGGCAATCCGGGTGCACTTCCTTTCCTTATGCATTACCTTAGAAATTAAATAGCCCCTATCTCCATTCTATTTCTCATTTTGGAAAATTGTCACAATCCGCCCATATGAATGAAAAATTTATATTGCACGGATGGGGGATTATATTGTTCTTTTACAGATGGAAGACTTATCATGTTTAGTTTGCTGTGATTTTCTCTTCTATGAGTGAGTTGTGATGGGAATAATGCCCCGATGATTTAGAATTTAGCCTACGCTGACCTTAAAGCAGAACCGCCTTGGGAGAGCAGTGCAGTTAGAACAGTGAGAGATTGAAAAGTTAAAATGTCATGAATATTGTATTATTATGTCTGCTTATAAAGTTTTGCTGCTCGGTTGATGTTAATGCATATCCTATCTCTTCTCTTGTATTGATTGGAGCTGCATGAGGGAAAAATAAGGCAGCATTTAGAGATAAGGCAAATTAGCATATATTTGAAATTTATAGTGGGATTAAGAGAGAGATAGTGTATTTCACATGGCCTGATTGTGATTCTTATTTTTGTTGGTATCAAAGAATTGTTGATCCTCTTGTTTTCTTTATAATTTCTATGAAGGTATTCTATAACTGCAATTCTTATCGGTGGGAAGTAGTCTGTGATAGTTTTGAAGTTCTATGTTTAATGCAATGTCAGAAGATGCCTATTGCATTTGTTGACAGTAACACGCTTCCTCACTTTCTTTCTCTTTTAGCATTGGTTGGGTCTTATACTTCTACATCTTTGCAACTTTTAACTTTATTCCAGGTCATGCTGCTAGCGTTAATTAACTATAGGGATTCACACCTGTAGGAAACCTATACTTTGATCATATTGTCCTCACAAAATGAGGGTAAAATCTCTTGGTAGTATCTTATTGAAAATCCAATTTGCTTTATGAAAATAAAGTTAAAAACTCTCCTCCACCACCCAAAAAAGCTTAGAGGGAGGAAAAGAGGTAGAGGACAAATTGGACAAATTATCATATATTTGACATTAAGAGGGAGATTAAGAGAGATGATATGTCTTGGACATAACCTGGTTGTGATACTTATTTTTGTTGGTAAGAAGGAACTGTTGGTAGATCCTTATGTTTTCATTGCAATTTCTATGAAGGTATTCTATAAATTCAATTCATGTCTCCGGGAAGTAGTTTGTTATAGTTCTCAAGTTCTATGTTTAAGACAATATCAGAAGACTCATAATGCATTTGTAAACCTACATGGCCTGAATCCAAATTGATTTTTAGAAAAGTTAGTATCATGTTCCAGAACTCTTTCCCATAGTTTTTAAAGTATAACACATTAACTTAATTCATATGTAATTCACATAATCTTGTGCATCACCTTTATTCTTAAAAATATGAATCATCACACTCATTCTTCCATCATCTGTCATTTTTTTAGTCTTCAAAATAATATTAAGAAGTTTAGTATGTCAAAAAATTCCTTTTTCTCGTAAGCATTTCCACACCTCTATTGGGATATCATTAGGTTCGTTAGCTTTTCCACTTTTTTTTTTAAGTCTTTCTAACTTCAGTTTTACTGATACTTTAATAAAAATAAAAATCTTTATTTTCGCTTAGAATTCTATGGTCACTAAAGTCAATTGCTTTCTCATATTCTTTAATACTAAGATAGCAATATGTGATGAAAAAAATTTTGTTTTTAATTATTTATATAATATGTTACATACTAAGGAGAGCAAAAGATATATATGTAAGTTGACCCAACAAAGTGATAGGACATGTAAGAATTTAGTTCAAGGGAAGTGCATTAGGTTTGAAGATCAAGTGTGTTTTTATTAGAAGAGGATATTCAACAAAGGTATATGAGATGTTTTGTTAAACTTTTCAATGAAGATTGTGAGTATATGATTGACTTTAGTTATCTTAACATCCTAAATGAAAATTGTGAATTTTTTTTTTTATGAAAATATTTGTAAAATTGAAGATAGAGATATTTTAAAGAAAATGAAACGTGGAAAAGTTGTTGGACATGATGATATTTTGATAGAGATGTTTTATTTCTTTTCCTCAACAATTGTCAGAAGCTTTTAAGCAACCTATTAAGATATTTTGTCTTGCGATGGCTAGTTAGGTCTGCATGGACGTGTTGAGGTGATTCAACTTCCTTAGCTATAAAACGTTCTCTCTCTCTCTCTCTCTCTCTCTCTCTCTCTCTCTCTCTCTATGTAATGGAAAAAAGTTCAGTTCTATGTATGCTGGTACATTCATGAATGAGAATTTGACTTAGTAGGTCATAATGTAGTTTAAGGGCTTGACCTTACATAGTGGGATTTGGGCTTGATGTTGTTGTTGTTGTTGATTGTGCATTCTTACAATTATTCACTATGAAAAGGAAAAGTGGAGCTGCATTGAATGGTGATACTATTTTTTATTTTTATATCGCAATTGTATGATTAGAACTTTGTTTTCTTTATGATATTGTAGTTATCAAGATTTATGCCATAGAACAGGTATTAGTGTGTTGTGATTATTTCTTCTACGTAAAAAGTTTGGATGGCCATCCTGATGATTTAAGAATTTAGCAACAACAACAATAAGCCTTTATCTTATGTGGGTTTGGCTATATGAATCATTTTTCTTCTTCGTGTCTTGTTAAAGGCTAAATTCTCATTTAAATTAATAAGGGAAGGTCATTTCTAATATTTTTAAACCAAGTCTTATTGTAGGTATACCTCTTTCTTTCCATCAAATTTAATGCATCTTCTCTCCTAACTGGGTCGTTGGAGGACCTCCATTTTTTGTGACGAAACCAATCGATCTAAGGTGACTCTCTAATCTTATATTCCACCGGAGTTGCTCTAAGATTTTCACGTATATGCTCATTTCTTATCCTTTCTTTAAATGTAAATCCACTCATCCACCTGAGCATCCTCATCTCTGACACTCTACTTAATATTATGCTTCTCTTTTAATAGCCAACATTTTGACCATGAATAATTGCAAGTCTCAACACCATCTTATTATAGAATTTATCCTTTTAAGTTTGAGAGGGATTTTTCTATCACACAACATACCTTGTTGTATTGGATTCTTTGTCATCATCTTAGGCTTCTCTTTCTTGTTCATTCCTTCTTCTTCTTTCCTTTTGGGATTGTGATCCATGTCGTTGACTTTGTTTTAGTGGATTTAGCGTGAAAAGAATATTGTTCACCTAATTGATTTAAACACTCCTATAACGTTGCCCTGTCTCCATTCTAATTTTAATCTGTTGGTGGAATGACGCTATTGCTATGAAAAAAGAAATTGAAATTTCGTTGAAGAATAAAATACTTCCAATTTACTGAGGTCTGTACTATCAGATTAAAATTAGAATGGAGATGTCTCCCGTGATAGATATGTCAAATCTTCGTACCGAACTCCGTATCAATAGTTAGTTACCTGGAAACTAAATTATGTAGAATCTCCTTATTAATTACATTATAAGTTTAATTGTCTAAGTTTCGATTATAATTTTTATGCATGCTGGTGCATCTCACATTCTCTTTATGTTTCCTATGGACATAGATCAACGTAAAGGTTTTTGCAAGATACGAGCGGAGATTCTTGGGTACGATGAGATGGTGTCTGAAGGATCAGATTCAGAGAGGAATGTTAGCCATCATGCAGAATGAATGTTCCTATTTTTCTTTTTGATTTCGCTGTCAAGCTAAAGGACCTTGTTATTCATGCACTGACAATCCAAAAGGCAGAGAATTTATTATGTAGCCTTTACAAGTTACAGACATGAATACTCTAGTCATCTCATATAAATATGGTACCCCAAGCAATAGGAAACTCATCAACTTACATCACTTGATGATTCATTGTCATGCTTCAAAAATGCTGCCAATATCTTCTTTAGGGCCTGAAAATCTTGACTTCTGTTTTTAGAACCTATTATAGTTATTTTAATATAATAATTATATTATTTGTGTCTTATTATCCCATAAGAAGAGATGGCCTATATTTTAGCATTGGATGGTTGAAACTAGGGGTGTCAATTCGGGTCAACGGATCAGGTTCGGGTCCGACTCGGGTTGACCCAAACCCGTCCCGTTTAGTCAAACAGGTCAGAGATTTTAACCCGAACATGACCTGCGCGGGTTACCAGGTTGACCCGACCTGACCCGCGAACTTGGGCTCAGGCGTAAGTCTAGGTGTGCTCCTGCGCTCTGACGACCACGCGGTCCGCGTAGGCGAGCATCCGCGCGAACAACATGGTCGCTCCGATCGACCATGTTGTTCGCGCGAGCGTGACCTGGGCTTAGGCGTAGCCTTGTAGGTATGCTCCCGTGCTCCGGCGAAGGCGTGGCCGCTTAGACGTGCAGTATTGACATCGTAGACCTGGCGCGGACGGTTGGCATTGCGACGACGTGACGTGACGCCGACATCCCTCGATTCTCTCCCACGTGGGAAAAATGAAACGGGCAGAGACGTATACAGGTCAGCTTGGGTTAATTTCGGGTTACCGGGTTGACCCGGATTCGACCCGTTTTTTAAATGGGTTGAATATTGTAGCCCGAATTCGACCCGTTTTGTTAAACGGGTTAATTCAAACCCGGATTTTTTTAGTCGGGTTCGGGTCGGATCAGTAATTGACACCCATAGCTGAAACACTTAATGAATTTGTGAGGAAGTCTAGCTTAATTTATATACGGGATATTATGGGGATAAGGAGAATATGGCAAGATTTTTTTTTTTTTTTTTGTGATATAATGCCCCTTGTATGTATGTTTGCTAATGAAAAACAAATAAAATTCATAAAGTCTTCCAATCAAAAACATCTTTAATTTATATGAAAAATATTTGAATTAATTTAAAAGGTGTAATTAACAAAAGGGATAGTTTATAATAAATTACATTATATATATTAAAACAATTGGGCTTTTAAGTAACTTAAATTAACAATCGAATAAACGGCTCGTTTATGTACATAAAACTTTATAGAAAGGTATTTTGTTTAATTTATTTTGATATCACATAAATAACAACTTGTAAATTCAATCTAGATCAAATTGTAAATCTAAGCTTTTGAAGTGATTTCCAAGGAGAGAAGTGTAGCATTTATTTTGCAACTCTAAACTTGGTTAATTCTCTACTTGGCATTGATGGCATTATGTAGATTATACCATGGGGAGATTTGAGTGAGATTGTAGATTTTTATAAGAAGAAATTGTCATTAGTGTGGGATTAAATTATTTTGAATATGAGATTAAGAAGGAAGGGAGTAATTTGATAGAATACTATCCAAAGGATCATTCAGTATTTACTAATCAAAGTGACATACACAAACAAGGTTAAAATATATATATATAGTGTTACCGCGGGCCTTGTTTGCTGGCGCAGCAAAACTAGGGTTACAGCCGGCTTAGTTCGCTGGCGCTCCGGTGAAGGGTGATGTGGACGGAAGGATTTTTTTCCCTGCCTTGCCAAGCTGGAGGAGGCGCAGAAATTTTAGGGCTGTAAAGGAGTCACTTAAGAATCAGCGATATCAAAGATGATCTTTTGGAGCGCAATGATTTTTCTAACATCTTTCTCCGTCTCGTTTATTGTTGGGATGCCCTAGAGGCGTTGCTGATGATTTCAGAGTATGCTTTTCTCCATCATTGTCTATAATGTCGGAAAAACTCGTCTGTCTTCCCCAAATTCTCGCCCCCGAAAATTCAAGAAACGACGGTAGTCACGAAATTTTGACCGACGTTGCATCGGAAGTAACGAAGGGAGCTCGCTCGCTGAGTGGTAGCGATCTTTCACCCCTTTTGCGTGCTTTTTCGTATTTCTCCTTTATTTCCGCGGATCTATCTGGATTTACTAAATCCAGGATTTAGGACAAACAAGTCTAAAACGCGGTGAAGCGGAGCGTAGACTTACCTTTTAACTTTGCTTTTTTTTTTTTAGCGTTTGGCAGGATTCATTAGTTCAATTCCTTCATCCAAACAGGCCATTAGAGGCAACTATTTTAGCCTTTTAATGGTTAGTTATTGTGGCATATTGGCATGGAGGCTCGCTTTCTACTATCCTAGTTTCCTTTTGTCTGCTTTTATCTGCATTGCCTCTCAAAAGACTTTTAAATACTAGCGGCAACTTTATATTCTCATAACGCTCATTATTTTTGGGGAGTAAAGCATTATTCTCAGGCAGCTTACTTGGTCTTTTTGGTTGGGAGCTTTGGGTACCAACCAAGAAGTCTTTTGGGTTTAAGTCTTGTGAATGTGATGTGTGGATGAGTTTCCCTTAATTGGCCTAAATGTCCCCCAAGAAATAAGAGCATTATTCTTATTGTTATTATCTGAGGTTCTTTCTCCTCTTTATGAGTTCCATACACAGCATGATGATGATGATTTAATGATCAACCACTATACACGCATAACACATTGATATCCCTATGCTTCTTATTTTTGTGATCTGGAATCTTTGGATGTCCTACAACTTTTTAGTTCATGACAGCTGCCATTAAAATGGGGATGCATAAATAGCTATCAGAAGAAAGCTTCTCTACTTGCCTTGTTTGATGGAATTTTCCTGTCATCTGACCCCTATCCCTATTTTTGGTTTTTCATTCTTCTTCTTTACTTTTTGAATTTAGTCAGTTCTTTTGGGTTCATTATTCTCTCTGAAGTTCCAATGACATTCCCGTTCTGAGTAGTTGTAGATTTATATTTATAGTGGATCAGCATATGATATTGTTGTGGAAGAAGCATTACTCGTTGGGTTGATCCACCAAGTTCTCTTTTTGTTGCTGTTATTAAATTTTAATTGCCAGTGCTTATCTATTTTATTAAGTGTTGATGCTGTGATGCATTGACTATTCAAATCTTCCATGGTTGAGTTTTCATATCTTTAATTGAGAATGACGAGGCATTAAAGATGCATGATATCTGCAAGTAACAGTTTCTTCCATTTTTTTTATTAGGGCTGAGATAGCAGCGTGAAAGCTTTTTCTCTTTTTCTATGATTGAGTGCTGGAGGCATCTTTGGATATCTGCTTATTGAAGCTCCATGCAACAGACATTGCTAATTCAGGAGGATTTGAATCTATTCCGCCTCCCCCCTGCTCTCTCTCTCTCTCTCTCTCTATCTCTCTCTCTCTCTCTCTCTCTCTCTCTCTCTCTCTATATATATATATATATATATATATATATATATATATATATCAACATGCATGCATGCATGCATGCACATACATATATGTATAGTATACTCCTTGCAATCAAATTGCCATTAAGTTGAAAAATATTTGGATATTGAGACATATTTTTACAATTAATGGATGATAGTTGTAGTTGCCTTTTCAATGAAGATTGATATATCATCAAAAAATTATGTTGGCGGGCATGAATCTCGAGGCAAAATCAAGTTGGAAGCTTCCGAAATTAATTTCAGAATCATATGATCTCTGATCTTAGCAAACTTATAATCGAACTGAACTTCTCGAGACGACGAACCCAATGACACCAAATTCTACTCAATCTGAGCCCAAATGGGGCCAAATCGAAGACTCTAAGCGTCTTTGGAAGGTTTAATCCATAATTTGGATTACAAAACGTATTCCAAACTTGACATGCTTATAGTTGAATCGAGCGGCTTGACGAGACGAATCCCAGAGCCCAAGATCGCTTAATTTTGATATCATTAAGACATTCAAATGCTCAGTATGCGGTCCACAATGAAGTGCTCTAAAATTTTTTCATTTTTATGGGACATGCCACTCTTAAATATCTGGAACCATTGCGGACAATGAGAAGGAATGTCCGAATTGTGAGGCATATTTTTACAATTATTGGCTGATCATTATATTCAAAACTCAAAACTTGCTTGTTAGTTATATTTTTTTCCTCAATAATGTGGTCGCTAATATTTCTCTTTGATTCTTATACTCATCTTGCTATGGCGAACTTCAAGGATGGCCTGAAAATTCTCAGGCAACCGATGTATTATTTTCCTTCTATATGCTTGAGGTGTGAGTGTACTTCTAGAAAGCTGCATTTTTTGTTTGTTGGAATAAAAGTCATATTGTTCTCTCTCTGTTTCTGTCCTAAAGGACTGCAGAAACCATGGTAGTTTGAGATGATCTGCATATATAATATAATATAAAAAAAAATTGCTCAGTATATCTTACTGGCAACCCAAGTGATTCTACTTCTTGTTCATTACCTTAGAAATTCAAGAGTCTCTATCTCGATTCTATTTGTTATGTATGTTGGAAAATTGAAATTGCCCTGATGGGGGATAATATTTTTCATTTAAATTTGGTAATTTCAAGATTAGTGGCATTACATGACCATGTGTGCTGTGATTATCTGTTTTATGTGTGAAAAGTTTTGAGGGCAATGATGATGATGATTGAAAATTTAGCCATCAACTGCACATGGAGGCTATGAGATGTTCCTATGTTTCCTATTATAGGGCTTGTCTGGATGGCCTGGAACTTCTCAGGCAACCACATCTCCCATTAGCATGGCAATTAAAGTTTAGCAAAGTTTCTCTACTTATGTCAGGGATTCGTTGGCATGTGACCCTTCTTATTTTTGCTTTCTTCTTCTTCTTCTTCTTATCCATTATCGGTTCTTGCTGCTTAGCTTTGCTACTTTTCTCTGGCTACTAGATGATTAATTACTTCTGGGAAGGCAGTGAGTTACTGGTAACAATTGACAATTTGGCCTTAGTTAATTCTTCCTCTACTACAGCAGAGAGGCATCAAGGATGGCATGAGGCTTGATATGTTATCAAAAAAATTATCTTGATTGGGCACGAATCTCTAGGCAAAATCTAGTCAGAAACTTCCAAAATTAAATCCGGGATCATATGACCTTCGATTTCAGCAAACTTATAGTCGAATTGAGCGTCTCGAAAATACGAAACCCAAGGACACCAAATTCGACTCAATCCGAGCCCAAATGAGTCCGAATCAAGGATCTGAAGCTTTGTTGGAAGGTTCAAACCACAATTTGAATTACCAAATGGTTTCCAAACGTGACATACTTATAGTCGAATCTATAAGATGTACATCAAGTTTAGGCCTTCCCCCAAGTAAGGGCCTCATTTGTAATCAACTGCAATACTAGTGGATTCATTCAAATTGGGCTAGGCCCCATGGTTTTTCCCCCTTTTCAGGGGTTTTCCACGTAAAAATCTTGGTGTCTCTAGTGAATGACACCCTCTCTTTTTATCTGATTGCGTGCCGGATCTTCGTACAAAGTAAAGATGTTAAACTTTATATTTTTCTACTGTAGTGAATACTCCAGGACACAACAAGGCCCCACTAAAAACGTAGTTGTAGTGCTATTAAATACTTCCCACAGTACTGCTTCTTTTACCAATGTTGCCGCTACTTCAAGAACTTGCTTATATTTAATTGTTTACCTGCACGTTCCAACTTTGTGTCAGATTCTTTTCAGGAGGAGGATCTGGAGGAATTTCTTTGCAAGACGCTTTTAATCACATTATTTCTCTATTTTCATTGTAGAGGCCGGATGATTTCCTTTCTCTAGGATTCTTACTCTTTTTTAATATATTAAAAAAATATATATATGTTTGCGAGCATATACTTTTGCAAGTTTGGCTGTCAATTATTTTGTTACATCTCTCTCGGTATGCCTCAAAGTTAGGTTTTTCTATTTTATGGCTTTTTTTCCTAGGTGGTGAGCAAGATTATGAAAAGTTCTTAGCTACTGAATACTCTCTTTTGTTAAGTTGTGAAGCTTATTTCTCAACAAAGAAAATAGGGAACTCAAATTTTGCCGCAGAACCTCAAGTGGTGTATCCAACATTAGCGGGTTATTTTCATTAATTGCTTCTTTGGGATTTTATTTTACTTTCAGCTGCGTTAATTTTTATTTATAAAGAGGGGTGCCGTGTTTATATTTTATTCAAGACAAATTGGCTGTGATGTGGAAGATAATTCTACTGCCCTTTATATCTCTATGCATAGCAGTTTTACTTTCCATGTGATGGTTAGACATGAAGAATGTTTTCAAAAGTCAATAGGTGCCGCTAAATATTTATTTTCAAAGGATTATATCTAAATGATTGGTAGGAACTTTTACGCTTTCTCTCTATGTGATGTTTTCCAATGACGATCTGAGCCTTTTCTTTTTTCATCACTCATTTCCTTTGGAGTCTGTCAGATGTCATAATCCTGACCTTTGTGCAATGTTGTTAGGCAGGTTAGCAGGTAATTATTTCAATATGCTTTCATGAATTTATTCTTTAATTTCTGCTATCTATGAATGCTCCAGCTCTGAGTTCATTTTTTCATTACAGTAAGGAGGATCAACCTATGGTATTTATTGATTTAGAGAAAGCATTTGATAAAGTTCCAAGAGGAGGGCTAATGGAGAGTTCTAGAAAAGAAAGAGGTTAATAATGCTTATATTCAAGTAATTAAGCATATGTATGAAGGATTTGTTACTTGTGTTCAAACACAAGTTGATTTGACAAAGTATTTTCTTATTTTTGTTGGATTACATCAAGGATCAACCTTAAGCCCATATCTTTCTGCGTTCGTCATGGATGTTCTCACTAGACATTTGCAAAAGGTTGTACCCTGTTGTATGCTTTTTGCTGATGATATTCTTTTTGTTGATAAGACTAAAGAGGGAGTCGAAGGTAAATTAGAATTATAGAGGTCAATCTTAGAGTCTAAAGGTTTTCATTTGAGTATATCTAAAACTAAATATATAAAATATAATTTTAGTTGTAATAGATTTAGTGGAGGGATTGTGACTTTGGGCGACTAAGTCATTAATAAGAGTATACGATTTAGATATCTTGGGTCTATTGTTCAAAGTGATGGTGAAATAGTTGAGAATATTATTAATAGACTTCAAGTTGGATGGTTGAAATGGAGGAATGCATTAGGCTTATTGTGTGAGAAAATTCTCCCTCAAACTTAAGAGAAAATTTTATAAGATGGTGGTGAGACTAGCAATGCTTTATAGTGTAGAATGTTGGCCATTAAACGAGAAACAAAATATTAAGTTACGTGTTGTAGAGATGAGGGTGCTCAGGTGGATGAGTGGCTTTACTCTTGAAACATGATACAAAATGAGTATATTCATGAAAAGGTTGGAGTAGCTCCAGTGGATGATAAGAATAGGGAGAGTCGCCTTAGATGATTTGGTCATATAAAATGGCAGCCTTTCGATGACAGAGTGACAAGAGTAGATGTATTAGATTTGGCTTATGTTAAGAAAGGTAGAGGTAGACCTAAAATGTCTATTACATCATAAGAGCCTCTTAAAACTTTTTGTTTTACACCAAGTTAGAGGGATTAGTCCTCTTTCCCTCACGGAAATAAGAATGATATTTCTTTTTTTAACATTTTATATTCGTGAAAAGGATCAAAATAATTTCTTGATTTTTTGCCTAAAATGACCCTCAGCAATATTAAATGATTATTTTGGTCCATCAAAATTTTAAAGAATTAAAATAGTTATACGATGAGGACCATTTTTTATTGCTGCACTCAAATGTTCCAAATTTGTGAAACTCATATCTGTAACTGATAAGTGCTATTTAATAAGAGTGTCATTGAGATATGCTTAAAAATTCTTTTGGATAACAATAAAGCTACCATGGTGTGGAGATAAGAGAGTTGCTAAAATGGTTGGGATTTACTATTTTTTGTGGCCAATATATTTTTTAGTTTCTGCTGTAAATGAATGTTACAGCATATGGATAATACTCTGCATTACAAGGTCTTGCCGCATAAAGGTGAAAGAGTTATGGGTGATATTATTTTTTGTTTATGAAATCAGTTTACCCCGCCCTAGCCGTAATGCCAGAGACATAAAGCTTCAATAGGCAACCTGTGCAGAATTCATGATTTTAGCTTTTTATGGCTGTAGCTGAGAGATAAAGTGGAAGCTTGTTCTCAACTTTTCCGAAGTCTTGGCAAATCAATTGTTCTCATGGAACTCACCTTGATCTGTTGATTGGCTTAAATGTCTTAAAAATAATTGTGTGACTGTAATCCCAGTTGTGGTCTGCATTATTGCTAGCTGGCAAAATCCTCCATGCCTTGGAATTGCGGTAGGTGCACTTTTCTAGTGCAATTTTTTTTTTTAACAAAAATTTGTTTTAAAAAGCAATAAGAAAGCTGTCTCAAATAAAGTTTATGGGGTTGTTTGGATGCTAGATTTATGCCAGATTTGAGCTAAATCCAGCCAAACAACCAAAAATGCAAAACTAAATCTCACGGTAAATCAAAGCTGGAGTTGACCAAAAATTCCCTCTTTTCGTGGTAAATTCCGGATTTTTGAAATCCTTTGGGTTGACAGATTTACGGGATTTGGCCAAAGAAGCGCACGAAAGGGAGAAAGTTACCTTCACAGCAAGCAAGCTCCTGTTGTTGCTTCCGATCAAAAAATGTCATAATTTCCGATCCAACAGGAATGTAATGTCGTCAAGGAGCAAAGTGGAACATCGACAAAGAAGAACTCGTGCAAAACTCTACACTTATGTAAAGGAACGAAGCTGAACGAAATATAGAAGGGAAAACTAAAACCTAAGAGTTGTGCATTGAACTGCCAAACAATCTCTACTCAAGTCTGGTCTTGAGATTTATAACTTGATTTCTTGAAGTGCACAATTTACTTTTCAAAAGGCATTCTAACATAGCTATCTTTCAAAGATTTTTTGGGAATATGGCGAATATTGATGACTGTTTTGGGGCCTGACCAGTGATCGTTCACGTGCATTAGCTAGCTATCTCTTGTCTTGTATACTTTATTTGGCAAGAAAGGAATGCTAGACTTTTCTGGAATGAATTTCAAACTCCCGACGAAACCTATTTTATCATATATTGAGCATTAATGTCTAAACTTCAAAAGTGGAAAAGCTGCAGGGAGTTTATCATCATCATTGGTTCGTGAGTGGAGCGGTTCTGTTTTCACTGTTCCTATCGGGTTCTTTTTGGTGTTTTGGCTTTGCTGAACGGTGATGAGGCTATTATGCTCTTACGTCAACCCTGGATGGCCGTAGCTTTATATTAGCAACCATGCTGCATTTCTCCTAACAACTGTTATTCTGTGATCTTGTTTGCGCTGTTATGCTCTTCAAACCATATTCTTTTTTACCATTTGATAGCTATATTGCTCGGCAACCGGGTTGATCTGATCCTGGATGATTACTTCAACTCATGGTGGGAGCTTTGTTCGGCCTTTTGAGTCCAGAATGTTTTTCCCTTTCTTTGCTCTGTGGTTTAAATTTACTTGTCATTGTGGTCTAACTGACCCGATATAGTTTTGGTTTTTATTTACTGCTCTGATATGTCCTTTTCTTTTTCGATCTTTTGAGTTGTAATTGGGTCACCTTTTGTAACATTTCATTATAGTTATGAAAATGGGCGCTGTCCCTTAATTTTTCCACACGCACACAAAAAAGGGATTTTTACATACATTACATCTAAAATTATTGAAAATACATATTTAACACATAAAGTTCTATATTTACTAATATACCACCTAAAATCTCATTGTCATTCTATTCTATCACTCCATTGAAGTGAAGAGATACTTGTATTCACTGTGAAAGGATGCCATTGATGGGAAAGACAGTCATTGATGGTGATTTTTGACGGAAGGTTTAAACGGAATGTTAGAATTGATTAAAAGAGGTGTTTTAGGTGCTAATTTGTAAATGTAGAAGTTTAGGCGTTAAACATGTCTTTTTAATAGTTTTAGATGTTATGTATGCAATAACCCCCCAAAAAAAAGATTGTTTGGGATAGGGATGCTAGAGAAGGCTCCTATCTTACATTTAAAGCAAGTCTATTAGCTCCTGAAGTCCATTTTATTCTACCAGTTGCCTCATTTTATATGAAATCCTATCAGTTGCCTCATTTTCACCGGGAAATACGATTGGGTGGGGTTGGGCTCACTTTCGTTCTGTTTGCCTCTTTTTTATCTGATCTGCCCCTTGAGATAACTATTTTAGCATTTTGATGGTTGTTTGATGTGACATGAGCGTGAAAACTCGCTTTCTGCCTTTATCTGCCCTGCATATCAATGGGCTTTTAAATACGAATGGCGACTTTATCTTCTCACAACGCTCTTTTTTTGAGGGGTGCTATTATCTGAGATTTCGTGTTTTTGTGATCTGAAATTTTTGGGTGTTCTGCAGCTTATGAGGCAATGACAGCTGCTATTAAAATGTTGATTCATGCATGGATGTCAGTAGAGAGCTTTTCTACTTGCCTTGATGGATTTTGCTATCATCTGACCTCTATGCCTATTATTGGTCTCTCGTTCTTCTTTTTTATTTTTGGCAAATTTTCTGTCCTTTTGGGTTCTGAATGTTTCACAATGGACACGGTTGGATGCTTTAATCTCTCAAAGTTCCTATAACATTCCCGTTTTGATTAGTTGCTGATGTATATTTAAATCGGATCAGCATATGAGATTGAGTTGAAGAAGCTTGACTCATTGGGTTGTTGCACTAAGTTCTTTTGTTGTTGTGACTAACATCAAATTTTAATTGTTGATGTCCTGATGCATTGCCTACTCGAATCTTTTGCTGTTGAGTTCTCCAATCTATAATTGAGAATGATGATGCATCAAAGATGACCTGATATCCACAAGCAACAGATGCTACCATTTGATAACAATCACAACAAAAAGAAAATATGTCAAATGAGAATAGAATGAGTGTGTTGGTTCTTTTTTCTTATTTTTTTTTAAGAATCAAGGTGATGCACAAAATTAGAGTAGAAATTCTACTCAATAGTTATAGGAAAGAAAAAAAAAAAAAAGGTGATGCACAAAATTGTGCGAATATAGAGGAATTAAGTTAACGAATCATGCATTAAAATTATGTGAGAGAATAATTGAGCATAGTTTATGATGTGATATTAATGCTTCTTAGATTAAAGCTATATATTTGTGGAGAGGTTTGATGGAGAAGTATAGAGAGAATAAAGATGATCTACATATGATATTTATTTAGAGTAAGCATATGATAAACTTTTATGAGAAGTGCTCTAAAGAGATCTAGAAAAGAAAAGAGTTAGTAATGTTAATTGATATATCATCAAAAAATTATGTTGATCGGGCATGAATCTCGATGCAAATATTAGTCGGAGGCTTCAAAATTAAAATTAGGACCATTCAAACTTCAATTTCAGCAAGCTTATAGTCGAATTGAACATCTCAAGGAGACGAATCCAACGACACCAAATTCGATCCAATCGGTGCCCAAATGGGTCCAAATCAAATAACCAAAGCCTATTTGGAACTTGGAAGCTTCAGAACATTAATCAGATGACTAAATGATATCCAAATGTGACATACTTATAGTTGAATTGAGCTGCTTGACTAGTTGAATCCAACAAGCCCAAGATTGCTGAATGCTAACATCATTAAGACACTCAAATGCTTGATAAACAATCCATGATCAAGGGAGTTGATATCGGCCTTCCATTGAAACTCTCCCAACTCAAATTTTCTAGTCATGAAATACAATCTCGATCTACTCAAAATTTCTAGCACGCAACACTTATATTTAAATCATTAAGGATATGTATACAAGAGTTTTAATATGTGCTCAAATACAAGGTTGTTTGATCAACTATTTTTCTTTTGTTGGATTACATCAAGGATCAGCGTTAAGCCCATTTCTTTTTGTTTTAGTGATGGATGTTCTTACCTTAATTTTTATTTTCCTCAGTAATGTTATCATCGAGATATCTGTTGGTAGAGGTGTGCTGGTGATTGCCAACAAGTGACTAATCTTCTGCAACCCAGAGGTTTCTTTATACTCATTTTGCAAAGTCGAACATCAAGGATGACTTGAAAATTCTCAGGCAAACGATGTTATGATTCTCCCTATTTATGCTTGAGGTTGGAGGGCTTTTAGAATGCTGATTATTTATTAGTGTTGATATTCAATAGTCATATTGTACTCTTTCTCCTTCACTCTTGAAGTAGGATGCAGTTGGTATGGTAATTTGAGATGATATGTTTATATATTAATGCTTAGCATATCTTACTCGCTGTCCGAGTGCTCTACCTTTCCTTATGCATTACCTTAGAAATTAAAGAGCCTTTGTCTCCGCTCTATTTTTTATGCATGTTGGTAAATTTTCTCACAATCTATCAAGATGAATGGAAATTTTAAATTGCACGGATGGGGGATTATATTTCTCATTTACAGATGAAAGACCTATCAATAGCCTCATCTGCCCCTAGAAATACAATTAAAAAGGTCTAATCATTTCGCATTTTCAAGTTTAGCGGTATGCAAATAAAATGTAGTAGTTTTCTGTGATTATCTATTCCTTGAGTGAAAGTTGTGAGGGCAACAACGGTGATGATTTAGAATTTAGTCATCGATTGTACATGAGGGCGATGAAATGTCCCTATGTTTCTTATGATATGGCATGTCTGGATGGCTTGGAGTTTCTATGGAAAGTTCATCTTTCACTAGGATGGGAATTAAAGTGCAGAAAAGCTTCTCTACTCGTCTTATGTCATGGATTCATTGTCATCTAAGCCTTCTTGTTATTGTTTCTTCTTCTACTACTTATTCTTCTCGCAGCACTGTGGCACCAATTTGGGGCGCTGTGGCGCTCAAGCTCACAGCGGTGTGACATTTCCACAGCTCTGGGGCGTTGTACGAAAAAAATAGCTTAGGTTGAACAGTTTGGGCAAGGTTGTGGATCTTATAACTGTGTACCTAACTTTTTCTGAATCTTTATTTTATCCAGCTTGGGTTAGACAGTTTGGGCATGGTTGAGATGATCTTCTACGAGTTTGAACATTATTTTTATGGTAACATTCTCTTTGATCAAGCAAGGGTCTAAATTCTAATGAGGTTGTTTCTTATGTTATATATACACTAGTGGCTCCCGGGAAGGGTTTCTTCTTTTAGCCTTGGGAGAGCAGAGTAGTAAAAATATTGAGGGATAGAAAAGTTTCCTGGTGTTGCTATTTGGTTTGTCTATAAAGCCATCTGCTCGATTTAAGTGAATACATATCTTCTTTCTCTTATATTGAATGGAGTTGCATAGGGAAAAAAAAAGGCGGCGGCATTTATAGATGAGGGAGAGAGAGGTCATGTTACCACTTATTTGAAATTTAGAGGGAAATCGAGATATGAAGGCTTCTTTTGGGATAGTTTCTTATTGCTTTTTAAAGTAATTTTTAGTAAAAAAATTAAATGAATTTTTTTTATTAGGAAACAGTTTTAAAAATCAATAACAAAGCTGTCCCAAACAATGCTGAAGTGTCTTTCACTTGATGTAATAGTGATTCATGTTTTGGTTGGTAACAAGGAACTGTTGTTGGGTCCTTCTGTTTTCACAGGTATTTCTATGACGTACTCTATGAGAGGGAAGTTAGTGTTGGACTCATGTCATGTTCTATTCTTAATGCAGTGCCAAAAGACCATTAATGCATTTGTTGACAGTCACACACACCACCTCTCTCTGTCTCTTACTCTCTTTATATATATATATAATGGAAAGAAGGATCAACTAAATTACGCTTATTCTCATCATTAATTTCCTTATAGGTTCAATTGTCTGTCTCCATTCTAATTTTTATGCATGCTGGTGAATTCATAAATGAGAATTTGACTCTAAATAGCACAATGAAGTTTAAAGATTTGACCCAACGTAGTTGTTATTGCTGCTGTTGCATTCTGACAATTACTGGCTATGAGAAGGAAAAAATGAACTGCGTTGAATGGGGATTATTTTTTTTTTTTTTAATATGGCAATAGTATAATTAAAGCTTCGTTTTCATCATTAAATATAGTTCTTAATGATATGGCAGTTATAAAGATTTGTGCCATAAACATAACATGTACTAGTGTGTTATTATTTCTTCTAAATAAAAAGTTTGGAGGGCTATGATGATGATTTAGAATTTAAAGTGAACGAGCTCATTTGGTAGCTCAAAAAAACTAGTTATATATGTTAGTGAAGTTGCTCATTTGATAGCTCAAGAATATTCGTTAGACATGTTCATGAACATGCTTGTTTGATATTTTAAAAAAATTCACTAAATATGTTTGCGAACATGCTCGATATAATTATTTGTTAGGAGGCTCGATAAAGCTCGTTTGTTAAGTTAACGAACATCTAGAAGCAGAGCTCGTTTATAGTTCTTTAAGGTTTGTTTGTTTAAAGCTCGATAAACAGCAAACGAACTAAACATGAACCGAACATGAACCAAACATGAACACTCATTAATTTAAACGAATCAAACATGAACACAAACAATAAAGCTCGAATCAAACATGAACCAAACTCGAACATGTTGATAATAAATGAACACAAACATAAACAACCATATACTCGGCTCAGTGCGGTTCATTTGCAGCCCTAATTGGTTCTAAATGGTGCATGTCAGGATGGCCTGGAGTTTCTCGGTCAACCACAGTTGACATATGTTGGTAATTCAAGCTTTGCAAAGCTTTTCTGTTTGTCTGATGTCGGGGATTCATTGTCATCATCTTAGCCTTATTCTTGTTCATTTCTTCTTCTTTCCTTGTTTATATTGTGATCCATGTCGTTGAGTTTGTTTTGGTGGATTTAGCGGAAAAAAAAATTGTTTACCTTATTGATGTAAACACTCCTATTTCATAATGTTAATGTATTGGTGGAATGACAGCCTTGCTTCCTCCATGAAGTGACAGCCTTACCTTATTGATGTAAACCCTCCTATTTCATGATTGAAATTTCGTTGAAGAATAAAATACTCCTGATTTATAGATGGATATACTATTAGTAGCCTTGTTTCCTCCATGAAATACAATTCAGAAGGCCTAATCATTGAACAATTATTAAAGATTAGTGTCACACTCATAAAAGGTAAATATAGTGTTATGAATAGCTCTTTTATGAGTTCAAAATTGTGAGGAAAATTATAATGATGGTGATTTAGAAATAAGAGGGGTGTAAAGTGTTTCAAATGCACGAGTTTTAAAAAATGTTGTTGTTTAATCTGAACTAAAAAAATAGGGATTTACGTGCCGACCATTTTATATTATGTTATTTTTTTATCCAACACCTAAAATTTTTTATATTTCATGTCTATCATCCATAGATCAAATACAAGTGCCAGAAATGAAATATTATAACTTATAAGTTGGTATGAATGGTAGGAATGAAATATAGGAGTGATTTATTTGATATTAACCTTTATCTCTGAGAAGATTAAAAAACTTTTAAACACACTTTCTCTCTCCCCCATCTTGCTCTCTTTAGAGTCAGTGAGATATACTTACAGATGCTTTTGAATAACGAAAGCTATCCTAAGAGTTACTAAAAGTGTTAGGATTTTTTATTTATAGGCTTATCTATTTTTTAGTTTCTGCTGTTAGTGAATGCTACAGCATATTGCTAATTCTCTGCATTACAAGTTCTTTAGCTTTCTTAATGGATTCACTCTACAATATCTCATGTTGCTGGCATCTCTCTGTCTCTCTCTACAACCCCCCTCTCTCGTTCTCTTACTCATTAGAATGCCACATTGTTCTTTTTTCATCAAGAATGGCCCGAAGCTTTAAGGCTTTGAAGGTGGTAGATTTAAAGAGTTTTGGGTGATATTCTACTTTAATCCAGTCTTTGGATCTTTGTTGATGCACGGTGAGTGTAGTTTAGCATTTTATTGCTACGTCCGGACTCCGCAGAGAATAATTTCTCCTTCTTGCCTCTTTGGTCTGATCTGTGCTTCTTGCCTCTTTGGTCTGATCTGTGGCAGTAATCGCTTATATGATGAAGCTTCTTTGCCTCCGTCGACTTCTGACAACAATAAGGTATTTAAACGCCGAACAAACATTCTATGATCAAAATATTCAATATAAGTTGTCTGATGGATTGTTCCGGATTTTCTTTATATTTATGGACATGCCACACTTTTAAAAATAAGGAACCATTGTGGACAATGAGAAGCAATATCCGAATGTTGAGGTATATTTCTACAACTAATGGCTGATAGTTATATTCAAAACTCAAAACTTGCTTGGTAGTTGTATTTTCTATTCCATAATAATCAAGATTTCTCTTGAAAGAATTGGGCTGGTGATTGATCAACAAGTGACTGATCTTTTGCAACCCATGTTTCTTGATGCTCATTTTGCAATGGCGAACATTAAGGATGGCTTGAAAATTCTTAGGTAATCGATGTTATAATTTTCCCTATTTATGCTTGAGGTGAGAGGACTTTCAGGAAGCTGTTTTTTGTGTGTTGGAATTCAGTAGTTATATTGTCCTCTCTCTCTCTCTCTCTCTCTCTAAGCACTTTGCTGTATATATTATTGCAAAAAAATGCTCAGCATGTCTTAGTGGCAACCCAAGTGTCGCTACCTCTTCCTGATCACTACCTTAGAAATTCAAGTGCTTCTGTCTCCATTCTATTTCTTTGCTCGTTGGAAATTTGAAATTGCACTGATGGGGGTTAATATTTTTCATTTAGAGATGGAATGCCTATTAGCATTATTTGCCTCAAGAAATTACTAGTATGCATATTATTTTTATGGTTTTGTAACATTTTCTTTTCTCAAGTAGAAGCAAGGGTTTAATTAATGGGTATGTTTCCTATTTATCTTCTTAGCCTATGCTGACCTTAAAGAGGGATGGCCTTGGGAGAAAAACAGTGAGAGACGGAAAGTTCATACATCATGGATCTTGTACTATTAGTTATGCCTATGAAGTCGGTTGATGTGGGCTCCAAAAATTTCATTTTGGTATGTGTGATCCCGGCCTCTCTGCGTCATCGGTCTATTTATTTTTAAGTGTTTGTGTGACGATGACGATAGAGAGTTTTAACGAGATTTTAAATATGATCAATTTGTAAGAGTGGTTTTTATTTAGTAAATGTCCGAAATTTCATTTAGGTGGCTTACGAACGCCTTATGTCCGCTTGTACACATGTTGCGGATCCGGTGGCGTTAAGACTTTCTAGATTTTAGTTATTGCATTTAGTTTGTTTTGACTCCTATAACTGTCTTAGCACAGCTCGTAGAGGGTATTTGCTCAATCGCCACTACTAGATCGTGCTCGTGTATATAGGAGAATTATCTTGCTTGTTATGAATTCCCATATTCTTTCTTGTAGGAGATCGTGTCTTTACTTGTAGACTAGTTGTTGTGGGCACTACGAATTCTCTATTCCTGCTCATAGGTAAATTGTAGTATTCATTAGAGACTGAAACGCTCTTCTTAATGGCCATTGTTGTATCAACATGATTACTAATAGTTTAATCACTTTCGACATCTTCGCTTATTTCATTCTTCTTAAAATGCTCATTTTTATCCAGGATGCAGCCATCATCATCAATATGATTTAGAAGTCCTCTCCCTATTAATTTGACAAGTGCAATATTTCATGAGAATCATCATGTTCTTCAAATCATCAAATTGTGATTTATTTCCTTTATTGTTAAACACAAGTATGCATTGCTCATAACATATCTTTCTTAAGAGACTCATAGGAGCACTCAATTGTATGGATATTAGAAGCCCTTACATAATCAATAATGAATGGCCCGCTTAAACTTGATTTCTCCTTCAAAGTTATATCTCATTAATAATATCATTGCCTCGCAATTTTTTCAAAATTTATTTAAATATTTCCGAGGCTAGACATACTACCCCTTGCATACAATAATCCTTTAAATGTTTAAGGTCTATTGCAATAATTTTTTGGAGCATTTTGTGTCACATGCATGAGGCTTATTTAATCACATATCAAAAGGGTAATTATTAACATTCACGATCCTCCAATTTTTATTCAATTTTTGATGTTATTATTTTGATTGAATAATTTGAGTCATTTTGACTTATCATTCATCGTCTGCATGCTATTTGAAGGTTTGTTCTCCATTGATCACATCAACTTAAAATAGAGTCAGATTTGAGTTCAATTTGATTTTAAGTCCAATATTATTTGTTCAAATTTAATTTAAAATTGATTTTATATTTGAATTTCGTTCAAATTAATTTCCAATTTTCTGTCAAAGTCCTTTGTTGTTCATTGAAAATTTCGACAGCCTCCCAGCGTCTCCTTCTCACCGAGGGAGAAATCGGGACGGCACTGCCGTAATTCTTCCCACCCGGATCAAAGATCGGCGGTGCGAGGTCTACAATAGTTAAACCATCATACCCGGATCAAAAATCGACGGCGTATGGTCTTCAAAATTTAAAATCATCATACTAGGATCAAAGATCGACGGCGTATGGTCTTCAAAATTTATAACCATCCCGGTCGGACCTAAGGTACAATGGCCGGGGTCTTCGACTCCTGTTGAAATCCTCTATATTTTTTTTTTCTTAAAATATTTAACATATATAATATATATATATACATACATATATTATATGATATATATATATATATATATATATATATATATATATATATATATATATATATATATATATATATTCATTATGTAAACTGAGAGAAGGATCGGAAGAGGCAAAATCCTGATCAAGCTAGGGCAGAGATCGGAGTCATGCACGGTGGCGGGTTCGGCTGGTCGACGGTCGGCGAGTTCGGGCGACTGGGGTTCGGCGATGTCGGCTCAGATGGGATCGACAGGTTCGACGCAGGTGAGTCGGCGGGCTGACGACGTGGTGAAGGAGGATGGGATCGACGCCGGAGTAGGAGGTTGACGGCGAGGTCGGGCTTGGACGGTGTTGGGAGAAGAGGTAAGTTTTCTGAAATCGTTTCTTTCTCTTCTCTGTGTGCGTCTCTCTTGAGTGTACGTGTGCGTTAATCCCGAATGATAGAGGGTTCTTCGGTTTTATGTCGTGAGAGAGGCCGTTTGTGATTTTTGAACGAACAGTCGCTTCGTTTTGGCGATCATCCACGTGAGGTGGGACCGGGGACGATTTTGTCGTTTGTCGGTGGGGGAGTCAATGGAATGTAGTTACCGTCAATAGTTGCTTGGTTGAAATGAATGCTTATGCTCTATCTTTCTCTCATATTGTATGGACTTGCATAGGGGGAAAAAACCAGCATTTAAAGATGAGAGTAAGAGAAAGAGGTAGAGAGGAAAAATTATGATTGATATATCATCAAAAATTAATCATGATTGAGCATGAATCTCGAGGCACAATCAAGTTGGAAACTTCTCAAATTAAATATGGGATCAACCAAAATCTCATTTCAACAAATTTATAGTTGAACTGAACGTCTCGAAAAGATGAATTGAATGATACGAAATTTGACTTAATATGAGCTCAAATGGGTCCAAATCGATGACCAGAAGTGAATTTGGAAGGTTCAAATTATAAATTAAATGCCCAAACTTTTTCCAAGTGTGACATGTTTATATTCGAATCGAGCGGCTCGACGAGACAAATCCAACGAATTCAAGATCATTGAATTTTGACATCATTAAGGCACTAAATTACTCGAGAGTAAATGAAAGAAAAGATGAGAGCAAGATAAATATGAAATCTTTCTTGCCACGAAGCTTCTCCTCAGCCACCGCCTGACCACCCCTTGTTGTCGGACTGTCGCTGGACTTACTCCTAGCCATCAATTGTCTCGTCGTATATTTGCAAGACTTACTCGGTTGCCTCGACCACCTCCCTCGTCCGTCAACTATGGTTCTGCTGACCAAACAAACATGTCAATTCTGATTTTTCCAATTCCCACCATGTAATGCACTCTATATGATGTATATTTGCTACATCAAGCCAAGGCCTTCCCCCCAAGGAAGAGTCTCATTTGTAATCGACTGCAAACTCTAGTGATTCATTCAAACCGGGTCAGGCCCCTCTTTTCAAGGGTTTCCACATAAAAACTTTATCTCTTATGAATGTTGCACCCTCTCTTTTATCTGATTGTGTGTACGATTGTGGTACAAAGCTAAGATGTTAAACTTTATATTTCTCTATCATCGTGAGTTTTTCAGGATGCAACAATGATATATTTGAAATTGTGATGGAGATTAAGGGAGATGAAGCACATGATCTGATAGTGATTCATGATTTTGTTGGTAACAAAGAACTGTTGTTGGATACTTATTTTTTCATTGTAATTTATATAAATGCAATTCGTACCAGAGGGAAGTAATTTTTGATAGCTCTCAAGTTCTATATTTAATGTCGTGTCTGAAGATCCCTAATGAGTTTGTTAGTAACGCACACCCACTCTCTCTCTCTCTCTCTATATATATATATATGAAGAATTGTGTCTTACTCATAGTGGGTTATAAACTAATAATGCTGAGACTATTTCTTTGAGGATTTAAAAATTGTGAGGAAGATTATGATGTTGATAATGATTTAGAATTTAGCTTGGTTGTGCAGGGTTGCTCATTGCTGTGGAGCATCTCTATGTTTTTTATGATACAACATTTATTCGATGCCTGAATATGAATTAGTTCATGAGCAATGAATTTTTTTGACACTAAGTGAAAGGGGATCTGAAGATCCACGTGAAGGTAGGGGTGTAAGTGAGCCGAGCCGGCTCGAGCTCGACTCGTTTATGAGCTCGTGAGTCGAGCTTATCGAGCTCACGAGTCGAGCTCGTTTAGTAAACGAGCTCGAGCTCGAGCCGGCTTGGCTCGTGAGCTCGCGAGCCGGCTCGATTAAATATTAATATTTTTAAAAATAAGTTTATTTTATTTATTAAATTAAATATTAAAAAATTATAATAATAATCACCTAAATTTTATTTAAAAGTGAAATATTTCATATTATTATAAAAATTTTGTTTAAGTTTTAAAAATCCTGCTTAAAGTTTAAAAATCCCGCCTAATTTTAAAATTTTTAAAAATCTCGCCTAAATTTAAAATTTCCCGCCCATGGCTGGCGAGCCAGCTCGCGAGCCGGCTCAAGCTCGTTAACGGTGACACGAGCTCGAGTTCGAGCTCGCTATCTAATAAAAAAAGAGTTACTTATTTTCTATTGTACTCATCTTCAAATAAATTAAAAAAAATAAAAATAAAATATATTTATTAAATTGTAATTATTATATCCTCATAAATATCTCCTTATATATATTTATTGAAATTCAATGAAAGTATTATGGTCAATAATATTACACAACAACCGTAGTGCTGCTGGTCCCCAAGTATGCTTTCCTCCAAACCCTTTGATTATATTGACAAGTCATCAAGGATGGCCTTTAGTAACAATTGATGCAGCCGTAAGCTATTTTTACCCACTTTTTTGGATGCTTGCTCTACTTTCTCTTTTACCTTTTGTCTATCTTTAGCTTTGGGAATATCCAAGGGCTTTTGAACTCTTTCTCTACCCCTCACTTTCTTTTGTATATATAATACATCATCGAGGATTGCCTTGATCATGCTTTCTCAATCAGGAATGAATCTTGATGCATATTTGAATTGAAAACTTTCAAAATTGATTTTAGGATCATTTGAGCTTTGACTTTGGCAAAGTTATAGCCACGCTGTATGTCTCGATCAGACAAATTCAATGACGCGAAAGTGGTCCAATCTGAGTCCGAGTAAGCCTAGATCAAGCACTTGAAGTGTAATTGGAAACTTCTAGGCATTAATTAGATAACTAAAAATTGTTTAAATCTTACATATATTTGAATCAAGCGTCTTGATGAGAAATCCAACAATCATCTCTTAATTTCGATAACAATAAGGCACTTAAATGTTGAATGAATGCTCTATGATTAAATTAATTAATACATGTTGTCTAATTGATTGTTCTAGAATTTCTCTATATTTTTGAGACATGCCAGTTTTAAAAATCATGAACTGTTGTAGACAATGAGCAGTAATATTTGAATGGTGAGGTATATGTTAAACTCATATAATTGGAGAGGAAAAATGCCTAATTTTTTTGCATAAAGCCATCTCTAATTATAGATCTATACAAAATATTTTAATAAGGAAACAAATAATTTCAAAATAATGAATGATTGTACTAATATAATTCTTCCTAAATCAGCCATCAAAACATGGATGGAGATTGGTGTGATCCAGATGAGCCTTCCATGGATCTTCATGCTGGCCATGGGATTAAAAGGGTAAGGACGGCTGGGTTTGCTGGGGCGATATTTGACAATATATTTCTGCAATTAATGACTGATAGTTATATTCAAAACTCGAAGCTTACTTGTTTTCCTCAATAATGTGATCATCTATATTTCTCTTCAATCTCTCGAAAGAATTGGGTTGGTGATTTCCAACAAGAAACTGATCTTCTTCTACCCAAGTTTTTTATACTCATTTTTCAATGGTGAACATCAAGGATGGCCTGAAAATTCTTAGGCAACCGATGTTGCATAATTTTAATGTATGATACATTAACTTAATTCTTTTATAATTCACACACTCGTGTGTATCATTTTTATTCTTAAAAGTAAAAATCAATGCTCCTCCACTCATCTGGCATCCTTTTAGCCCTCAAAATAATATTAAGAAGTTTAATAAGCCAAAAAATTTCTTGTTGTTTTATGCCAAAATCTGTTCATGTGTGCGTGGGAATTAAATTTGAAATGAGAAGCAATATCTGAATGGTGAGGTATATTTCTACAATTAATGGCTGATAGTTATATTAAAAATTCGAAGCTTGCTTGTTAGTTAGTTATATTTTGTTTTCCTCGATAATGTGATTGCCAACGACTGACTGATCTTCTACTACCTAGGTTTCTCATAATCATTTTTCAATGGTGAACATCAAGGATGGCCTGATAATTCTCAGGCAACCGGTGTTGTATAGTTTTAATGTATGATACTTTAATTTAATTCTATCATAATTCACACACTCTTGTGCATCATTTTTATTCTTAAAAGTAAGAGCCAATACTCATCTGACATCTTTTTAGTCTTCAAAATAATATTAAGAAGTTTAGTAAGCTAAAAAATTTATTGATCTCCTAAGCATTTTCACATTTCTATATATGACAAATGACTGAAGTGTCATCTTTCGAAGATGACATATTTGAAAAGAAAAACAAAATCTCAATTGGTTTGGCTATGTACAATTAATAGTTGAAAATGTGCAAATCAGACTAGTTGATAAAATTAGTGTTAGCGGATAGAATTGTTCAAAATGATTTATGATGAATATATATAAAACCTCAAATAATACTAAACAAGTATGAGAAATGAGGATTCATTATGTGGATCCCAAATAGTTATGATAAAGGCATATGGCTAATGATGATGATGATGGGCAATATAATGACATGCTTAACAACCAGCCAGCAATTCCTCTTCCTCATGTGATTATGATGTGTTGTACAAGTAAAGCTTAGATTTATTAGTGAACCGCTGCAGTGGTACTGCTTTTTGTAGATTTGTAATGTCATGAGTTTGGGGGTTTCTTTCTCATTTCTTGTATATTCTAATAATTTTTTTAAGGCCTTCAATTTTACCCTATATTCTTTGCTTTCGGGAGCTTATGTGATCTCAGTTTCATGCTCTCATCTCTCAATTTTGATGCCAATTTTTGTGGGGTTTTATTAACTAACTTTTGATTTCTTTCTCCCTCATCTCCTTTGACAAGATATATTTTTAATGCATTGTCTTATATGAAGGATATTTACCCACAAAATGTGGAATCTCTTTCGCTGTACTCTATACCTCTTGGATATAGATACGTGCTCTTGAGTTACTTGCAAGTTTTGCAAGATTAGGCCTCATATTAACTGTCTTTGTTCCTGCTTTCTTTTTCTTGTTAGAATGCTCTCTTCTCAGAAAATGTGCATAGATTGAGAGTGCTTGACATTTTAACGGCTGTTGCTATTTTCTTGTAAAATCTTTATCCATCTGAATTTGATTTTTGGCAGAGCCTCTTATTTTAAAGAGGCTTATGTGTGGGTTTTGCTATATTGTTTTTCTGGTTTCATCATACTCTCAATTAGAGGTGTAAATGAGTAGCGCCTTGCGAAAGGCCTCGGCTACTACAGCCAAGAAATCGGGCCGGACCGGAATAGCAGCTCTTTCGAAAGAAGACGTTCCTTTTTTAGTGAAAAGAGAATGATTAGACTCTTGCGGAGGTGATCGAGTGGAGGAAGGCTCAAACAACAGATCGGAAACTCTGTAGAATCATGCTCAAGTCTCCGTTCAAAATTGCGCAATATGAGGCTTGCCTTAAGGCCCGCCTCAGCGCAATTCCAGTAAAATATGCCTCAAGGCTAATGCCTCGAGCTTTTTTTAATGAAGCTTATGCTTCATCTTGGATGAGGCGCGCCTCGTCTCGCTGGCATGAGACGTACGCCTCACTCTATTTATATATATTTTTAATTTAAAACTTACCTAAATCCTATACAAAAGCCCCAAAAAAATCAAGCCTTCTTACACCCCCAAGCTGCGACAACTTGCTCTTGATTGCCTCGACCTCTAGCCCACAACCTTCACTGTAGCAACCACCTTTGTAGTTGTTGTAGGGGATCACTAGAAAGTGGCACGCCACCATCATCTTCTCTTAAAATTTTGGAGTATTATCTTTAGGTTGATGACATACATTTATGAAAGTTGAAAATGACTGAAATAAATGAAGAAGTAGCAAATTGAGAGATATTGGACCCTACAGGAAAGAGGCCAATTTGTTATGATCGTGACTCAGCTAAAAATCACATTTGTAATGATAGTACAAAAGATTTCTGATTTGTCAATTATTTTAGCTTTCTTTAGGAATTAAACGTAGATGAGTAGACAACTAAGAATGAAAAAAATTAGAGTTGAACTTGATATTATATGATACTTTTATACAATTCATATATTTTATATTCTTTTGTTCCTGTAATATTTGGATTTTAATTCTATTTCACATAATTTATCACATAACACTTTGCATCTTATACAATTTTTTGTTACATATGTATTTAAATTTGTTAATTCAAATTTCAATAGAAAGTTAATGTGTCATCTTTTAATATATTATTTGGATATTATATAAAAAGTCACTTTTAATTTTATTTTGACTTTATGCAATTTTTAGATTTTGAGACTTATGCCTCGCCTCACGAACGAAAAACGACTCAATTTAGCTGGCTCGAGCTTGACCTTCATTCTACAAGTTTGAGCTGGCTCACGTGCCTGCTTGTTTGTAATGAAAGAAAATGATTATTATTTAAGCAATTATTATAAGAAAATGATAAAATGAATGATAAATTAGAAGAAAAAAATAAATAATAACTTTATATAGGAAACTAAGAGAAAATTTTTAAACATTTTAAGAATCATTGTCCTTAAAATCATGAATGCTATTATAGTTTAAATATATTTTATATTAGTATATTTTAAACGAGTTGGCTCACAAGCTAACAAGGTGAGTAAGGGCTAGCTCAAGCTTGACTTCTTAGCTTATCGAGCTCAGCTTGTAAGCTATTTATCGAGTTGAGCTCGAGCTAGCTCATAAGTCGGCTTGACTCACTTGCACCCTTGCTCCCAATCATCTCTATTGCAGCTGTCAAATTTTCCATTTTAAGATTCTAATAAACGCCGTTGTTTGTACTTTTTAGTCTGTTCAATAGCAAACGAGGTCCTCTTATGAACCGTCTTAATAGTTTGTATTGCATGATGTGAGCATCCTTTTAAGTTGCAAGTAACAGTTTAGTTGATGAATCTTAAATCTCACTTCTTTTTTGCTTTATGGAGCTGTCCGTTAGAATCAATTGTAAAATTTATCACTATTCTCTGTTGTTATACCCATGCCGTATTATAATTTCGGACAAATTAAAGGGGCAAGACCTCTTACATTTTATAGTATATTTTCTCACTTCTTTCTATGTTTTTATTTAAAGATCTTACAAAATCTTTTTTTCTTTGATTTTTGTTGTTTTATGCCAAAATCTTCTCATGTGTGCGTGGGAATTATATTTGTAATTGTAACAACTAACAAGTTAAGCTTCTTTTCTTTGCAGTAGCTTGTGGATCTTATAACTGTGTATCCAAATTTTTACAATTAACGG
This sequence comes from Dendrobium officinale, assembly GCA_019514585.1. Classification (NCBI taxonomy): domain Eukaryota; kingdom Viridiplantae; phylum Streptophyta; class Magnoliopsida; order Asparagales; family Orchidaceae; genus Dendrobium; species Dendrobium officinale. The sequence goes on along the minus strand of CM033693.1, from coordinate 30,667,417 downwards.
TGAAGCATATTTTTACAATTAATGGCTGATAGTTATATTCGACACTTAAAACTTGCTTGTTTGTTGTATTTTGTTTTCCTCATTTTGTAATCATTGAGTTTTCTCTTGGAAGAATTATTCTGGTGAGTGCCAACAAGCGACTTCCTAAAATCTAGAACCATTGTGGACAATGAGAAGCAATATCTGATTGGTGAGGCGTATATTTACAATTAATGGCTGATAGTTATATTCTAAACTCAAAACTCACTTGTTGGGTGTATTTTGTTTTCCTCAATAATATGATCAATGAGATTTCTCTTAGCCGTTCTCTCTATTGTTAAGCACCATACTATAACCAAAGTAACTGTAGAAGATCTATTATGCTATCTAATCAACATTTTTCATTTATTCGTTTGAAGTGATGCATCCGGTGCTGAATCTATTTTTCGCAAATCATTTTAAATAACTTCTATTCATGTCACTTTCGGGCCTCATTTTGTACATTTTTAAATCACCTAAATACATTTTTAATTATGAATAAAGTAATGAGATATATCATAGATTGATGAAAAATGAAGATCTGGAGGTGGTGCATAACGGTAAAAAGTTATATTTGAAGGATTTTGGGTGATTATCTACTTTTGTTTATCAAATCTGTTACCTTCGTCCTTGTTGTAATGTCAAGACATAAGGGTAGCCTCAAAAGGCAACCCGTGCAGCCAGCGTGATTTTATCTTTTTTATGGCTTTAGGTGAGAGATCAGAGTGACGGTTTTTCTCAACTTTTCTTTGAAGTTTTAGCAATCATTCTTGTTATCAACTTTGTCTGTAACTGGAATCCCATTTCTGGTCTTGATTCCTGCAAGCCGGCAAGCCTCCTTGTACAGGAACTTCCGGCAGCTGTTCCTTTTATGTCTTGTATCTCCTATATTCATTTTAACAAACATGCGATAATTAATTGTCTATCTAACTGAATTTCAACAATCACCAATGCATTAACCCTGTCCCAACAAGACATTCTGATATCATATATTTCATATATTTGAGAAAGGCACGGTAGCTGCTACAATGTAATGAGTATTTAGAAATTTTTGTCCTTTTAAAAAAAATCATGCATTTTTTTTAGCTGTGACACCAACAGATCTGCTTATAAAAGCTTGCCTTGTATTACATAAATAATTAAAAACAGCAAAGCAAGAATTTTATCGTTACAAAAAAGAAGTGACAACCGTTTAAAAAATAAGAAATTGTGAAAAATTGTTCCATGTAGACTTATAACTTAAGCGTGTTCAGTTGCTGAGCGTGTGTCGCTATGTTTTATGCTCTGCTCATGTTGCCTCTGGATCTGTGAGATTCTTGGCCTAGGATAGGCCGAGAGGGTAAGATGCAGCCCAGCGTTACTGGCATGGGGAAGAGATGCCATGAAGGGATCTCCAAAAAGCTTAGCCGCTTGCTGACTGCTAATGTAAGAATCAGATCACTCCTGCTATATTACTTTTATTTCAACTAGTTTGCATCCCATATGATTTACGTAGTGCAGATTAAGGCTTCGTTTGGGATAGCTTTCTTACTTAGTACAAAAATTTTAATTTTTTACTAAAAAGTTGTTTTAAGAAACAGTAAGAAAGTCGTCCCTAGCGAAACCTAAGCCTTTACCAGCTCCTCTACAGTGTGAGCTTCATCACCTTGATGACTATTCTCGCAACTCCTTACAGGGTTCTTGGAGGCCTTGCTCCGCATACTGGAGTATCATCTGATGCTACATTGAACGTGTAAGCGGCTAGATATGAGAGGTATGTTCTAGTTTCTATTTGATTCTAGGTTTTGTACACATGGATTGAGTTAATAGCACAATCATGCCATGTTTTAATGCCTTTCCAGGCTCATATTAGAGTTGCATATGTGGCTGCTAGGAAGTTAGCTGCTGGTAAAGCCTGGCAAAAATCGGAGCGCTTCGTCGTAGTAATGCCAAGCAAGAGGAGGCAGAAGTGCGACTGTTACGGCCACACACTGCGAGTTCCCAGCCTCAAGACGGCATGGTCTGGCAAAATATCCTACTGGAACAAGTATGGCAAAAGACTGAGGCTCATGGAATTCCTGTAGCCGCTTCACAAGAAAAACCAAACAGGGAGAACAGATTCTATGATTTTTTATATTTATTGTTTAGGGTTTTTTACATGTCTTTCATTTATTCGCTGTAAGTCAAAATAAGTGATCAAATATTGTTATTTTAAAGTTTGGTTATTTATTTAGTCATAAAAACTGTCAAAAGATTTCCAAAATAAGTAAAGGGCAAAGAGCTGAAATGCATGAGTGAGAAATTTTGAAAAAACTCTCGAGTTATACAACTTATTACATTAAAGGGCTGTTTGGTATCATTTTAAGTAGGATTTCATAAATCCTATTTTGGAAATCTTGAGGGGCCTAAATTTTGAAAACTAATGATGAATTTCATTAAATTCTGTGTTACTGTTTGGATATAAAGCGGATTTACTGAGTGGATTCTTCGCAAGCCTTTGTATTTCATAAATTTGGCAAAAAATAGGTTTTCAGAACAAAAAGGCGGAATTTTTTGTCTACGGTGGTTTTCATTTGCTGCGAGATTTGGTTTTGTATTTTAGGCTGTTTGGCTGCATTTCGCTCACATCGCCTCAAATTCTACTACCCAACAGCCCCTAAAGGTGTGTTCATCTTCCTTGCGTTATCATAGGGACCAGACTTTTGAGCATATTTAATCATAATATATAAACAAATGTTAATGTTGGTAATAAGCACTTAATTTTAATGATGGCTGGGACAATTAATTTGTCTTTTTAAAATATTTTGTGCAAAAAATTTGTTTAACAAACGAACTAAGCCTAACTAAAAAATCAATTAGCTTGACAAGATATAGTATGTTGTAGGGTTGCAAACGAACCGAGTCGAGCCGAGTATGTGAGTGTTTATGTTTGTGTTCATTTAATATCAAGTTGTTCAAGTTTGGTTAATATTTGTTCGAGCTTTTATTGTTTGGTTCATTTAAATTAATGAGTGGTCATGTTCGGTTCATATTTAGTTCATGTTTGTTCGTTTAGTGCTTTTCGAGCTTTAAACAAACAAACATGAACGAGCTCTACTTTTAGACGTTCATGAACTTAACAAACGAGTTTTATTGAGCTTCATAACAAACTATTACATCGAGCATATTTGCAAACATATCTAACGAATTTTTTTTTACTATCAAAAAACACGTTCATGCACATATCTATGAACAAATAAAAGTGATTGTCTATGTAACAATAATTATATCATTATATTATAATAAATATAAAATATTTATATTATTTATATTTAATTATTATATAATCAAATATTAATTATTTTTATCGAGCTTATTCACGAGTTCAAAATCAAACACGAATCGAGCTTCTTATCGAGCTTAATTTTGAGCTTGTTCACGAACTTCAAATGATGTTATTCGCGAACATAAATGAGCCAAACGTATTAGTGTTCAAATTTATTTATTTAAGAATCGAATATCAAAAATATTGTTCAAGTTTATTTGTTTAATTAATTAAACGATCATAAATGAACTTTTCAAAAGGCATTCAAACATAGCTATATTTCTAAGATTGTTTGGGCCAACAAAATTCGAGGAGATAGTATTTCTTTAGCAATAAAAATTATAAAAAGTTATGCGAGAAAGTAGTAAGCAGTTCAGAGGCGGTTGCAGACTTGCAGTATGGTGCTAACGAAATTTTTGGACTCCACTACGCCACTTCCCCGTCTTTCCCTTCACCCCACTCCTCATATATAGAACCATCGCGACCTTACCCATATAACCAACTCCTCTAACGAAAGCGGAAGATCAACAATGAAGACAATTTCCAAGCTCCAGCCCTTCTTCTTCTTCTTCTTGCATTTTCTCTTCATCTCTCACACCTGTAAGTCAAAAACTAAACTCACATTTCCGACCTTCAAAGCAAAAGCTCACCTAAAACAACCTCTTCTCTCTTTCTCCAGATGAGATCGAACTTGCAATTGTCAACATGTGCGACTACAGCGTCTGGCCCGGCACACTCGGCAGTGCAGGCAATATTTCTCCAAAGGACGGTGGATTTCACCTTGGTGTCGGTGAAGAGGTAGTCATTAACGTTCCTAATGGTTGGTCTGGAAGAATATGGGGAAGGCAAGGTTGCTTCTTCGATGAACAAGGTCAAGGATTCTGCCAAACTGGTGACTGTGGTGGAAGGCTTTATTGCAAAGGAAATGGGGGAATGCCACCGGCCACATTGGTTGAAATGACCTTCGGAATTCCTCAGTATCAACTCCATTACTATGATGTTAGCTTGGTAGATGGTTTCAATCTTCCTGTGACAATGGCGCCAGTTGGTACTGGGGTGGGATGTGGGGTTGCAGGGTGCAAGGTGAATTTGAATGCTTGTTGTCCTTCTAGATTTGAAGTAAAGTTTGGAGGAAAGATCGTTGGCTGCAAGAGCGCTTGCTTGGCTCTACAGACAGATAAGTATTGCTGCACAGGGGAGTATAGTTCACCAGGTACTTGCAAGCCTACTCTTTTCTCCTATATCTTCAAGTCGTTATGTCCAGGAGCTTATAGCTTTGCATATGATGATTCTTCCAGTTTGAACAGGTGTAGGGCCTCTCGTTATGTAATTACATTTTGTCCTAAAACATAAGGGGTGCTTCTAGTGTTGCTATAGTTTTGCTTTAATTTTCTTTTTTTATTTCTAAGGGCAAATCACCTAAGCTTACTCATTAGTCTGTGCTTTCTCTGGAGGATTGTTTGTGTTTGGTTCCAGATATGATGGTCAAGGTTAATTTGATGCTTTTAAGAGAAAATTATCTGTTTTTGTGTTATATTACTGCAACTTCTGGTCTTGGTGATTTCTACAGTTAAGAAGGAATTATCCATTTTAATGGTTAGAAGGAACAGGATTCTGGATGAATTTGGAAGTCTGGTGATGTGGTGAAACAAGTGCATGATTTCTTCTTTTTAATTTCTATAAAAATTTATTAGAGAATGGAAGGCAAAATGATCTGCTAAGTGTGTGGCAATATAACTTCTTCAGTGAACATGTAAGTTAAATAAGTTATGCAAGAAATACTTATGACTTGTAAAAATGGTACATGTGAAAAGAGCATTATAAAACACTTAAGACTTGTAAAACTCTCACTAGTCCTGCAAGAAACATAATTCCTCCATAGATGGTTATAGACCAGAGCTAAGCTTTAGAAACATCACAAAGGAAATAGTGTCTAAAACTATTTAATTGCAGCATTTTACTAAAAATAAAAGAAATGGAATGTTGTTTCTCCTTTCTTTTAGATTAGTAAAGAAGCAAATTGGAGTTGAGCTTTGTATTCATTGTTGTCCAATGAAGCCATCATTTGGGACGGTTTTCTTATTGCTTCTTAAAGCAGTTTTCTAGTCCAAAATTTTTGATTTTTGTACTAAAAAGTTGTTTTAAGAAGCAGTAAGAAAGCTGTACCAAACGAAGCCTAAAACACTTATTTTTTCATCTTTAGTTGACTATTTTTTCTTTTACTTTTTTCCAACTCTTCTTGAAGTGATTAATGAAAAAGTATAGAGACATCATTATTTTTGCTATGGGGTATTTATATACATACCACACAAGTAAATGTATGAGTTATTTTGTTTCATCTTCTATGTATAATCAAAAGATGCATCATGACAAGAACAAAGAGATGGTCCGAAGAAGAAGTTAAGGGACCAAGATCGTTTGCATACTACCCCCTTTATAAAACCTTCCTAAGTTCTTCCCCTCTCAATTTCCTTTTCTCTTATTCTCCTCCTATCTCTCTAATTTGTTTAGCTTACTTAAGTCAAATTTTGACTATTTTTAGCTCACAATGGTCATCCAATATCTACCTACTAATTCAAGGTTGGTAATCATAAGAGAATTTTTTAATTAACATTGTCAAAACTTATTAAAAATTTAAGGTGGTAAGTGTGTATTTATTATTTTAACTTTGTACAAAATTCAACATGTAAAAAATAAAGTTGTGAGAGACAATAAAAATTTTAAGTGAAAATTAAAGAAATGAAAAATCAATTGAAGAAGATGAGATTATACAAACTGAGTACCATTTTCTAATTCTCATTGTAAGGATTATATAAATTTGTTATTTACAAGCAGACATTTAAATCTAACGGTGGAGTTATATGTTAATATTCAAATGACAAAAGTGAAATAACAGAAGTTTGGTGATGGTGACTACAATTGTTGATTGTGGTTGGCAAAGATGAACACCGAGAATCTATAGATTTCTTTAGCTCTCCTAACTCTCAAACTTCTTCCTTAAGGGCTTATTTATAGCTTTTTTTTAAAGGAGCATTTTAATAAGTTTGGTCATAATCCAAAATAAGCTATCATACTATTCATATTGATTATCTAAATCATAGATAGTTTATCAAATCTTTAACTACTTTAATGGTGTCAAATTGAAAAATCTTGAGCTCGTTAGATTTATCTCACTAAGCCGCTTGATTTGATAATAAGCTTTGCAATATATAAAGACTATTTGGTCTCTCAATTAATGTGGGAAATTTTTAAATATGTTTCACGTGCTTAATTGAAGTTCATTTGGAATCAAATCAAATCATTTGTGATGTGGATGAATTTGCCTTATCAAGTTATTCAATTATAATATCAACTCAATTCCAGAAGTATATTGAAATTGAATTTCTATTGATCATGATTCAACAGTTATGAAAGCTTTGAATTCAAATATTACTTTGAGATTTGAGCTATCAAACAATTTTTTTTTGGAGACATCATCGATAATCATGAATTTTCTAGTTCTCAAAGACTAGAAAATTGAAGTTTTTTACTGTTATCACCCAAAATATCGTTTATATCAAGCCTTATAAGTTCATGTTGTTTGAACCTTGCTCAAGTAGTGAAGCAATATTTAAGTTTTGAAGAAAGGTCATTTATTGTGCACATAACATTGGCGAGCTTCACATTGATATTGACTTGAATTTTTTTATTTCAATCAATTGTCATAATTGATATGAGCACCCAATTGATAAATTTGATGTTATTATGTTACTTATTGATGGAGATTCGACATCATCGAATTATTTCGTGCCAACATAAGTTCGTTGTCAGAATTGATCACTAGAAGTTTCATCACAAATGTATCATTTTCCCATTAATGTTTGATTGATGGTGATATCAACTAATAATGAGGAAGTTATGATTTCAATTCATGATGTATTTTCTACTTGTTAATACTTCACTGCGGCAACTCACAAAAACCATGCTGCTCCTTTTGATCTATTAGTTTGGAGCTTTGGCTATCAATTAAGAGGTCTTGAATTTGTAACTTACATATGTAATGTGCGCATAAGATTGCCTTAATTGCCTAGAAAGTCCCCAAAAATCCTACAAAAACTAGCATAACTCATAGTACGCACTTTAACTTAATTACTCTTGTCAATTTGCTTTGGATAAATATTTCTCTCTTTTTTCATGCTTAAATGATACATTCATGAACTCATTATATAAATTCAATACAAGTGTGCCTTCTATGAATCTGTGCCACTGATATGGTATCTCAATTAAACCTAATTCATCACCTCTTTTTATTCCTAACTTGGATCATTAACGTGCATGATGTGATGCCCAAAATCTAATTTGAAAGAAATATTTTTTTATCTTTTAATTTACATAACTAGATCACCCTATTTTTTTATCAATATAAATACCCAAAAAAATAAAACTATCAATCAAAACATCAATATATACATCGTCTGTATTCATTTCCACAAAATAACATATACAATATTTAAAATATATACAATCATATCATAACTACTCTGTCCTAAGTATAATAGAATAATTAAAATAACAAAAAATTGAACCTAAAGGATCTTGATCAAACTAGCACTCCTGCTCCCTTATCGTGAGATGAAATTATTGAATCAGATATAACGAGCTCAAAAACCCAACAAGTAACCAAATACTACTAATGAACCCAACGCAAGACATAAGAGCAATATGCATGTTAGTAATCAAATCATAACAGTATATACACATGATCATAAATCAATACAGAAATAATAAAAGTCACATGCAATAACAATAAAATCTATAAATAATAAAATAGTGTTGTATGGAAGCTATTAAAATAATACATTGAAAAAATTAGTAAATCAATAAGGGTGTCGAATCAATAAAGTAGTTGTCATATCAGTACTATTAAAGTGGTAAAACCAAAGCATCAGTAAAGAACTGTTGAACTTAGATTAATATAGTAAAATTTTATACCTATTTATACATGATATCTAATATGTCACATGCTTAGTATATTCGGTATCGGTATAATGAATCAATAATATCAAACAGTATTGAAATCTATCTCGGTAATAGTAAAAGTCTAGTGGTAGGAGAAGAAAAATAATGCATTAATCGTAAATATATACAATAATAAGAACAATATCTTTGTGATGCCCTAGAATCTAATTTAGAAGAATTACTCTTTTATATTTTAATAAATAACAACTAGAGCTATCAAATATTAAATATCAGTAATAAACAACAAAACATATTCTATAATTTAAAACATATATATATACATCTTTATTCAATCCTAAAAATCATATTCAATACTCATAATCTATACAATCGTCACATATCTATCCTATCATGAGTACAAAAAATAGTGAAAATAAAAAGAACATGAACTTGAAGGAATCATGAGAAGCCTTACACTCTTTGCTCCCAAGCCCTAACCTAAAATAATTTAACCACATATAATGAGTTAAAAAGCTTAACATGTCACCAAAATCTATAACTAGATTCAAAGCGCAACAAAGGAGCAATATGCATATCAATAGTCAAATCATAGCAGTCACATTCATATGATCATTGAATCAGTACTAAAATAATAAAATTCATATATAGTAGTAGTAGAATTTATAAACAGTAAAACACTATGGTACAAAAACTAGTAAATCAGTATATATAAGTACAAATGTCAAATCTATAAAGTAATCGTCGTATTCGTAATATCAATCAGTAAACAAATCAGATAAATCATCGAATCGAAAGATCAGTAAAGACAGTTAAAATCAAATCAATGTAGTAAAATCATATAGAAATATACATATGCTATCTAATTATTCTTTATCACATGCTTAGTATTAATATCTAAATCGATAATAAAAATAATCTAGTGGCAAGGGTCGTAGAATAATGTACTAATAGTAAATTCGTGTAGTAACAATAAATTCATACTATAATTAGAACAATGACTAAAGAACATGCATTTTAGTAGTCACATTAAATAAGTAAGAAGTCATGGCTATCACGATATTTTTCAGTATTACATCAGTATCATTAAATCATTGGCTCAGAAAATATAGTCATCACTCTTTACTTGTCAGCATAATAATCATGTCCTTATAACTCTCAATCAGTGTATCACCCAACCAACAAATCAACCAATACTTAACTTTTACACACATTATTATCACAATACTATAATAATAATCTCAATCACATATGCACATTCATTTTCAATGCATAATAAAACATAATTGAATTTAATTTAGAAAATGTTAAAATATTCTGATGGTAAATAACAAAAATTATAATGAGCAAAAATTTATATTTTCAGAACTTAACCAAATTACAAGATATTACACAAAATAACATGCTGAAGCTTTAGTTGAATTAAATCACTATTTTTAGATATTAAAATAAATTTCTTATTAGGCAAAAATCATTGTATTTTCGAAATCACACTGTAAAAAATCTAAAATAAATACTCAAAACTTTTATAATCTCAATCTTTATAATATATAAAAAGTTACGTGGTGAAAATTTTATTAGCAAAAAATTATTTTCATTTTTTGCTAATGAAAGCACAAATTTGATCGAAAAAATATAAAAAACATAAAATCTTTAAAATAAAAAATAGGGCAATTCTCCCAATAAACTCTATTAGCAAAAGCACTTCGCAACCTTCAAATCAAAACATCTCTTTTCTCTCTCCTCAGTTTTGTCTCTAAATTCCCTAAAACGTCTCTGTTGCCGAATATAAAACGGGAAAAGCTTCTAAAAAATTGTAGTGGCTTAAAATATTTTAATTAAAATAATAATTTAATATTATATAATTAATTTAATCAATTTCTTTTAGCATAAAATTCATAAAAAAAATTTTTGGAGCTTACAAAAATAAAAAACATGCATAAAATAAATCATATTTGACAGCCCCAAAATCCTATTCAAAGTTGTCAATTTCTTAAGGATTTTCACTAGCACCCAAAAATTATAAAAAAATGGTGTTAGTAAAATACTATAATAATAATACTATGATGAAGACGGTTTGTGATTTGTACAATATTGACTCTAAAAAAAATTTGACATAGTCAACGTACGGGCTATTATAGCCTCAATAATATGCATTTAAATATTCACACAAAACAAATAAGAAGTCCTTATTTAAGTGGTGTTATTTTTGTATCGTATCAATATCAATACTCTGTTAGTTTAGTAAATAAAGTTGTCTATCTTTGTCCGTCGGCACAGTAATCATTTTCTTATAACTCTCAATTAGTGAATCACGTGAATCAGTAAAGGATAAAAATCATAATTTTTAATGGAAAGCATGTTGGTCTAACCATCTTGTACGGGTCAATTAGTCTCTAGTCAATGTTATTGAATAACTAGCCTTTATTTGTTTTTCCCACACAAATTATTATCAAAGTACTATAATAGTAATAGCAACTAGATAATTACATATATATACATTCATTTTCAATACATTTCTGTAAATAAAATATAATTGAACTTAATCTAGAAAGTGATAAAATATCTTAACGGAAGGTAATAGAAAACTTTACTGAGAAAAATTAATATTTTTAAAAATTAACCAAATAATTACTAGATATTGTGTAAAACATCATTTTGAAGCTTTAATTGAATTAAAACACTATTTTTATATTTTGATTATTTTTAGATTTCAAAATATCTTAAGAATTTTTTCAAAATCATCCAACAAAAAATATCAAATAAATACTCAAAGCGTTCATAATCTCAATTTTTATAATATATGAAAAATTATATGATGAAATTTTTATCAATACAAAATTATCTTCATTTTTTGGATAATGAAAATACAAATTTGATCAGAAAAATTCTAAGAACACAAAATTATTAAAATCATAAATAGGATAATGACATGCTCGACTAACAAAAACATTCCAAAACTTTTAAATCCCAAATTCTCTATTATCTTTCCTCAAATTTCTCTCAAATTCTCATTTTTATTTCTCTATTTGCTGCTTAGCCGAAATAAAGAAAAGGGGAAAAGGCTTTTACTGAATATAGTATTGGAATAGGATATTTATAATATAATAATAATTGAATCAATTTTTAGTATAAAATACATATAAATTTTTTTGGGACTTAAATAATTATAAAAAAATATCCATATAAAATTACATTTTATTTTAAAAAATCATAAATAGGTTTGCAAAACGGACACCTAACGCTCTATTTTTTAGCTTCGCGGGAAAGGGGCGAAACAAGAGAGCGCAGGAAAGAAGAGAAATGGAGTTCCATTGGAGATGAATTGCGGCATTTTGAAGTTTTCCGCCATTATAGTATAAAAAATGGAGTTTTCGGTTGGAGATGCCCTTAGGATGTTGAACATGCATGTATATAGGTTGATGCACTTGGTCACTAATAATTATCAGATTTATTAATAAATAATATTAAAAAAAACAAATATACTGTCCAGTATTCCAAAAAAAAAAACATAAGAAAATAAATATAAATTTTTTAAAACAAAACTCTGTATTTACAAAAAAAAATTAAAATCTTTGGCATATAATATTAAATTTTTAATCTTTGAATTTTTTTTTTTTAGTTTTTCTCTGGCATCCATTTTCTAACTAGGAATTTGGTGGACAAAGAATGATTAGGCCTTGCCTTCGAATTCTTGAGAAACCTTATTTTGAGGTTGTTTGTTCGATCAGCTGTGTTTTGATTGTAAAATAAATGTAGGATTATAAAAAATTGAGTGTTTAGACGCTGGCATTGCAAATGCAATATATTTTGTGAGTCTGTTTAGAAATCATCTTTAGAGTATTTAAAATTCTCCCATTTTTATCAAATTTTAAATACATAGCTTAGGTAAAAGTGTGGATGTTGTTATTGTCATTCGCCGACGACCACAAGCATTGTCATCACTAGTTATCCGCCACAATCGCCCCACTGCCTGCCGTCACCATCATTTCCCAACATTCGCCACTACTGCCCGTCGCTTAGCCAGCATTGCCACCGTTGGTCAAGCCCACTGTCACACCTCTCCCTTGCCATCTACCATCTTTGAGCCATTGTTCCAAAAATATTACAATTTAACTTTACATTCTCTAACTCCAACTAAATAAATAAATAAAAAAGTAAAATCACGCGCTCGTAATGTACTCAACCAAACAATTCAAAAATATTTTTAATACATTACTTTTATTTTACAGTGCGTTCATTTTATGATATATTCATTTTTCATCAAATCAAACAAACCTTTTATCCTAAATATATCAAAAAATGTATATATGAAAGTAAAATTAACAAATAAATATATTAATTATTGTTAGAAATAGTTTATAAATCAAATATTAGATAATGGTAAAGATTACCAATATATTAAAAAAATATCCAAAATAAGACCAGTGACAGTAGAATGATCATGTCCAAAATATTTATTTTAGTAAAAAACATAACAAATACCTTCAGGCATGTGTTCATTTATTTTCTTCATAGTCAGAGCTAATTAATTGTTTGTTTGATGTTAATGATTTAAACATATATAGCCTGATTACAAAATATAATTAGGTTTATTGCTTTTAATAAAAAAAGACATAACAGCAGATATTATTAAATAATAATATGATAATAATTAAATCTGATATATATATATATATATATATATATATATATATATCCATTCACAGTAAAGTTCCTACCAACTATCTGCCCACATTCTTTCTTTGTTACGGTAGTTTATTCTAGTTTTCAATGCTAACACTAAAATAAAACTTCTTATTACTCTTTCATGCCCACTTTTTTAAAGGAGAGATTATTATATGTGGAGTTGGGGCAGTAGATTCATTTGGATTATGTGAGGGCACATAGTAAATACACAATAAATACATAATTTTATGATATATTTAATATGTATTTGATGTGTAACCTCATAAAATATGAACGGTTCTCCCATCCGGACTCCACACGCAATAATTTTTCCTTTTGAAGAACACCTTAATATAATATATTAGATTTTCCTACGAGAAATAACATTGTGGCCCTATTCCCTTCAATAAAGCCACTAGCAACTTTAGAAGCTAGAACCCACTGGGCTTAGCTCGGTTTATGCGCGTGCTTGGTTGTGAATCCTTCAACTCATGTTTGATTCTCCTTTCATCCGGCGTGACCCCGTTAGTGGGGAGAAAATAACTGTGAGTCTTGCACACCTGTGGAGCTGGTTGCTGGTAGGCTCGCCGAGGGATTACTTACACTGCCAAGCCCATTCTAATGGAGGTGGCAGTGGATAAATACCTCCATTCCAAAAAAAAAAAACTTTAGCAGTTAGCACTGTTCTTTCTTGTGCAGGTCTCGATGATTTCCCTTTCAGTCTTTCACTAGCTAGCAGTCTGGCACCATCTTAAACCAACCTTTGCTGTATTTCCTACCATGATCTCACTGCCAAAGCAATTATATCATTCTTTAACATAGTAGGCCCGCACTTAACCTCTCTAAGTACTTTTAGATAAATAGTACTACTAATTATGAAGTTATTTTATCTGTTTTTTTAGAAAATGTCTTCTTATTAGGTTGATAGCTTCACTAATAAATTCTTCAATTTATATGTAGTGTTATTTATCCCATCTTCATAATTGCCAGTGTAGAAATTCCTAAGCATGTTAAAATTATTATCACTAGTGTTATCTCCAATTTCCAAACGCTAGATTCTATAAAGGATTATAAATCTATACCACTTTTCCCCGAGCAGACTTTTGTACATGAAAATACTCTTCTTTCTACAAAGTTGGCGAAAGGCTTTTGCAAAACTCAAGAGCCTAAAAGACTTTCCTGTCAATATTAATATTACCAAAGCTACTTCTCAAACAAGCATACTTTTTTTCATATATATCAGAATGGTTTCTCTTATCTTTTAAATCAAGCTTGCACCTAACTATAGCTAAATCTTCTACCCTTTCACCATCTGTTTGCAAAGACATTCTCATTTTTAGGTAGTCTTACGAATATATCAAATCCTCAGCTACCAATCTTTAATAAGATAAACTGCAAATCAGACCATGTTAGATGGATGTATCTTTTTTCTTTCATCGAGTGACATCAACCTGTTTGCACTAATTACCTTATTTTGATGTAGTTTTACTCCTAGATACAAGCTTTTTTTTATCACTAAAGCCATCTGCTTGAATAAGATCTTCTTCATTTGACATAGATTTTTCATATTTAGAAGCACCTCAGATGGTCTCTTGAAAGTTACCTTCCTTCCTAACATGTTCGATGACATGGGTATCAACTTTTTATTAATTCTGTTCACACATCAGCACTATTATTGGTCTCAAATTGGATAATAGGAGCATAAAAAATAGCTCTCTCTCTTGAAATTATTCTATGCGGATACTAAACCGTCTAGAAGCGAATCAGACGCACTACGTCACCTAGTACACATAACAAATGGGTGATGTGGCACATTCTGATTCGACTACTGACGGGTTCCATATCCACCCAAAAAAAGTTCACCTTTCTCTCTCTCTCTCCCCAAAATATTGAGAGACTCATTCTCATCCTGCACTGCACCCTCTCATTGATTACATTTACTTAAATCCTCACGCTATTTGTTATACAACCACCATGGCATTACGTACCAAGATGGCTTACTCCTTAGTCGCATACCATTACTTGGAAGCTACCTAGTCCATTTGGTCGTTAGTCATGATTTCCAACCTACTTGGGTTATCTTACTCTCTCTCTCTCTCTCTCTCTCTCTCTCTCTCTCTCTCTCTCTCTCTCTCTCTCTCTCTCTCTCTCTCTCTCTCTCTCTCTCTCTCTCTCTCTCTCTAATCTATTCTGTAATAGATCTCAACTGGGCTTAATTAATTGGTTAATAAGTTGTCAAAGTCTGTTGTTAACTGCCTTAATTTTTTTTCTGGAGATTGTGTGTTCTTCTTACTGAGGAGAAACCATTAATTGCAATCAATTAGATTATTATACACAATATTAAACACAGTTAGTAGTGTTTATTAGCCAAACTTGAACGAGTTTGCTATGTTTCTGTTATTTATTTTCTGAAATCAGTTCATATTTAAAAGTATTTTTGAATATCTTGTTGGTGTTCTGCCATTTGGAGCTACCATTAAGCATAGCTTTTCTCATTTATTGTTTTATACCACAAGATATATATCATTATTAAGGCCATTAAAGTATCGTTCATAACAAAATTATATTAAAGCAAATTGTCCTCCCAGTGATTTTCTTATTAAAAATATCATCTTTGATCAGAGTATTTTAACTACTCTCTCTTAGCTTTTTGGGCTGGCTGTTGTGGTTGTTTTTTGGTCGCCATTGCACTCAATGCGATGCCGGATATTAGTGTTCTTCTTCTCTTTCTCTCATTTGTGTTTCAAGGGTTTTTTTTTTCTTAGTGTTTCAAGGGGTTGGAGAAGTTTATACTCATTAAAATAAATGGTGTTACAATGCTCATGCCAAATTGATCCAGGCCAAATAAATACTTTTTAATTGTTGATATACTAGTTATTCATTAATAGTGGCAAAGTCATTGTAATCTGTTTTGGTAATTGATAAGAAAATATATTATTAAAAAAAACCTGTAAGTTTAAAGTTTCATTTGGTACGGTTTTGCTAATACTTCTTAAAGCAGCTTTTTAGTATAAAAATTTTAATTTTTAAATAAAAAATTATTTTAAGAAGCAATAAAAAAACTGTTTCAAACGAAGCTAAAATCGCCTCAGCTTTTATGAACTGCCACTATTCTTTCATATTAGTGGTGGTTAAAATCGCCACAAAAACGTAAGATCATTGACAGTTTTAATCGTTATGAAAACTACTGCACTTTCCTTCGTCCTACCGGTTTCAACACTACTGTGCAATACTTTTGTGGCAAATACCAACTACAACGGACATGCAGCGGTTTTAAAACTATTGTTGCTACAAACTATTTGGCGAAAGTCAACATTATGTGCTGCAAAAGCTAGCTATCTTTTTTTGGTAACGAAAATAAGCTCGAACTAACTGTTTCATAACAGTAATTGCTTAATTAATGAATGAATCAAATGAAACTTTCTTAGTGAGCCCAACACAACTTGTTCATGAACAACATGCTTTTTAAGTTTTTAACAGCCTTATACACAATATCTTCATTGCCTATCAGAATGTATTCTCACGCTATTATTTCAGTATTTCATTTCCGATTTATTCATCCGATCGATCCAGCCGTCAACGGTTGGCGCACCTCCTGACCAAAATCAAAACCCTTCATACGAAAGAAAGAGAAAGAAAGAAAGAAAGAGAGAGATGCAGATCCAGTTTGTTGAAGGTTAGGTTAGCAAAACCAACACCCTTAACCCAGTCATTCATGGCGTGCCAACTCTTACTTGCACCGGTAGTTGCGAACAGTTAAACGGCCCTTCAGTCCAGAAAAAAAAAAAACAAGAAAAGCAAGAACAAGTCAAGAAAGCCTTTTTACTCACACTTTTATTATTATTGTACGTCTCCTTAATACTCCGTTCCATTCATTGCCTTATCAAATTAAAGAAAGAATAGCCATCTTCTTCTTCCTCTGCTTACCCCGCAGAACTGATGGAGGTGGCGGCTCCGCTGGAAGGATGTCTTCTCAGGGA
The DNA here is from genome assembly GCA_019514585.1 of Dendrobium officinale. Classification (NCBI taxonomy): domain Eukaryota; kingdom Viridiplantae; phylum Streptophyta; class Magnoliopsida; order Asparagales; family Orchidaceae; genus Dendrobium; species Dendrobium officinale. The sequence goes on along the minus strand of CM033693.1, from coordinate 30,650,512 downwards.
CCCGGATTCCTTCCCTTACTTCATGCTTATGGCATTCGAGTCGTCGGTGGGGCTTCTGCGGTTCGTGGTGCTGCTGTGTCTGTGGCCGGTGCTTTGGCTTTTGAGGGTGACGGGCAAGGGGGAGGTGGCGTTGAGGGTGATGGTGTTTGTGGCGGTGGTGGGGGTTAAGGAGGCGGATATAAAGGCGGTGGCGAGGGCGGTGTTGCCGAAGTTTTTTATGGAGGATGTGGATATGGAGGTTTGGGGGGTTTATAGCGGTTGGGATAAGGGGAGGAGGGTGGTGGTGACGGGGATGCCGAGGCTGATGGTGGAGCAGTTTGTGAAGGAGCATCTGTGCGCGGACGAGGTGGTGGGGAGAGAGCTTTGGGTTAGCAGGTCGGGGATTGCGACGGGATTGTTGAAGGGGGAGGGAGGGGGAGTGGGGGAGAGGCTGAAGGAGTTGGCCGGTGGAGAGTGGCTGCGGGCTGGGATGGGGAGGCCAACGGCGGCGGCGGCAGATGACCGTTGTAAGGTGAGTTATTTATGTCGAGTGATAGTAAAAAAGATTTGCAAGTTATAATAATGCTAAAATAAATTTTAAAAAATATTAACTACAAAATAATAACTATTATTATTTGAATAATAAGTGATAATTGCAAGTTATGGGACTAAAAAAAACATTGGGGAAGAAACTTTCCTTTTAATTAAAGGATTTGTTATTTCTTTTTCAATTTTCTAAAAAAAAAAGTTTGTTTAGTTAATTTGAGCATTTAATGATTTTTAATTTAAATAATTTAGTGCTAAAGAAAATGAAGAAAAACCCACACAATAAATAACTTAGTGGATATTAATTTAGTCGATAAAGTTCTTGAAAATTATTGACTAAATTTTAGAATGCCATATCACTAACAATATGATAAATAAAATAGAGAAATTATTGAGAGTTTAAATTCTAATAAAAGACTGCTATTTCTAAAAGGGAAAACTAAAATATACTTTTACCAGTTAATTTTATTTAAAAATATTTTTATAATATTAATTTTTTATTTTGTGGAAGAATGAAATTAGTTATTACATAAAGTAGATTATATGAATTTTTTTTTTTTGTAATATCATATTTTTAGCTTTTTAGAGAGTATTTAAATTCAATTTCTATAGCATAATAATTTCTAAAATTTTATTAATCATTTAAAAAAATCATAAAATAAATCAAAATTTAATAATTACACAAATTAATGACAATACCGCATCCTAAAATAAAAATATTTTTTCTTGTGATTAACAAATTTCTATTGTACTAACAAAATAAAATTTACAAATCAATCCTTACATCATTTGGAAGCATCGTTCTCCAACTTTAGCTCACACCTAAAAATTACATCCCTTAATAATTCACACTTTAAACTATCAAAATAACCTAGGTTTCGTTTTAGATGATTTTCTTATTATTTTTTAAAATAATTTTGTACTAAAAACTATTTAAAAAAATAATAATACAATTGTTCCAAACAGAATTTTAGAAAGTACAATTATTTAATAGGAATAAGTACAAGTTGTTGATCTTACAGAGAAACTGAAGCTAAAATAATTTAAAAAAAAAAATTCTTATAATTAATTTACAAGTGCCGAAGATTTTAGATAGAGTATTTTTAGCCTTTCATTTGGGATGGAAAATCCTGTTCTACAGGTTACATTGCATTAATTCTATAGGAATTATAATTGCTTTACTGATATTTGATCTTGTGAATATTTTTGCTTCTATTACTCAGCTAACTCTTTATAAGATCTTTCTTGTATCGTTAAGATAACTAATTGTTTGATTTAAGTTTCACAATAAAATGATTGTAATCTTTTGGGACATCTTTCTTATTGCTTCTTAAAGTAATTTTCTAATAAAAATCTTTTAATTTTTGTATTAAAAAGCTGCTCTAAGAAACAGTAAGAAAGTCATCCCAAACGAAGTCTTTGGAGCAGCTTTAGTTCGCTGACTTTTCGCTACTAGAAAGCTGTTATAGAAAACAGCATGAAAATTGTCCCAAACGAAATATAAATATGATCATTTTAATGTATTCATTATTAAGTGGCACTAGGAGTATCAAAATGGATTAACATGTGAGATTCCAATATGAATTAAAATTGATTTGATCTGAACTCAATTGACATGAACCCAACTGATAGATAAGCGGGTCAAAAAAGGTGAACTCGAACCTAACCGGATAAACGTTTAGACTAAAAAACAAAATTTCTTATTTGTCAACAATTAAAATAATTTAAAGAAAACAAAAAGAGTCACAATTGGATCAAAACTAGGTCACTAAGGGTTCACCAACCTAAAATTCGAGTAATGTATAAAAATGTGTAATCTTGCAGCCACTGATATTTCTCATGTATTTATGTATCTAATACTATATTTTTATACTTATTTATATAGCACTTTAATTTTTAAAACATATAAAATATATAATTAATAAATCATACTTCATAAATATGAGTGTCTTTAATCTTAGAGACAAATACAAAATGAGTATATACGTGTAAAGTTTGGAATAGCTATAGTGTCAGATAAGATTAGATAGAGCCGCCTTAGATGATTTTAATATCATAAAATATTGGTCTTTAGATGACTTGATTAAGAGAGTGAATTTATTAAATTTGGCTTGTGTTAAAAATGGTAAAGATAGACCTAAAAAGACTTGGTTAGCAAGTATTAGAAATGACTATTTTTACAAGATTTAAGTAAGAATTGACTATTAATAGGATATAATGGAAAAAAAAAAAGAAGATTCAGGTCAACCACCCCACATAATAGAATAAAGACTTAATATTACTATCGTTGTCTATAGATATTTAAATGCTAGATATATAAGCACTATATTTAAATCTCACTAGAAAATATTTGCCGAGCACATTAATTTTTTTCCTAATATCTATTGATTATCATACATATCATGCTTGAATTTTGGGATATCAAATACATATTCATGCATATATTTTTCATTTAGGGACTGAACCAACCTCTCTTTTGAGGGTGAGCAAAATAAGATTATGAAATGCATAATTTTATATTTCAAATAGGAAATGATATTGAGAGTTCATGAAGAAATAAAGTAATCTTGAATATGGGAAGAGCTGTTTGCTCATTAGGTAAGGTCGAGATTTTATTTGGGATAATTTTTTTTAAAGAATTTTTTTAGTAAAAAAAAATAATTTTTTTATTAAATATTTATTTAAAAAAATAATAAAAAAAGCCTTGCCTGAAGCAATAATTGCTGAAGTAGCTACAGTGATAGTAAAGCAATAAATTTTTTTTGATGACAAAAGAAAACTTTGCAAGCAGTCTAGAATGACAAAGCATTTTTGGCTCCTGAATAAGGATTGGCGATCACCAACAATTTCAAGCGTGACAAAAAACGAAGAAATTGGAATATATATTAAATTGGGTTTTCGTCAGATTAGTAAACCAAACATTGATGTAGGTGCTAAGTTGTTCTTATTAGGTACTTCATATGATTGCTCCTCTCAGAATTTAAAAAAATAAAATATTTTGACTATAATAATTGAGTAAAAAAAAGAGAGAATTACATACATGCCTCATAATTTTTTATAAATTTAAATATTTTATAATTAAATTTAGATATTTATTTAATGATTATTTATTTTGTTGAAAGAAAGAATACATGATAAAATAAAATCTCATGTCTGAGAAATATAATGCACTTAAGATTTTGTGACTGCAAATTAAATGCATGTGATTTTTTTTATTTTACGTATAAATGTAAAGTAAAATGAATGTAATGTAAAACTTAATAATGGTGGAGGCTGATGGTTGATAAAAGTGACTGTGAAGAGTACGGTTGAATGGTGGCAGGCCTGACAGAGCCAGGCGACGATGACAACTAGCCAAATGAATTTTATGAGAAAAATTACTAAATAAATCAGATTACATTACTAAAATAAAATATAAATTTTCACATATATATTTCTATGTGATTTAAAAATATAAGTAAATATGAGGTTTAAATAACATAAAAAATATCATTATTATATATATTTTAAAATAAATATATATTTTCATGCATACAGTTTAAAATGATTGAAATATTAAAATATATATAAATAAATATTAAAATTTAAATATTAAATATATAAATATATAAGAAGTCTATTATATGAATTATGTACAAGAATTTACCATAAAAATTAATAGTGATGATGTCAAAATTTTTTATTTGATTTTAGAATGAATATGGAAGGCATAAATGTAAAGAGTAATTAATGAGCCAAATAAATTTATAAGTTATTAAATATTAGTCCATAAATAATTTTATTATGAGGAACTCGAAGATGTCTGCTTATTGTTATTATTATTATTTTGTGTGATTTTCATTAATTTTTGTGCTTTAGATTATTGCCGAAGATATTCTAATTTTTTTTTTTTAATTGCATAATGAATGCATTCAGGAGCAGCAGCTGCCATCATTCGGCGATCAACAAGAAAGCAAGCAGTTAATCCGCCCCCTTCCGGTGATCTTCCACGACGGCCGCCTCGTCCGTCGTCCCAAACCCTCCACCGCCCTCCTCATCCTCCTCTGGATGCCCTTCGGAATCCTCGCCGCCTTCATCCGCATCGCCGTCGGCCTCATCGTCCCCATGCCTCTTATCCCTTACATGATCCGCCCATTCGGCGGCAAGGTCATCGTCCGCGGCCGCCCACCCCCTCCCTCCTTCCCCTCCGCCTCCGGCGATAGCGGCGTCCTCTTCGTCTGCACCCACCGAACCCTAATGGACCCCGTCGTCCTCTCCATGGTTCTCGGCCGCCAGATCCCAGCCGTCACCTATTCCATCTCCCGCCTCTCCGAAATCCTCTCCCCAATCCCAACCGTTCGGCTCAGCCGCAACCGCCGAATCGACGCCGCCATGATCCGCGCCGAGCTCGAGAAAGGGGATCTGGTGGTTTGCCCGGAAGGAACCACCTGTCGGGAACCGTTCCTCCTCCGATTTTCCGCTCTGTTCGCAGAGCTCACCGATCGGATCGTCCCAGTGGCGATGAACTACAGAGTAGGATTCTTCCACGCGACGACGGCTAGAGGGTGGAAGGCGATGGACCCAATATTCTTCTTAATGAACCCGAGGCCGGTATACGAGGTAACATTCCTGAACCAGTTGCCGGCGGAGGCGACGTGCTCAGCCGGAAAGAGTCCTCACGATGTGGCTAATTACGTGCAGAGGATACTGGCGGCAACGCTAGGGTTCGAATGCACGAACTTTACTCGGAAGGACAAGTACAGAGTGCTCGCCGGAAACGACGGAACGGTGTCGACGACAATAATTACGGCGGCGACGCCGTGGATGGAGAGGGTGTGTGACGCGCTAGGGTTTCTGCTGCATTAGATTTGAGATTGCTGTAGGTTGATGATGGTGTACTGTTTGGCGGCTGCCGAATTCTGGCTTGTGTGTAGCTTATATGGGTTAAAAAACTGCTGCCTTCCATTGGTTTAGATGTGATTATTTATTTATTTTTACTGTTGTGTGGATATTAATTAAGGCTTGGATTGCGCGTATGAGATGCGTTGTGAGATTCTTGTCAACTAAACTTCCATTATCTCATTGGGAAGTCATGCGAGAAAAGTTTCTAAAAAAAAATTAGAAAAAATTTGTATATATACCCACAAATAAATATTGATGTCATAATCAAAATATTATAGTCAGGTGATAGTCGTCGGAGGATTCTAGTGGGAGACGGTGGTCAGAAGGAATGTAGCCGGACGACAATGATGAAAGAGACTGCAGATATTTCACATGAAAAGATGCTAATTAAATATGTCCCATATAAAGGCATGTATTGTTTGAATTTAATGCGAAGAGATGTATCTAATTTTATGTGGAGTAGAACAATTGCTTATTAAAATAATATAAGCATGAATTGTCCTCTCTCTACCTACACTTTTAATTATCATAATTTCTCATATGCTCCGATAATAAAAAAGAAAGGAGGTTAAGTGGAGAAATTATTCTCTGTGGACGTCGAATGCAACTCTATATCTGGAGACCAACCAGAATGAGTCATGTCCCATGTTATGATAAGAGTTTTCGTTTGTTAAATAAGAGTTTTCGTTTGTTAAGAAATGACTCTTATGTGAAGACATGTATCTAATTTTAAGTGGAGAAATTATTTTCTGTGGATGTCGAATGCAACTCTATATCTGGAGACCAACCAGAATGAGTCATGTCCCATGTTATGATAAGAGTTTTCGTTTGTTAAGAAATGACTCTTTTGTGGGTTCTAGTGTTTTATTTGATGGATTATATATAATTAATCTTAACAAAAAATTTGCTAAAACACTTCTCACCTTACATCATGATGTTGGAACTAAATATAGTAGAATTAATAAGAGTTTTTCTTTCTAGTGGCATAAAAGGCTGGACCATATATGCAGAGAAAGAATGGAGAGATTGGTAAAAGATAAAATTCTTTCAAAACTAGATTTTACTGATTTTGATATATGTGGATTGCATTAAATGTAAGCAAACCAAACATGCAAAGAAAGGTGCTACAAGAAGTGGAAAACTTCTGGAGATTGTCCATACTGATATCTGTGGATCTTTCTACTCACAATCATTTAATAGAGAAAAATAATTTATCATTTTCATTGATGATTTTTTCACGTTATGATTATATTTATTTGTTGTATGAAAAGTCTCAAGCAATGAATGCATTAAAGATAAATTGATGCGGACATTCAACAGTGGACATTAATCAAAGGGAGAGATGAAAATCGACGATCGAGATCTGTCCATTTTATCTTAGTTTATTAATTATATTTTTTTATTTAATTATGCATTTCTCATTTTTACCCTTACTTAAGGGTCTTATCTTATGTAAGCCCAAGGGGCAAAGTTGTCTTTTAGTTTCTTTTAAAGCCTATATATAGAGACTCTTGCTCTTGTATTAGACAATGATGGATTAATAAAAAAATTGCTTATACATTTTGTTCTTGAGAACGATGGGAGTTCTTATGAGAGTGGAAGTCTCTATGTGAGGGCAATAAAATACCCACCAGCCACATGATGTATTCGGGCTCGTGGTTGAAGTCCCTTGGTGAAGGGCAACACAATACCCATCAGTCTTTGGAAGAGTTCGAGACTTACGGTTTATTTTCTTTCTCTAATCTCTCACCTCCTTCTCCTTTAACCGTCGGCTAAATCTTCCCCTAGCCGCCGACTTTCTACCTCCCATCCTCTTCCCACCACTGACCACCCACCCCCTTTCTTTTTCAACCATCAGCCACCACCCTCCCCCCTTCTTCCAACCATCGATTGGCTCCCCATCTCCACCCTAAAACCTCACCAAACCGCCACCTTCTCCACCAAGCCGCCACTTTCCTTAGCCCTCCCATCCTAGTTTCCTTCTTTACTATTTGGATTCTAAAAAACATTTGAATTTAAATTTCAAATATTTTCCTAAATTAGTTATCTTATTTTACGAAAATATTACAATCAAACCTATTTCAAATTCAAATAGGATTTGATTTAAATACTCCTTCCAAATTTAAGATTTCCCACTTTGCAAGCTTTAAATCACCTCCTAAGGCCCTTATCCCCTTCCTTTGGTCGGCCCCTCTCCCTGTCTCTCTCTCTCTCTCACCTAATTAAGAGGCTCATTAATGCTCCCCTAATTAAGCCTCCAATCCCACCAATTACTCCCACCTCTATGACTAAATTAATTTTAGTATTTGAATTTGATTCTCTCTTATTTAAAATTCAAAATTTTGAAATTGAATTTCCCTCTAAAAGCTACCACCCAACCTAAACCCTACCCACTCCTCCTAGTGGCCGCCTATAGCCCCACCATTTTTCCTCCTAAATTTATTCTTTCCTAAATTAAGTCGTTTTAATTTTAGTAAGTTGTTGAATTCAAATTCAAACAAATTTAAAATTTCAAATTCTTTCCTTAAATTATTTAATTTAATTTTGAAAAGTCTTCGCTCAATCATGGAATGATTAAATTTAAAATTGATTGGGAATTAATTCAAAATTCATACATTCATCGAACCTAAACGCCTCTTCATACATTCATTGAATATAGACACTTCTCTCCCCTCCTTTGGCCGGCCCCCATCTCTTTCACTCCCTCCTAAATTAATTAATTCCCCAATTGGACATCCACTAAGGGAAATTAATTAACCCCATAAGAGCATGGTAGTTGTACATAATACATAATGTCTGGTATGCCTCAATAAAATGGTGTAGCTAAAAGGCACAATCATACTCTTATAAAAATGGTTAGAAGTATGTTAAGTAACTCCTTAGTACGCATTTCACTACGAATGGAGGCCCTTAAGACAACCATTTGTGTGCTTAATCGAGTTCCTAGTAAGGCAATTCAAAAGACTCCTTTTGAATTATGGACGGGAAGGAAATCGAGTTTAAGATATTTTCATATTTGGGGTTGTCCAACAGAGGCTAGGATATATAATCCATATGAAAATAAATTAAATTCTAGAACTGTAAGAGAATACTTTATTGGTTATCCAAAGAAGTTTAATGGGTATATATTTTATTGCCCTAACTATAGTATAAGAATTGTTGAAACTAGAAATGCCAGATTTCTTAAGAATAGTGAAGTTAGTGAGAGTGATGTATCATAAAATGTAATCATCGAAGAAGTTCGGGTGCCTGTTTAAATACCCATAGCTTCAAATGAATTATTTTTTATCCAGTTGTCAAACAATATGATAATATTGAACAATAATCTAGTGATTAGTCACTCTATAATTAGAATGTCACCAATGAACCAGTTACTGAAAAATCACAAGAAATGACATTAAGGAGATCTCAAAGAGAAAAGAGATCAGTTGTTTTAGATGATTATTTAGTATATTTATAAGAATCTGACTATGATTTAAGAACAAGTAAAGATCCAGTTTTATTTTCACAAGCTATTGAAAGTAGTGATTCTGAAAAAGTGGACCAATGCTATGAATGATGAGTTGAAATCAATGGAATAAAATAAAGTTTTGGATGTCGTCGATTTGCCTGAAGGTTTTAAGACAACCAGATGTAAATGGATCTTTAAGAACAAACGAGACTGAAATGATAATATTGAACCACATAAAGCTAGATTTGTTGCAAAATGTTTCACTCAAAAGGAGGTATTGATTACAAAGAGAAGTTCTCTCTTTTATAAACGGACTCTCTTAGGATCATAATGGCTTTGGTGCCTTGTTTTGATTTGGAGTTACACCAAATGGATGTGAAAACTGTTTTTTTAAATGGAATTTTAGATGAAGAGGTTTATATGGATCAACCTGAAGGTTTCTTAATTAAAAGAAATGAACATATAATATGCAAATTGAAGAAGTCAATTTACGGACTTAAACAAACTTCCAAGTAATGATATCTTAAGTTTAATGATACAAGCACATCCTTTGGATTTAAGAAAAAATATCGTTGATTGGTGTATATACCTAAAGGTTAGTGTGAGCAAATTTATTTATTTGATTATGTATGTTGACGGCATATTACTTTTCATAAATGATCTTGGATTGCTAAATGAAACCAAAATATTTCTTTCTATGAACTTTGAAATGAATGATATGGTAAGGCAACTTACGTGATAGGAATTGAAATATTTCACAATAGATCATATGGATTATTAGGATTGTTTAGAAAGAGATATATTGATAAAGTTTTTGAAAAATTTCATATGGTTGAATGTGCAGCCACTACTGCTCCTATTTGTAAAGGGGACTAGTTCAATGAAAAGGACTGTCCACATAATGCATTAGAAAAGAAAAGAATAGAAAATATTCCCTATTAATATTTTGTTGGAAGCATGATGAATGCCCAAACTTGTATAAGACCAGACATTAGTTTTATAGTTTGAATGCTTGGAAGATATCAAAGTAATCCAAAAATAGAGTGTTGGAAAGCCGCAAAAAAAAGTTTTAAAATATTTGATGGGAACAAGATATTGTATGCTTACATATCGAAGGTCTGATTAGTTGGAGTAGTTTACTATTTCGACTCAAATTTTGCTGGTCATGTTGGTAGTCGAAAATCAACTTTTGATTACTTGTTTCTATTAGCTGGAGGGACAATATCATGGAAAAGCGCCAAGAAGACTATCATAGTAGCATTTATTATGGAAGCTGAATTTGTGGCATGCTTTATGGTTATATAATTTTCTCAGGACTTGGAACTATCGACAGTATTGCCATAGTGTTGAGAATATATTGTAATAATTCAGTATCAATCTTTTTCTCCACGAACAACAAATATTCTAATGACGCTAAACACATGGAGCTCAAATATTTGATCGTTAAGGAGGAAGATAAAAAACAAAGTGTTCATAGAACATATATTGAGCTCATGATTGCATATCCTTTAACTAAAAGATTGACACCAAAGACATTTAAAGAACATGTTGATGGCATGGGTCTTTGTTGGTTAATGGCTGGAATTGTATTTGACAAAGGTGCTATTGGGACATTGCAATTAATTCTTATTATGAAGTTATTTGCTAATATTGTGGTGCATGGAAGCGAAGATGTCACTTCATTGATATTTACCGCCATGACTCATGTTGATAAGTTACTTAATTATGATATTATTGTAATATCATTAAAGTGAGAATAAACAAATGCTATGTGCATATTATGTTCACCTTGACAATCTAAATAAATGTTGTTCATATGAGCCATATGGGAGAATATTAGAATATTCCATATGAAAAGGTGCTAATAAAATGTCCCATATGAAGAGATGTATTATTTATATTTAATGTGAAAATGTGTGTCTATTTTTATAGGGGTAGAATAATTGCTTATTAAAATAATATATATACAGGAATTATCCTCTCTCTACCTATGCTTTCAATTATCAGAATTTCCCATATGCTTTGGTGATGAAAAGAAAGGAGGCTAAGCGAGAGAAATAATTTCTACAAGTTTTTCTTATAGGATATTTCATTATATCTGATTATGGTATGTATCAAAGAAATGTTTATTTCCACATTAAGAGAATTTTGTGATTTTCATGATAGTTAAAGATCTAAGTTTTAATGTACTTATTTTTATAGGTGGAGGTTAGGCAATAGTGCGACGACCATCGTTGACAAGTGATAGTGATCAGGTATAGCTCCAAGATTTCTAGAGCTTAGGTCTCTTAAATATCAAGCATACGTCCAAACTTTCGCTCCAAGCTTCCTCTTCATTTAGAGAGTGAGAGCTAGATTTTTTAGAGTGTCATGTCTCGTAAATATAATCAAAATCTAAAACACTCCATCAGACGACCAATGTTGATTTTCTCATTCTTAGATTGTTTCTTTTATCATTTAAGTTTATTAATAATGTCAAAATTAAATGATCATAAGCTCATTTATTTTTTTCTCGTCGACATGTTTGATTCAACTATAAGTATGCACGATTTGGTGATGGTTTGGCCATTTAATTAATGTCTTGAAGTTTCAAATTATATTTCAAATGCTTTATTCAAACACACTAAGGCTTCGTTTGGGACGGCTTTTTTTCTGCTTTCTAAAACAGAGTTTTAATACAAAAATAAAAAAATTTGTACTAAAACTCCGTTTTAAAAAGCAATAAAAAAGTCATCCCAAACGAAGCCTGGACAACTTTCTTATTGCTTTCTAAAGCAATTTTTTTATATAACAATTTTTTGTTTAACAAATTTTGTACTAAAAATCAGCTTTAGAAATCAGTAAGAAGGTTATACTAAACAAAGCCTAAGGCTTCGTTTGGAACAGTTTTCTTACTACTTCTTAAGGCAGCTTTCAGAGCTACTTTCAAGAAGAAAGCTTTAGGATGGCTTTCTTATTATCTTAAAGCAACTTTATAGTATAAAATTAAACCTTTTGTATAAAAAGTTGATTTAAGAAGCAATAAAAAGCTGTCCGAACCTATGCTTCGTTTGAGACAGCTTTCTTTCTACTTCATAAAGCAATTTTCTAGTACAAAATTAAAATTTTTTGTACTAAAAAAACTAATTTAAGAAGCAGAAAGAAAGTCATCCCAAACGAATCCTTAGACTCAATCAAACCACTTTTTGTATCATTAGACTTATCTTGTTAAGACATTCCATTTCATTATAACTTGCTAAAATCAACGTCAAAATGGTGTTAAATTTAATTTTGACATTCCATTTCATTATAACTTGCTAAAATCAACGTCAAAATGGTGTTAAATTTAATTTTGAAAGTTTTCAATTCAAATACGCATCGAGATTCATGCATGATAATGATGATTTTTGTTGACGCATCAAATGTCAAAGTCATTATAGTAATTTTGAGCTAAATATGATATATGAATAAATAATCTAAATTTGATTTTAGATTTATCTTAAATATAATAGACAAAATTCATATTATCCATAATTACATTAATTTTTTTTCTAAAATTTATCTAAAAAGATGAGGGCCTCCCCCACTCCTTCCCTTTTTAATTCCACTATCTTAATAAAAAAACTGTGATTATTATCTAAACATGGCACAAGTATCTGACATTACAAAAATAGTCACATATTTTTATTATAAATAATTCAATTTTTTATGATATCATCTCATACTTCAAATGTGCGACCTTATAATTAAATGTGCAGGTAATAAAATACTATTATTAACATTTTTTAAAAAAATATTAGGTTTAATTTAGGCCATTTTTTTATTATTATTTTTAAAGCAATTTTTTAGTTTTTTTTTTATAATCAACAAAAAATAGTGGTCAAACCCTATCTTAAGCAATTCATAAAATATAATATTTTAAAACATTTTAAACAACACCTTATTTTTTGTTAGAACATATATATATATATATATATATATATTTATTTATTTATTTATTTATTTATTTATTTATTTTTTGTTAGAACATGATGAGTGATTGAACATATAATAGATTTTTTTTTTTTTTTCAAAATCATATATTTTAAAGATGCTCTTATGGAGAGAGAATAAGAGTGAGAGCATTTAATAGTTAGATTAAATATTGCACTCATCTCATCAATTTTTTTTTGGGTTATGATTTTAATGTTGTAGAATTACATATATAAAAAATTGTGAAGAAGCTTGATATGTAATATATACTTTAAGGTTATAATATAGAGATATGTTGAAAACATATTGAATTAATCAAGTGAAAGAAACTTATTTTTTAGGAACATGAAATGTGTCCATGCACAACAACATCAACAAACCTTTATTACACTACATGGGTCAACTATATGAATCTTTTTTCTCGATTGTGTCCTATTAAGAATCAAATTTTCATTTAAAACTTCATTTGAGATAATTTTTTTATTGCTTTCTAAAGTAGCTTTTCAGTATAATTTTTTTTAATTGAAACTTTTGTACTAAAAAGCTGCTTTAGAAAGCAAAAAATTATCCAAAACGAACTCTAAAATTTCCTCAATATGAACAAAAATAAGGTACAAATATGATGATTGTCATAATGGTTAATGTACAAATAATATTTTTTTAAGATGTTATAAAGAAGATGACCATGCAGAGGAAGAATAAAACCTTAAACAGTTAGATATTTCTAAGGATAAGTTGTTAAAGGAAACGATTTGTAATATACAAATATAAGTATATAGCATTAAAGGTCAAGGAACAAGGTACATACATCATTCAGGATTCTCTACCAAAGCATTCAACATTCATCAGAGAGTTTCTCTTCATCAAACCACCTAGGAGGGTCAAATCCATGCCCACCTGTATTGTATCAAATTGCTTACTGAGGTAACACAATATAGAGCAACAGTGAAGCAAAAAACAGAGCCCAAAAAAAAAAAAAAAAAAAAAAAAATCATATAGATATCAAATAAAGTGTCCATTCAAAACTGTACGCTAAACAGATAGAAAGAAATTAAATTCAGCAACAAACTTCATAACAGAAGCATAAATGAACTTCTTTTCAATCGTGTAAATTAGCCAAGAATTTACAGTGCAAGGAAATGTATCAGGAGTTTCAGACATTCAATTATAACATAAATCAGACTGGTTATGTTATAGTAGTGATCAAATTCTGATTATTCCTCAAACAGAACACCAAAATGAACGCATATATCATTTAGGTTCATCTGAAGTTAAGTAAGAAAGATTGACCCAAATATGTGATAGGAAACATTTGAACATTTTTTAAGTAAATCCTATCAATTTCGGACAAAACAGAGAGAAAACTCTTCCAAATTCCAATGAAAATCAGAAAAAACAGTAGTTTTTATCACAATAATTAAAGATACAAAAGGAAAATATCAAGATACAATCAATCCTCAATTCGATGGGAGGATCTATCTCTCCCAAATCTCTAGATGCCGCTAGAGCCCAAAAAACCTAAGAGATCTCAAATTTCAGACAATTTCTAGATGCCCTAACCCTAGGAAAACAAATTATTTAATGCACATAATCAAAAAGAGATTCCCTACAAAATCCTTCCTAAACAGCTCCCTTGAACCCGGCGGTCGGATCGGCGCGTACAGAAGGCGGTCTATGATCAAGGCTATAAATCATCTACCCCACCTATTATAACTACTTGGTAGAATCACGAGTTTCTGAAGTCCATCAAAATTCCCTTTTTTCGCACAAGTGCAATTCGGTAGATATATTGGCTCTGAAGACCATGCTGGGAAAAAAAAAATATTGAACAGGAAATAATGTGACGTAGACAAGCGAAAGGTGTATGGGGAAGAGATAAGGATGAAGGGGGGTTTAGAAACAAACCAGGGTTTCCGAAGTCACTATATAATATTCATCATGCCAATTCATTATCCTAATAAAGATTAGAGCCCTTAATATAGATCCAATGCTCACAATAACTAACCTAAGCTAAACTAATTGAGTTTGAACTTGAGCTCAATTTTAAATTTTCAAGTTGGCCAACAAGTCAACTCATTTTTTATGAAAGAGGGAAGATCATGCAAGCTAATCTGTAAGGGTGAGCACAGTTCGGTTCAGTTCAGGTTTCTCAATGTGTAGACCCTAACTATTGATTCTCGAAAAGTTTACACCAAACCAACATATTTTAATATAATTTCGATTTCAGTTCCGTTCAGCTTTCTATATAAAAAAAGGAATAATAAAAATGCAAACCTTAAACATATAAATAAAATAAACTTTTCTTATAAAGAATTTTTACTCCCATCAACATTTGAGAGTCTCGATGGACTAAATAAAGGGATGATTTTTAATATCCACCAGTACAGTTACTATCTAATAAATTTAATTTTTCATAATACCCTTTGAATGCTTGTTGCTTTGAGTTTATTTTTATATATGCATTTTTTATAAAAATCATACTCTAAGATACCAAGGAAAATATATTTTCAAATTATTTTAGTTTTTTGAATAATTATAAAAAAAAGAATTTCTAAGAACAGTGATCCGATTCCACTAAAACCATCATTAAAATAAATTTAACCTACAATATTTAAATGGATTTTCCGGACTTGCTTGAAGTTTGATTTACAAACCATCTTCTCCATCTTATAGAGTATTTAGTACTCTATCTTATAAATATTTTTTCCTATTTAATGGGCATTGTTGGTATGAAAACATAAGATTGCCTCGCAGTATTGAAATCTTTAAGGAATTTTTCATGTGTCAGTATAAGTTAGTTTTTTGAAATTATTTGGTGTCCGTTTTACAAATCTTTTTCATCGTAGCATTTTTAAGAATGATTATCATTTTATAGTTAATTTTCTATATTTTTTTAAGCTCTAAATTTTTAGATATAAAAGGATTTATATAAATTTTACACAAAACTAGAAATTTAATATATTATAAATATACTCTTAACCTTTTTTTATATAAAGCACTAAAAGCTTAATCATAACACTCCAAAATGCCTCTTCTTTCTTTTATTTGGCCATGATGAAAAGATAAGGAGCGGAGAGAAGGACAGAGAGAAGGGAGAAAACTAGTTTAGGACTTCATAGGGCAGTTTTTATAAGGCAGGCTAGTTGAGAAAATTGTTCGATTTTAGGTAGGCTATTATTATCCTACTTGAATTTCTGATTATTTTACTTTTTTGTGCCGTTATCCTAATCATTCTGCACACATTAGTATAATCATATTGTGTTTTCAACGGGTTCTTTTGCTAATTTGCAATGGTAGTACATCAAGAGTGCAGTACCAATGAAATAAATACTGTCTGGAGTTGTATCTTGTGATTCATGCACATCGTATTGTGTATGTTAGATGATCCTACAAATTCTACCATTTTTGTCATATATATCAATTCTTATACACCGATGTGGCATAATATCAAATGTTGTATTTACTTGAAATATTGATAATTCTATTTTTATGTGTTGCAAAATAATTATGCAAGAAAATGATAATTTGTTTGATAGGTCAATGTTGATGTTATGCATACTTGCAGGGAGGCATAAGGGTTTGTGTATGATGTGTACTTGTGGGTTCAGGGCTTAAATAAAAAGTATTTTGGAGGCATAAGAGCTTGAGAGAAAAATTGATGTGATGTTTTAGGATATTATCTATTTTAATTATCTTGCTGTGATATATTCCTTTTTGAAAATTAAAATAAATAAGGAGTAATGTTGTAAAGTATTTTGATATTTAACTAATCAAAAAAGATTGAGAAATTGAAATACAAATAATTAGTACTAAATTAAAAAAATGGAAGAAACGTGAGATTTTTTAAAAAACTTATAAGAATTCCCTAACTTACCTCTAATTTTTTTTATTATTTTTTTAAGTATATTTTATATTAATATTTTGAAAACATGTCTATGCATGAGCCAATTAGCTAAGTCGAGGCTTGCTCAAACATGGCTTATTAAAGTAGTGGAGACAACAATTAAGAGTTAGGGTGTGAGAAAAAGACTCAAGTAGAGGTGGTAGGATTTAGGATTTTAGGGAGAGATAAGAGTCACGAGTATTCTTGTTTAGGATATAGATGATATAAGGTGATGAAGTTTGTATGGGTTGAATAAGTGGTGGTGGTAATTGTTTTTTAGGGTTTAGGGTTTATCAACTTTAGAAAGGCACGAATGACCGCATCCCTTGAAGTTCCACCCTTTGGTAGCTTTTTCTTCATTAAACAACTTGATATTGCTTGCTTCCTCGACTTCCTTGGAACTCTTCATTTTTAACAGCGAAAAAGAACAACATTAAGAAAGGAGAGTGTAGAGTGAAGGCTAGAAAAAGGGTTATATAAGAGAGAGAGAGGGGATAGCTAGGGTTGCGGTGAATTTAAGATTTAATTCACTATATGATAGATCATGATCATGACAGACCCCATTTCTAAACCATAAATTGTACATTAAAAGGAAAAAAAGAGGATAATGCTAGAAGAGCTATAGGAAAAACATCATATAGGTTATCAAATAGGTAGGTCTCCTTATTATAATCATTGGATAAGCACCAAACTAGAATATTCTGTCCTCCATTGTTGTGGTCTGTCCTCTTATAGGGATGAATAATTTGAAAATTGTAACCACTCCTAGAAACTCCCCACTTAATCATCTAATTGATTTTACTACCTTTATATATAACTAGCTATACTTCACGCATCTCAATTGATCATTTGGGCTTTATCCTAGCTCAAAACTCTGGGCTACACCTTAGGTTTTGAATTTGTACTTTATCTAAGCTTGATTTAAGCCTGATTTCATGTAGGAGTCTTCTGGACCAAATTCCCCATGATTAACAAAATGACAAAAGATTAAACCCTTACTCTCATGAATCCCCACCAAAAATCATGAAAGAAAACTTTATAATTATAAAATGATCTCAATCACAAAAAAACCTCTGAAACACAACACAAATCTTAAATATTAGTTTTAAGACTGCAGGTTTACTTTTAGGAGGCAAAAGCCTATATAAGAACACAGTAAAAAAAAAACTGATAATCTATGAATGTTAAAAAATTTAAGAGCGCGTACATTAAAAGTAACAACTGAAGAGTATTAATCTCAAGATTACTATTTTAAATTTCATATGCTAGTTTAAAACATGTCACAACTTAAAATATGACACCGTGGTAGCTTAAAATGTTTGGTACTTCAGAAATCTTAAGATGCTCAACCCACAATATAAATTAAAATGAACCATTTAAATAATCAAGCTAAAGTAATCAGGCACACATGAACTGTCACTGCAAATGCATGTTTAATTCTTCACTGATATAACACACCAAAAGGAATGTTCAATGAACTTCCATATCTAAGAGAACTATTTGACTATCTAACATCATTTGAGCTCTACCTTTCAATAGGATAATAATAAATTTAATACACAATATCATGGGGAAATTAGACGCCAATAAAGGGGCAACTAAGTATGCATTAAAAAAATAACCTCCACTTGTTACGATAGTGAATGGCCATGTTAGCGCAATGGTATCCTTCTAGCATAAACTTTTTTTTTTTTTTTTTAAAGTAGCATATACCATGTTAGTTACAAAATGCTAGATTGACATTTAATCACTAGTCATAATGGTCCTGTTAACGAATCTATACCGAAACAAAACAAAAAAGTTCTTTAAAATAATGGTAGGGTACACATGCAAAAAAAAACTTATTTAAGGCATTGTGAGAAAAAGCAAGAAAAACCTCTTTACAAACTGATGCAGAGTAGGGACAAAATTGAAATGACAGAGAAAATATACAACATTTTTGTAGAATAGCTTTGTCAAGCATAGGGGAATTAATGTTCCACAATTAAATAAGTCAAGAATTAATATAGCATTTGAATTATTTTAGGACTTGTTTTAGTTGTAATTTACTAATTGATAGAGTAATCAATATTTTATAATAGATGATAGTTTTGTTAGGAGTTATCTAGAATTAAATTAGATTTGAATTTAATTTGGTTTGATCTTATTTTGTAAGCAAATTTATATAAATAGAGTTTCTATGGCTAGGTGCAGTTGAATAATTGAATTGAAATTTATGATTTATATTCTATTCTCTCTCCTGAATTGTTGTTTCCAGTCTCCAGCTTCTATCTAATAATATTCAAACTACTTCATGGCACAACACTTTTAGTGAAAACTCTGGCCCTAACAAAATTCAAAGATATATTTCAATAATTTTGACATTTAGATTGATTTCCAACCTAGTATCAACCCTCAACTTTTCTCATATGGGCATTAGACCAACAATCACATATTTTAAAGTAACTCCCTTTCCCTAGTTGATGCTTTTGCTCATAAATGACACTTCTATGTGGGCTCCGAAAATTCGGCCCCAGCCTCCGCTCGCTCTTTCTTATTCGGCGAGGGAGTTTTAACGAACTAAGTTCCGAGGTAAATTTTGGAAGGCAGATGGGTTTGTAGATAAGACACTACCCAGAGATTTCGCCCTCATTTTGTGAGGACTTTATGATCTGAGTTCTGGTTTCCTATAGGCGCAAGCCCCTATAGTTAATTACCCCTCCCGATCACGAGAGAGAACTTTCGATTAAGGCTAGTCGTCAATCAGATACGTATAAAAATACGTGTTATCTGGCATATAGTAGCAGCAAAGAGTATTGATATTGGTAGAAATCGGATTTGAAAATTGGGTTTTGAATTTGGGAATTCGGAAAGGATTTGGAAAGTTTAATATTTAAAAATAGAAAATTTCACTGCCTAGCACTTAAAGCGGATGGTGGGGGAATGGATGATGGACCCGATCAAGATCCCATGGTTCCGTCGTCCCGGGCCATCATGGTCCCTAGTCTACTTAGTCAGAGGAGGTAGTCGACCCAACCTGACAGAAGGATCCTTGTCGGCAGCCATGGGTTGCTTCGTCCAAGGGGACCTTGTAGACCTGGGATGGGTATTTGCCTAAGGGGACAAATTTGAATCCACCTTAGCTGACAGAGAGCTTTGTGCCCTATCAATCATATCCTATTGATTCATATCTCAAGGATTTGATGCCAATAAGGAGCGTATTGGCTCTGCCCATAACCGGTATATCGTGGTGCCATTTGGCGGCGAAACCACGCGGTTCAGAGGGCCCCGGGTCGTCGTAACCGTTTATCCTGCGGTGACCATTTAGCGGCAGACCGCCGGTTAGAGGACACGTACCACGTCCTTACTGGCAGGAGATTGTTTGAGAATGGATCCTAGTGATATTTTCGACTAGGCATTTCGCTCTTTTGTGAGCTGAAGTAGATTTTGATTTGTCCACCCCGACAAACTGTTGCGGAGAGTGGATGAGTTTTTGCTTTAAGTGTTGATAGATTTATTTCAAATTTTAAATATCTAGAATTTGGGCTTTTTGTGGAGCTTTAGATTTTTTGATTTTGGCATTGTGGGTGGAGTTTGGAAGACATTTGGATATTTGGGAAACATTTGAAAATATTTGGGAACCCCTCCGGTTGAGATCTGCATTCAACACGGCCATCATCGGGGTGTTTGGGGTCATTTCCATTTTGTTGATTGAACCCTGTCAACCCTATCAACTTATCGATAGGGGATCGGGTTTCTCGTAGGCTTTGTGCCTTTGTGTATGAAATTTCTTGATTTTAGGCTTTGAAGGCCTAAAAAGAATGTATTTAAACAAATACACTGGTCGCTACAACCGTGTATTTTGTTAGGTAGTTCCAATCTTGTCGACTTCTATTGACCCGTATAGAAGGATCGGATTCGAACTTGAATTCACTTGTCAACCCGCGTAGCATCCATGGGCGTCACGTGTGTACCAATAACACGCTCGCCAGGGCCCATACGGGTTGAGATTGTATTTACCCCTTGTATACCTATGTGTATACAGACTACGGTGCACGTGTAGGGGTATTCTTGGAATAGACGCCTTCTGTCTGCTCGTACGAATGTTGCAGATCCGGTGGCGATGAATTATAGATCGTAGACGCCTTCTGTCTGCTTGTATACGTGTTGCAGATCCGGTGGCGTTGAATTGTAGATCGTAGACGCCTTCTGTCTGCTTGTATACGTGTTGCAGATCCGATGGCGTTAGATTGTAGATCGTAAACGCCTTCTGTCTGCTTGTATACGTGTTGCAGATCCGGTGGCTTTTAATTGTAGATCGTAGACGCCTTCTGTCTGCTTGTATACGTGTTGCAGATCCGGTGGCGTTGAATTGTAGATCATAGACGCCTTCTGTCTGCTTGTATACGTGTTGCAGATCCGGTGACGTTATATTTTGATGTTGACTCCCCCTTTCTCAATCACCGGGAATGGGTCTTTCTGAACTTTGGAGTATTGGACTTGATATTGATTCCCCCTTTCTCATTCACCGGGGAAAGATCTTTTGGATTTTGGAGTCAAAGACTACTTGATTTGGAAATAACTCCTTTTAAGCTCTTCGGCGTAGTAGACTTGCTATTTCCGGTGTTTGTGGGCACCTGAATTGCTTTTCTTCTAATGTGTAGGACCAAGAAGAAGCTTTGGAACACCAGGAAGTTTGGTTCTAATTTGTTCAAACATCTCCTCTCTTCTGTTAGAGGTGTTCTTCGTACATCGGGCTGCCTTTGTACCCGGTGTACTTGGAGATTTTGATCACCGTTGCTGTAGGTGATATTCATACTTGTGTCCACAGTGGTTCGTCATGTTTACGAGGTTCTCACTGTTGTTATCCACAAGTGGTTTGTGGTCATTTGCATTTGTAAGGGATCCGTACTTGTGCCCACAGTGATTCGTCGTATTTGCAACACACTGTTGTTATCCACAAGTGACTTGTATGTATTTGCGGAGACCCGTTGTATTTACTACGAGCTCCTGGAACTGTTCGTAGGAGATGTACTTGTGTCCACAGTGTTTTGTTGTACATACGACATACACACTGTTGTTGTCCACAAGTATTCATGTGCATTCGCAGGGGACCGCTGTATCCACCACGATCTCCTGAAGGTATTTGTAGAAGACCCATTGTCTCTGCGTCATATCCACCCTTTCACCAATCTCGGGTGGTTTGTTGATTGTACTCATTTGTAGGAGAAGGGTCTTTGATTGCTGATCCCCAAATATTGCCATCTCAATCAACAGGCATTTGTAGGGATTGTCGTAGGAGATTCCAACAGTATATGTAGGAGGGATACCAATGCATCTCATTCCTGCAGGTACGATGCTCCCGATTTCGTAGAGACTGTTGTAAGAGTCCGATACATTATTTACTTGCATGCATTGAGATCTTGTGTGTTGTTCAAGTTGGAATTCTATCAAATCCACAAGCTTAATATGTGAGCTCAAGTTCTATGTTCCCTGCGGTCCTTTGCATCCAATTGGATGTTTATTTTTTCATTTGGACTTGATCCCAATTTGATTTCATTTTATTTGGATTTTGATATTTAGAAATCATTTGAATTTTGGTTCTGATCCTCTGCACATGTTCAATCAAGTTCAAAAGTCCACTGCTCTTTCTTGTTTGGTCCAAATATTTGGTTCTTTTGAGTTCAAAAACAGGTCCCAAGTGTAGTAGTGTTTCACCCGAAATTTCGGCAGCCTCCCGGCGTCTCCCCCGTTTAGGGGAAAAACTACGAGAAAACTGGGCCTTCCCACCACAGCCAATAAAGGCGTGCATGGTAGGTGCCCTCTTTCGAGGACACCTCGGCCGTGATTTTTCTTCCCACCACGGCCAATAAAGGCGTGCATGGGGTCTTTGACGGTACCTGTTACAAGAAGAGCAGTTGCTTTCCCCCCCGCCCGGGGGGTACTTATAAATGATTCCGGCCGCGCAAAGAAAAGGGTACACCAAGCTCACCTGACCTCGCCGTGTGCGTCAAACCGGTTTCCCTCCTACCACGGCCACCAAAGGCGTGCTTAGGTGGTTTGCCGGTCCGACACGCATGTCGAGACAGGATGGCGTGGGTCGTTCGCTTACCTCAACACAGATGTCGTGCCGGTTGCCCCTCCTACCACGCTCAATAAAGGCGTGCATAGGTAGACCGCCGGCCCGACATGTTAGTCGAGATAAGAGGGCGAAGGTTGCTCGTTTAGCTCAACACAGGTGTCGTACCGGTTGCCCCTCCTACCACGCTCAATAAAGGCGTGCATAGGTAGACCGCGGGCCCGACACGTTAGTCGAGATAAAGAGCGGAGGTTGCTCGCTCACCTTATCGTAGGTGTCGCGCCAGTTGCCCTTCCCACCACGCTAAGAAAAACGTGCATGAGTAGACCACTGACTCGCCACGCATGACGAGGTAAAAAAGCATGGGAGGCGGCTGTCCGCCTCGTCGTAGGCGTCGGACCGGGGTCCCATCCCACCACGCGCAATAAAGGCGTGTATAGGCGGTTTTCCGGCCCGTCGTACACATCGAGGACGAAAGCCTGAGTTCAAGGGGTTATACCTTCGGGGCCGGTGGACCGGCAGATCGACGGCGGATGTCGAGGCGGGAGAAGGCTCGGGGACCGAGGCAGGAGAGCGACCACGTTTGTTATTAATCTTAATTAATTACAATTAATAATAATTAAATTTAACTAATTATAATTAATCATAATCAATGATAATTAATTAAAAATAATATAATTAACTATGATTAATTTTAACTAATCATAATTAATTGGAGATTATTTTTAATTAACTATAATTAAAAATAATTTAATTATAATTAACTTAATTAATTAATATTAATTACAATTAATTAAAATTAAAATCATTTTCATTTATTATTATTTTTATTTTATTTCTTTTTTACGGGATTTTGGTCGAAGAAGCGCTCGGAAGGCAGAAAGTTACCTTCACAACCCGTGAGCTTCTGTGCTTGCGCCCGATTAAAATGTTGCCACTTCCGATCCTACCAAGAAGGGAAAGTCGTAGAAGAAGCAAAGTCGCACAGCTACGGAGAGCCGAAGAAGCGCGCAAAAGGTAGGGAGTTAACTTCACAGTCGGCGGGCTCCTGTTCTGGCTTGCGATCGAACGGGAAGGGAAAGCCGTGGAAGGAGCGGGGTCGATCGGCCAGAGGGAGGAAATCGGGCAGCTCGAGGCGCTCGACTTCGGTCGGGTAGCACACGAAAGGGAGAAATTTAATCCCACAGCCCGCGAGCTCTGGCTTGCTTCCGATCAGACAGTCGTAACTTCCGTTCCGACTGGAAGGGAAAGTCGCGTGAAGGAGCGAGGTCGACCGGCGTCGGAGGGAGGGGAAGGAGCGCGTAGAAGAGAGAGCTCGGGCGAATTTTGCGTGGAGAAGAGGAAGAATCCTCAACGAGGGAGCTTTGGGTCGGTATTTGAAGGCGACCTGGGCGCTCGTTCGAGGTTCTGCGAGGGATTTGCGGGAGGTGACCGATTCGGCGCTGTCTCGGCGGTATTTCGTGCAGGATTCGCGGGATTTGTCGAGCCTGAGGTTTGCGAGATATCCGGGATTCAACGGAGCAGAGGTATCATTTCCATTTTTTTTTTGTTTCCCTTCTTTTTTTTTTTTTGATATTATACGGAGGTCAACAAATGCCCCCCAACAAATGTGGTACGCGTCTAGAGCGAATCACATTTGTTGTATGCTGATTGACCCTGTGGATCTCTAGATATTTATTCTAGATGTCACACTAGGGCTTTCATTTAGTGGATCTCCAAAATTTACTTGGATGTCACACCGGAATTTTCTTTTAGTGGATTTCCAAAATTTATTTGGATGTCACACTAAGATTTTCTTTTCTCCACTGCGCTTCTAGATGTATCCATGGATGGTTGATATCTTGATTTCTTTTGTCCTGTGCTTTGTGCTGCGGACATTGACGGAGAATCGCCTGATTTGTCTTTGTTGACTTGTCAGAAGATTTTTGTACCTTCGGCCCTATGCTTCTAGCTTTGACGGGCTTGTTGAAGGAGTTGATGCCGATGACCTAAACCCTTAGGTTTGTATCAGGTCGGTGGCGAAAAGTCATCGGTCCAGAGCTTTGTGCATAGCGGACTTGTTGATGGCGGAATCCTCTTAGTTCAGCCATAGGCTCTTCACGAACTTTGGGATAATTTTCTTCGGTCCTTTGCTTTGTGCTTTGACGGACTTGTTGAAGAAAGATTCCTAAGATCCTCGCTTTGTGCTTTACGGATTTGTTGAAGGATTTGCAGGCTCTGGATTCAGTTGATAGTACCGAACGTAGGTAGTATCTTGATCCTTAACCACGTGAGAAGACTTTAATCTGAATCACTTGAGTTTATCAGATCGGGAGAGCTAGAATTTGACAGCTCTTTGTCCTCTGGTTGCTGAGATGGGGGTTCCTCTACTACGGCCTTTCTTATGGCTTGTTGAGTAGATGGAGCTGCCAGCGATCCGGCCATATTTGGGCTTGTTGGATCCGACCTCTTACACCCATTCAGGCTTCAGACT
The DNA here is from genome assembly GCA_019514585.1 of Dendrobium officinale. NCBI lineage: Eukaryota > Viridiplantae > Streptophyta > Magnoliopsida > Asparagales > Orchidaceae > Dendrobium > Dendrobium officinale. The sequence continues at coordinate 30,625,290 of CM033693.1, read as the reverse complement.
TGAGCTATGGGAATTGCGCTCCCCAATGCTGATTTTTCTGAAGTTGGTAGATTTGGAGTCATCCTTTGTGGTTGTAGATTTTGGAGCCTACGCACATTTGGTAGTTGTTTGAGACTCATCCTTCCACTAGAACTTTGATTCTCCAGTCATTTAGGAGAATTCTGTAGACTACGATCACTTGAACTGATCGAGTCAAATTGGCCTTCGTTCTTTCTTCAGTCCCTACTGACGGGTTGACGAAGTGGGGGTTCCGCTACTACGGCCTTTCTTATGGCTTGTTGAGTAGACGGAGCTGCCAGCGATCCGGCCATATTTGGGCTTGTTGGATCCGACCTTTTACACCCATTCAAACCTTAAGCTTCAGGCTGTCGAAAGACTTTAAGCTTCTTTGGCTCAATTTTGTAGGAGTGTGTAGCCACAAAAGTCACTTTCTTGACCTTTGAGTCTTTGTTTGTTGGAGAAGACGGTGTCTCTAACTCTTGAAAGACCACTTCTTTAAATGTCGACCGTTGATTGGCGGCATAGGCCTCTGACCGTTCAGATCGATCAACTGATATGCTCCTCCTTGGTACACTTTCTCGATGACAAAGGGACCTTCCCAATTGGATACGAATTTGCCACCAATTTTTCGATGTGGGATGATTGGTCTTCTCAGCACCAGGACCAATTCCCCTTCCTGAAATGATCGAGGACGCACCATTCGATCAAAAGACTTTGCCATTCTTCCTCGGTAGATTTCTAAATTTTGTTGAGCTTGTAACCTGAGTTCATCAAGTGCATCAAGCTCTTCCATTCTGAGGCGGGCATTTTGTTCTTGAGTAAGCTCATTCTGAATTGCTACCCGGAGTGACGGTAGTTCAATCTCTAATGGTAATACGGCTTCAACACCAAACACCAATGAATAAGGAGTGGCTTTGGTTGGCGTCTTGTAGGTTGTACGATAGGCCCATAGAGCTTCTGCCATTTTCGTATGCCACTCCCTTTTGTTCCTTGTGAGGATCTTCTTCAACAGCTTCACCAGCGTCTTGTTGAAGGCTTCTGCCAATCCATTTGCCCTTGGATTGTATATGGATGAGTATCGCCAATCGATCTTGTGCCGATCAACAAACTTATAAATTTTTGTACTTTTGAATGCAGTACCATTGTCTGAAATTATTCGGCGTGGCACACCGAATCTGTAAACGACATTATGGGTAAAGAAATTGATCACATGCTCGGATGTGACCTCTCTGAATGGAGCTGCTTCTGCCCACTTGGAAAAGTAATCCGTCGCTGCCAGAATGAAACGGTGTCCTGCTGATGATGGCGGATCTATTGGCCCGATTATGTCTGTGCCCCAACATTCAAATGGCCAAGAAGCTATTGTTGGGTGTAGTGGATTTGGCGGTTGATGTATAACATCACCGTGGATTTGACATTCGTGGCACCTCTTAGCGTGATCGATACAATCCTTGACCATAGTTGGCCAATAATATCCCATCCTCTTGATTTTGACGGCCATTTTAGGACCTGACTGATGTGCTCCACAAAGCCCTTCATGAACTTCTGTTACTACTTTATCAGCTTCCTTGGTCCCCAGGCACCTTAGCCACATTTGATCAAAGGCTCGTCTGTACAGTATGTCATTAACAAATGCGTATCTCAACGCCCTTTTTCGAATTTGTGCGGCCATAGACTTTTCTATCGGGAGTTTGTTTTCCTTGAAGTAGTCAATGAATGGCTGTCTCCAATCATTTTCGACTTCAATATCTAAACAATGCCACCACGATTCTGAAGCTTGACTAGCTTTACGTCTCTTGGCCACATGATGTTCTTCTGGATAATTCTCCATAGCAATCTGATGGAGAGGCCGAGGGTCAACTGGAGTTTCATCCTGCTGACTTGAATCCGGAATTCCTTCTGCCCTCGGGAATTGTAACAGAGCGGGCTCCAAGACTCTACGAGTGTAAACCCCGATGAATATAGGTCTTTCCTCGTTGATGTTCGTCATTTCTTTGGCCAACTTGGCCAAACAATCTGCTTTAGCATTCTGTCCTCGAGAAACTCGAGCCATTTTGACATTTGGTACTTGCTTTAGGAGCTCGAGGGCTCGTCGGTGATAGTGGGCTAATTCAACTTTGCCAACTTTATAAATTCCAAGTACTTGATTTATTACAAGTTGAGAATCACCAAAGATTTGGAGATTTTGAATTCGGACATCGATTGCAATCTCCAGCCCTGCTAATAGAGCTTCGTACTCGGCTTCATTATTGGTCCGAGGTTCAGTCAAACTGAATGAAAATCTCATTATACCTCCCTCCGGTGCTACGAAAATGAGACCGATGCCGGCTCGGGCTTTTGCAATATTTGGAGGTCGGACAGGTCTAATTGACGATGCCCCGTCGAAGTACATTTCCCAGAATGGTAGCCTTTCATTCTCCTCGACCTGCATAATCTGCTCATCGGGCAAATCATCATTTAGTGGAGAATCGGCCGGGATTGGGTGTGCAGCAAGAAAATCTGCCAAAGCCTGTCCTTTCACCGCCTTCTGTGGCATGTATATGATTTCAAACTGTAATAACAATACTGCCCACCTGGCTAGACGACCTGTCAACGCTGGTCTTATCATCAAGAACTTCAGCGGATCGATCTTTGATATCAGTGTGATTTTGTGGGATAACATATAGTGGCGGAGTTTCTGAACTGCAAAAATCAGCGCCAGACAATGCTTTTCAATTGGGGAATACCGACTTTCTGCTCCAATCAACCTTCGACTGATATAGTAGAGCGCATTTTCTTTGCCTTCTTCATTATTCTGGGCCAATAGTGCTCCGAGGGATTCTTCTAGAGCAGCCGTGTACAGTATGAGAGGCTTCCCTGGAATTGGCGCTGCTAGAATGGGAGGATTCAACAGATATCTCTTGATGCTATCAAACGCCTCCTGACATTCTGCATCCCATTTGAAACGGACGTCTTTCTTCATTAACTTTGAAAATGGCTGGCACCTACCCGATAGATTTGATATGAATCTCCGAATGAAAGCCAGTTGTCCTTGCAACGAGCGAAGCTGTCGAAGGTTCCTTGGTGGTGGCATCTCCGTGATTGCCTTAATTTTGTTGGGATCGATCTCTATTCCTCGATGACGAACAACATACCCCAGGAATTTGCCGGAGGGAAACCCCAAAAGCACATTTGAGAGGATTCATCTTCAGATCAAACTTTCTGATTCTCTCAAATACGATTCTGAGATCTTTTAAGTGATCATTTCGGCCAAGACTTTTGACAACAAGGTCATCTACATAACACTCGACCTTCTGATGTATCAAATCATCGAATATGTGAGTCATCGCCCGCTGGTAGGTGGCACCAGCGTTCTTCAGGCCAAAGGGCATGACTGTGTAGCAGAAAATGCCGATGGGCGTTCTGAATGATGTATGTTTTTCATCTTCGGGCGCCATCTTGATTTGATTGTATCCTGACGATCCATCCATGAAGGAGAACATGTCGTAGTTGGACGTATTGTCCACCAGGAGTTCGGATACAGGGAGTGGAAAATCATCTTTTGGGCACGCCTTATTGAGGTCCCTAAAGTCAATACAGACACGAATTTGCCCGTTCTTCTTCTTCACTGGGACGATATTAGCAATCCAGTCAGCATACTTTTCTTCTCGGATGAATCCTGCATCTATTAGCTTCTTCGTTTCTGCGATCACCTGTTCTTCAATCTCCAATCTCATTCTCCTTGGAGCTTGTTTGACGGGTGCTACATCCGGCTTGATTGCTAATCTGTGAACTGCTACGTCAGGGGATAAGCCAGGCATCTCAGCATATGTCCAGGCAAAGCAGTCCCTGAATTCACAGAGAAGTTCTTTTATTTCTTCTATTTGTTCTTCGGGTAGAAGAGAGCTAATGAAGGTTGGGCGAGGGTCCTCCTCAGTTCCCAAGTTGACTTCTCTTAGTTCATCCATAGTGGCTGCCTGTCCACCATCTTCAAGCTCTTCTGGTGCAGGCTCGGCTTCTACGGGTTGTTCATCATAATCGTCAGCTTCGTATATCTCTTCAGCATCACCATCTTCGGATTCAATTTCCACGCATGTGATGGCGCGACAAATCTCTTTCCGGAGGAATTTTCTTTTGATGAATCCAATACCTTTATATGCATCTGTGTCCTTCTGCCGTAACGGACGTGGACTCCTTCCATACCAAAGGCCCAGACTTGTACGAAGTTGTCGTTTGGTGGTAGGAATATTGACTTGTTTTCGTAGCATTCTCTGGATATTTTTGGTATTGAACCTAGGTAGCCTCGTAGGAAATAATTCTTCGGAGTCGAGGATCATGCAATCCCAGTCATGATTCTCCTCTTCACGAACTCCCGTGGAATATAGCACATTCTTTGGCACAGTTCCATTTTTACGGGGAGGCAGATAGAGAGTAGCGAGTTCTTCAACCTTATGCACCTCGCGTGAGATGATTTCTTTGAAGTGTTGCAAGGGAACACGTGTGACTACGAGTACACTATCTGAAATTGATAGGCTGTCAATTCTTCTAGAGAACACATTCTGCACCGTATTCATATAGATAGAATCGTAGTCATAATCATCATTTGAAAATTCAACATGTCTGCTCCATTCATCCGTGGACTGGTATACTTTTTGAGATTTGGCAGGAGTATCATCATCTTCATCTGTATCACTCCCAAGATGAGGTACGTATTTCTTTTCTTTTGGAACGGTCGGCGCTTTGGGAAGAGTCGGCACTACCTTCTTTCTCCCCACCTGCTTCTTCTCACCTTCTCGTTCAGGTCGCTTTGTAGCCTTTGAGTTTGATGCTCTAGCCTCGAGAGAGCTCGAAGATTTCTGCTTCTTTGGCATGAAATACCGTGCATCTTCATAAACTGTTGCTTCATGAACTGTGAAAGGCTGAATGTCACCAGAGATCCTGAATTCCTCTCCATCTTTGAGATATTTCATACACTGGTGTAATGTTGACGGGACAATACCATATTCATGCAACCAGGGATGGCCTAGTAGCGCCTTGAATGAAGTATCCGCGTCGATCACATGGAATTTAGCTTCTGTATGGAGCTCTCCAAATACAAGAGGGAGCATGAATGATCTAAGGGTTTTCTGTCCTTTTTCATTGAAACCATGCACCATCAGCTTATCTGGCCCGAGGTGTTCCACATCAAGGCAGAGGGATCTTAGTGCTTTCAAACTTATCAGATTTATGGAGGATCCAGGATCGATCAAGGTTCGACTAATGATCAGCTTATCGCTCTCTGCAGTAATGTACAGAGGACGATTATGGTCTGCAGTTCCGAGCATCATGTCCTCTTCGGAGAAAGTAATGAATGGTTCATTTCGAGCTTGCAGAACCTCAGTCAAACTACGTTCAGCGAAATACGCCTCGTATCTTTCGGGATCTTTGAGAGCCTGAATCAGAGTCTCCCGAAGGTCTTTAGACATCACCAAAGCATCGTATATACTGAGTTGTGCTGGGATTTTTCTTAGATGGGATAAGATATTATAATCTATCCCATTGGATGAAGTGTTCTTTTTCTTAAGATCTTCAGAGATAATATCATCGTTGATAATTATTTCTTTTTCCTTATCTTTGTTGGAGACCCCTTTCTTCGGTGGAGGCGGTAGTATCTTGCCGCTTCTTAACTGCACTTGAGCAATCTCCTCCGGTTCAGAGTCATTTAACTGTACATTTTCTTCAGAGTCAGTCATCGTTGCGTCTAGAGACTCATCCGTTGATTCAGAATCACCTCCTAGGTTTACATGTCCCATCCGAGACGCTATGCTAGGGTCTGACTCGTCTCCCTCTGGAAAATATAAATCTTCCTCCGAGCTGTAATCCATTGGCAAAACCATCATACAGGATTCAGAGGGTACTTCTTCTGTGTATTCTTCTTTTATTGAGGTACTCGGCGCCACTGAGATGACCCGACATACTTCTTTGGAAAGAGAATTCTCATCATTTTCTTCGGCTTCATCTATCTTAAGCTCCGACATGAAGTCAGCGAGCTTGACAGGTCGCCTCACAGTCTGGTAATATTCATCCAAACTGTTGATAACTCTCTGAGTTGCAGTCATTTTCTCCTTAGGCTTTTTCAGTTTGGTTTTCTTCTTGGATGATTTCTTCTTTTCAGCCTTTGAAGAACTAACTTGATTGGAAAACTGTTTTGAAGTAGAAGGTCGTACCACTGGCAGTGCCTTCAAATCTATCATTGGCTCAATAGGAGACTTCCACTTTACACACGAAACTCCTTCAAGTTGCTTCAACATTTTCAGTCTTCTTGGAAACCGCAGTCTACCACTTTTCTTCTTGAATTGGCTTCTTTTCATTTCTTCTTTCTTCAACCAGGGATACGGAAGAGGACGTGACCACCCGAGTTGATTCCTTTCTAGGGTGTGACAACACATTGTCAGACAATGTGAGTTTCCCTTTTTGATATTTTCTTTCAAGCCAATCCTTGAAAATGTAGCAATCTTCAATAGGATGGCTGAGCACCCGATGATATGGGCAATAATTTGGGTCACCAGTGTGCTTCGACTCTTCGGGTCTCTTGCATTCAGGCAGTTCTAACCCGATTTCAATACTTGTCGAAATAATTTGGCGACACTTTCCCTTTTGAATGAATACTCTTTATTCATTTTATCTTTAAGGGATTGGAACGTTCTATCACCAGTTCCTGTTGTTTGTTTCTGGCCTCCAGTTTGATAAGTCCGTGGCTTATCATTTCCCCCGAATATCAATTTCGGTTGGGGATTGGGGTTGTAGGCCTGTTTGGGCTTTTCTTGATATTGCATCGGCTGCTTGCCCTTGTCTACGTTGTAAATCACTTGCTTTTCTCTATCAGCTCTAGAGAAGAATGTAGAGTCGGCCTCACCCCTTCTAGCACCTGGGGCCTTGGCTTTCTTGGGCTTATCAGAGTGATTTTCTGATCTGGAGAAATTCAGCTTCTCAAATTTGGCCACTCTGTCGAGCAAGTCTTGGAATGTGTTGATTGTAGCCATGCACAGGAAGGGTTGCATTTTGTCGTCAATGTTGCCCATTAACAACTGTACGGCATGCTCTTCTTCTAACTGCTGCTCACATTTCATGCTCAAATTGCGCCAGCGAGTGATATATTTGGTCACTGATTCTTCTCTTTTTCTTTTATCCAGAGCGAGGTCAGCGATCGTTATCTTCTCAGTTGCACTAGCGAACCTTTTCACGAACATATTTTCCAATTCTGCAAAGGTTTTCACAGAATCATTCGGCAGTTCAGCATACCATTCGAAAGCAGTCGCTGTTAAACTACTAATGAACTGTCGGAAGAGTAGGGCGTCATTTCCTCCTGTATTCCCACAGGTGGCTTTAAACTGTGCCAGATGCTGTCTGGGGTTGTTATTACCGTTAAAAGTGTTAAACTTTGGTACAGAATACCCTTTTGGGTACGGTACTTGGTCGTATTCAGCAGGATACGGACGACCTTTGCCCACTAATTTTTCTGCTTGATCAACGGCTATGATAGCCCTGATCCTTTCTGTTATTATTCCTTCCAACTGTGCAGCGGTCACAGGTTCAGAAGTACTTGCAACATTTTGTGGAGTGGGCTGACGGATGGCATTATGAGCTTCGCGACCACCTTCAGGAATACCTTGTACTCCCGAGACTTGAGGTATTTGGAAGTTTGGAGGATCAGCAGGAGGATTGGGCATGGCACCAACAGCGACAGTTCTCTGCATCATCTGCATCATTGCCCCCATCTGAGCCATCATCTCAGTCATCTTCTCATTTAACTGAGAAATTTCTCTATCTCTGGCTCTCATTTGTCGCCTCATATGTCTTTGCATGTCTGCAAGGGTGACATTATCGTCAGCGAAGGGATTCTCCTCAGCTTCTCCTCCTTCTTCTTCTACTTGGGAATGACCACCTCTGCCAGTGGTGGACCCAGCTTCACGATGACGGTGATAAACTCGCCTAATCGGCGGTTGTTGATCGTCTTCATCTTCACCCTCATCATAATAGGTTTCCTCATTAACATTGGTGTGTCTCACCATGTAGACCACCTCCATGTCCAGAGTATTATTTATTTCTTGCATTTCTTCTTCTAGGTTTCCCTCCATAAATTCATCCATATTTTCTTCCATATTTTCTTCAATGTTTTCATCCCCTTCGAGGTATTCTTGTATATTTTCACCCTCTTCAAGGAATTCCTCTTCTTCAATGTTGTCTTCCCCTTGTACATTTCCTTCCTCTTCTAGTACTCGGATCTCCGAGCGGCGCCGCCACTGGATTTTCGGTTCCTGATTAGGCACGGGGACTTCTTCGATCAGTGGGCTGCGATCGAAGTTAGTCTCTTCTTTTGGAGGAGATGTAGGGCGACGGGATCCCCTGGAGGATTCTCCGAGGTGTCTACCGTCTAGAGGAATGTCATTATGGGTCCTTTTTGGGGCCCACTTCTGACGTTGTTCGTAGATGGGGGCGGATCTCCGGGAAGCCTCACCGGATGTCACGCCCAGATCAATCCTCCTTTCTCTTCTATCTTTCTCATTTCTTCGAGGCTTTGGCCTCCAGACTTGTTTTCCTTTCCACCGGGACCTTTCAGCGGCGGATCCCTGAATCTGTAATTCAGGTGTCACGCCCCGATGTTCACCGCATGAAACATACTGTCTTTCTCTTCTTTCTGTAGCAAAGGACAGACGCTCCTTTGGCGGGGTTCTTCTGACCTCGATCACCAAAGGCCATTGGAATTTCTTTTTCTTCAGCCCCTTCTCCTTTACAGTCTTCAGGACTCTGTATACTCGAGCAGACAGAGTTTCGGGCTCTTTCTTCTTTGGAGGGATTGGGGCTTCAGGCCGTCGATCCCAAAAGGATTTCTTTAGCTCTCCAGTAGAGCTATTCCTTTTGACCCATTTCAGGTCAGTAAACTTGTTCCGAGTAGGAACGTTGGCCTCAAGCTCTTGGGCCGACAGATTGGAAGGATGAATTGGCAGTTGTTGATGCTGAGCTCGGAGCTCAGCATTCATCTTCCTTCTTTGTCTTCTCGTAGGCCTTCCTCTAGACGAGGAGGCCTCAACATCGTACTTTCCAGGTGCAGATAACCTGGTCGACAGAGTGGTGGTGTTCGCAGTCACCACGGAGATTTTTCCATCAGCCACAATCCTCTTGGTGGCTGGGATTTCAGGCTGTGATAGCCTCTCGAATACAGAAATCCTACCACGAGAATTTTCGGCAACGGGTCGTTGTGCTGGCAGATGCACACGATGGGTGACAGCTTCAGTAGCGTTGAGTCTTCTAGCAGACTTCTCAACATTCCTACCATTCACAGGAATGGTGGCATTTCTTGCAGCAATCGCCGGGAAGTCAACGCTACCAAACTGGATGGTAGCTCCGGCATTTCCAGTCTCAATAATAGCATTAGCCAGTTGGATCCTGGCTCCTTGTCCCAGCTGGACGGTCATCGGGGTGTTCTGTAGATCCATCTGCATAAATGAAAGGCAAGGGTTAGTAATCAGAATCTGATACATCACCCCGCACTTTCAAAATGCAGAGACTTGCACAGAACACAAAAAATAAGAGAAGATAACATTAGCGAGCAATTCAAATAATATAAATCTAAAATACTGCTAAACAAGTTATCTCAATAAAAATTTTTGAATGATCATTTTGAAAGGCTCAAAATCTTGAGCAGGAGTTGATATGACAGCTACTATAGAACTGAGACGACTAGCCAAAGATGGAAAGAGAAACCAGACCCCAGCGGAGTCGCCAGAAATCTGTGGGCTCCGAAAATTCGGCCCCGGCCTCCGCTCGCTCTTTCTTATTCGGCGAGGGAGTTTTAACGAATTAAGTTCCGAGGTAAATTTTGGAAGGCAGATGGGTTTGTAGATAAGACACTACCCAGAGATTTCGCCCTCATTTTGTGAGGACTTTATGATCTGAGTTCTGGTTTCCTATAGGCGCAAGCCCCTATAGTTAATTACCCCTCCCGATCACGAGAGAGAACTTTCGATTAAGGCTAGTCGTCAATCAGATACGTATAAAAATACGTGTTATCTGGCATATAGTAGCAGCAAAGAGTATTGATATTGGTAGAAATCGGATTTGAAAATTGGCTTTTGAATTTGGGAATTCGGAAAGGATTTGGAAAGTTTAATATTTAAAAATAGAAAATTTCACCGCCTAGCACTTAAAGCGGATGGTGGGGGAATGGATGATGGACCCGATCAAGATCCCATGGTTCCGTCGTCCCGGGCCATCATGGTCCCTAGTCTACTTAGTCAGAGGAGGTAGTCGACCCAACCTGACAGAAGGATCCTTGTCGGCAGCCATGGGTTGCTTCGTCCAAGGGGACCTTGTAGACCTGGGATGGGTATTTGCCTAAGGGGACAAATTTGAATCCACCTTAGCTGACAGAGAGCTTTGTGCTCTATCAATCATATCCTATTGATTCATATCTCAAGGATTTGATGCCAATAAGGAGCGTATTGGCTCTGGCCATAACCGGTATATCGTGGTGCCATTTGGCGGCGAAACCACGCGGTTCAGAGGGCCCCGGGTCGTCGTAACCGTTTATCCTGCGGTGACCATTTAGCGGCAGACCGCCGGTTAGAGGACACGTACCACGTCCTTACTGGCAGGAGATTGTTTGAGAATGGATCCTAGTGATATTTTCGACTAGGCATTTCGCTCTTTTGTGAGCTGAAGTAGATTTTGATTTGTCCACCCCGACAAACTGTTGCGGAGAGTGGATGAGTTTTTGCTTTAAGTGTTGATAGATTTATTTCAAATTTTAAATATCTAGAATTTGGGCTTTTTGTGGAGCTTTGGATTTTTTGATTTTGGCATTGTGGGTGGCGTTTGGAAGACATTTGGATATTTGGGAAACATTTGAAAATATTTGGGAACCCCTCCGGTTGAGATCTGCATTCAACACGGCCATCATCGGGGTGTTTGGGGTCATTTCCATTTTGTTGATTGAACCCTGTCAACCCTATCAACTTATCGATAGGGGATCGGGTTTCTCGTAGGCTTTGTGCCTTTGTGTATGAAATTTCTTGATTTTAGGCTTTGAAGGCCTAAAAAGAATGTATTTAAACAAATACACTGGTCGCTACAACCGTGTATTTTGTTAGGTAGTTCCAATCTTGCCGACTTCTATTGACCCGTATAGAAGGATCGGATTCGAACTTGAATTCACTTGTCAACCCGCGTAGCATCCATGGGCGTCACGTGTGTACCAATAACACGCTCGCCAGGGCCCATACGGGTTGAGATTGTATTTACCCCTTGTATACCTATGTGTATACAGACTACGGTGCACGTGTAGGGGTATTCTTGGAATAGACGCCTTCTGTCTGCTCGTACGAATGTTGCAGATCCGGTGGCGATGAATTATAGATCGTAGACGCCTTCTGTCTGCTTGTATACGTGTTGCAGATCCGGTGGCGTTGAATTGTAGATCGTAGACGCCTTCTGTCTGCTTGTATACGTGTTGCAGATCCGATGGCGTTAGATTGTAGATCGTAGACGCCTTCTGTCTGCTTGTATACGTGTTGCAGATCCGATGGCGTTGAATTGTAGATCGTAGACGCCTTCTGTCTGCTTGTATACGTGTTGCAGATCCGGTGGCGTTGAATTGTAGATCATAGACGCCTTCTGTCTGCTTGTATACGTGTTGCAGATCCGGTGACGTTATATTTTGATGTTGACTCCCCCTTTCTCAATCACCGGGAATGGGTCTTTCTGAACTTTGGAGTATTGGACTTGATATTGATTCCCCCTTTCTCATTCACCGGGGAAAGATCTTTTGGATTTTGGAGTCAAAGACTACTTGATTTGGAAATAACTCTTTTTAAGCTCTTCGGCGTAGTAGACTTGCTATTTCCGGTGTTTGTGGGCACCTGAATTGCTTTTCTTCTAATGTGTAGGACCAAGAAGAAGCTTTGGAACACCAGGAAGTTTGGTTCTAATTTGTTCAAACATCTCCTCTCTTCTGTTAGAGGTGTTCTTCGTACATCGGGCTGCCTTTGTACCCGGTGTACTTGGAGATTTTGATCACCGTTGCTGTAGGTGATATTCATACTTGTGTCCACAGTGGTTCGTCATGTTTACGAGGTTCTCACTGTTGTTATCCACAAGTGGTTTGTGGTCATTTACATTTGTAAGGGATCCGTACTTGTGCCCACAGTGATTCGTCGTATTTGCAACACACTGTTGTTATCCACAAGTGACTTGTATGTATTTGCGGAGACCCGTTGTATTTACTACGAGCTCCTGGAACTGTTCGTAGGAGATGTACTTGTGTCCACAGTGTTTTGTTGTACATACGACATACACACTGTTGTTGTCCACAAGTATTCATGTGCATTCGCAGGGGACCGCTGTATCCACCACGATCTCCTGAAGGTATTTGTAGAAGACCCATTGTCTCTGCGTCATATCCACCCTTTCACCAATCTCGGGTGGTTTGTTGATTGTACTCATTTGTAGGAGAAGGGTCTTTGATTGCTGATCCCCAAATATTGCCATCTCAATCAACAGGCATTTGTAGGGATTGTCGTAGGAGATTCCAACAGTATATGTAGGAGGGATACCAATGCATCTCATTCCTGCAGGTACGATGCTCCCGATTTCGTAGAGACTGTTGTAAGAGTCCGATACATTATTTACTTGCATGCATTGAGATCTTGTGTGTTGTTCAAGATGGAATTCTATCAAATCCACAAGCTCAATATGTGAGCTCAAGTTCTATGTTCCCTGCGGTCCTTTGCATCCAATTGGATGTTTATTTTTTCATTTGGATTTGATCCCAATTTGATTTCATTTTATTTGGATTTTGATATTTAGAAATCATTTGAATTTTGGTTCTGATCCTCTGCACATGTTCAATCAAGTTCAAAAGTCCACTGCTCTTTCTTGTTTGGTCCAAATATTTGGTTCTTTTGAGTTCAAAAACAGGTCCCAAGTGTAGTAGTGTTTCACCCGAAATTTCGGCAGCCTCCCGGCGTCTCCCCCGTTTAGGGGAAAAACTACGAGAAAACTGGGCCTTCCCACCACAGCCAATAAAGGCGTGCATGGTAGGTGCCCTGCCCTTTTCGAGGACACCTCGGCCGTGATTTTTCTTCCCACCACGGCCAATAAAGGCGTGCATGGGGTCTTTGACGGTACCTGTTACAAGAAGAGCAGTTGCTTTCCCCCCCGCCCGGGGGGGTACTTATAAATGATTCCGGACGCGCAAAGAAAAGGGTACACCAAGCTCACCTGACCTCGCCGTGTGCGTCAAACCGGTTTCCCTCCTACCACGGCCACCAAAGGCGTGCTTAGGTGGGTTTGCCGGTCCGACACGCATGTCGAGACAGGATGGCGTGGGTCGTTCGCTTACCTCAACACAGATGTCGTGCCGGTTGCCCCTCCTACCTACCACGCTCAATAAAGGCGTGCATAGGTAGACCGCCGGCCCGACACGTTAGTCGAGATAAGAGGGCGAAGGTTGCTCGTTTAGCTCAACACAGGTGTCGTACCGGTTGCCCCTCCTACCACGCTCAATAAAGGCGTGCATAGGTAGACCGCGGGCCCGACACGTTAGTCGAGATAAAGAGCGGAGGTTGCTCGCTCACCTTATCGTAGGTGTCGCGCCAGTTGCCCTTCCCACCACGCTAAGAAAAGCGTGCATGAGTAGACCACTGACTCGCCACGCATGACGAGGTAAGAAAGCATGGGAGGCGGCTGTCCGCCTCGTCGTAGGCGTCGGACCGGGGTCCCATCCCACCACGCGCAATAAAGGCGTGTATAGGCGGTTTTCCGGCCCGTCGTACACATCGAGGACGAAAGCCTGAGTTCAAGGGGTTATACCTTCGGGGCCGGTGGACCGGCAGATCGACGGCGGATGTCGAGGCGGGAGAAGGCTCGGGGACCGAGGCAGGAGAGCGACCACGTTTGTTATTAATCTTAATTAATTACAATTAATAATAATTAAATTTAACTAATTATAATTAATCATAATCAATGATAATTAATTAAAAATAATATAATTAACTATGATTAATTTTAACTAATCATAATTAATTAATTGGAGATTATTTTTAATTAACTATAAATTAAAAATAATTTTAATTATAATTAACTTAATTAATTTATTATTAATTACAATTAATTAAAATTAAAATCATTTTCATTTATTATTATTATTTTTTTTTTTACGGGATTTTGGTCGAAGAAGCGCTCGGAAGGCAGAAAGTTACCTTCACAACCCGTGAGCTTCTGTGCTTGCGCCCGATTAAAATGTTGCCACTTCCGATCCTACCAAGAAGGGAAAGTCGTAGAAGAAGCAAAGTCGCACAGCTATGGAGAGCCGAAGAAGCGCGCAAAAGGTAGGGAGTTAACTTCACAGTCGGCGGGCTCCTGTTCTGGCTTGCGATCGAACGGGAAGGGAAAGCCGTGGAAGGAGCGGGGTCGATCGGCCAGAGGGAGGAAATCGGGCAGCTCGAGGCGCTCGACTTCGGTCGGGTAGCACACGAAAGGGAGAAATTTAATCCCACAGCCCGCGAGCTCTGGCTTGCTTCCGATCAGACAGTCGTAACTTCCGTTCCGACTGGAAGGGAAAGTCGCGTGAAGGAGCGAGGTCGACCGGCGTCGGAGGGAGGGGAAGGAGCGCGTAGAAGAGAGAGCTCGGGCGAATTTTGCGCGGAGAAGAGGAAGAATCCTCAACGAGGGAGCTTTGGGTCGGTATTTGAAGGCGACCTGGGCGCTCGTTCGAGGTTCTGCGAGGGATTTGCGGGAGGTGACCGATTCGGCGCTGTCTCGGCGGTATTTCGTGCAGGATTCGCGGGATTTGTCGAGCCTGAGGTTTGCGAGATATCCGGGATTCAACGGAGCAGAGGTATCATTTCCATTTTTTTTTTGTTTCCCTTCTTTTTTTTTTTTGATATTATACGGAGGTCAACATTCTAACTTAAGTGTCCACACATATATGCCACGGTAGTTAAGGGAGGATTAACATAGCTACAAACATAATAATGCCTGCAACTAAACCACTTACCCTCAAAACCATAACAAATAAATAAGGAGAAATAATTTATCTAGTTTTCAGCATAGCTTATTCAATATTTTGGCATTATCCTAGGCATAAAGTTCCGTTCATGAAATATAACTTCTACATTAAAATATGCAACTATATTCAATCCAGGGCACTAACTTATTTTCTTATCAATTTTAGCTCTCAATAGATTTTCTTACAACCGACTTTCCAAGTCCTCATCGTTCTCATCAAACTAATTATTAATCATGCAAGAAGTAGTTTGTGAAGGGATAAGAATGCTGTAATTCTTTCATAAAGAACAAACATATTAATCTATCATGCAAGGAACTTGGAAGAAATCATTAAGTAACACATTGCAAACACACAAAATATGACTCATGGTACATTAATAATGCATTTCTGCAGTAAAAAGATTACGTATTTATTGACCTTCAATCCAAAAGGAAAATAAACTTGAAATTTAAAACGTATAATCATCTAAAATGGCACGTACCAAGAGGGTTGCAACGACAGAGACGCCAACCTGTCAAGATTGTACCCTTCACAAAGCCATATTTTTTGTATGCCTCCATCGAGTACACACTACAGGATGGCACATATCGACAGCTTGAGGGAAGGATTGGTGATATCTCGCCTGCTCAATTTTAAATCAAATATCAAAAAAATAAAACACTAATTCACCGAAACAGTATAATAACCTTGAAAGAGATAATGTAGTAATATATATTCTATTGAACAATAATGCCTAAGAAATCATTCGCGTTGCTAGTTCCAGCTAAGGGAAGAAGAAGGAATAAAGAAGAGACTAGAAAAATATGATGGGAACTATATAAACTTACTTCTGTAAAATTTTAGCATTGATAATGCTGCCCTAACCCCCAAATCATAAGTTTCGTCATCTGAAAGGCACTAAACTTGTACGAATTGAGTATGTTAAAAAACATGCTAGCAAAAAGGTTAGAAAACAAGAAATTGTTAAAAATAAATAGATAAATCCAACCTGTGGCCGTCTTGCTAGACGAGTCATCCTTGGATTGACAGGTCACATAAGATCGGACACCCTTTTTCATTTTCTATTTTCAGATAAAAGTAATCATAAATCAGAAGAGAGGCCGGAATCAAAACGGAAACTAAGGGAATATTAAAGGAATTAAACATTATTAGCTGTCAAATGCCCAACGTTTTGGGGGAGAAAAGCTAAAAATTGGAGCTAGGGTTTCTCTAATTACCAGAGAAGTGTGATGGTGATGGTGCACACCGCATGTCACTCCGAGAGAGAAGCTAGCAACTTCCCTCCTCTCAGCACTTAAGGTATGGCGGGAAGTGAACCCAGCGGGAAAGGAAGAAGAAGAAAGCTCCGGTGGACCGGACAGAGTGAGCAACGACATATGCCGGAACAACGTAGCTCACACGCAGTGCTGTACTGGAGGCTCGGCTCTACTATAAGCTCGGACGATAAATTTGTGTATTTTTTTTAAGTTTTTGATATTTTAATAAATAAATTTGAATAATTATATATTCTACTTATTTATATTTAAGATAATAACATATTCGATATGAAGCTTGATACGAAACTAAAAGTTTTTTAAGAAGCTCGAATCTTGTTTGATGAAGAATATGTTTGAAAATTTATTGGATGTTTGATATAAATATTGATTATTTCTCATTAAAAAAGATAAACAATCTATATAAATATTTTATGTTTATTATAATTTTAAAATATATTAATTAATAAGTAATAAATTATAAAATTAATTAAACATTCTAATATATATTAATGAGAATTCATCATAAATATCTAGTAATTGATATAATATTATTATGATATTTAATTAAATTTATTTTTATTTCATAATATTATCTAATTATCCATTTCTATTTTATTTTTATCCCTCATTAATTTTTAACCAGTCTCACTTGCATAGTTCGCTCGCTAGTCGCAATTCACAAATAACAAACCCTATCATTCTCTCGTTAGTCTTTCTCCGCTATGTCATCACGCCAAACCCGCATCTTTCTCCCCATGTTACTCGGCTCACTCTTCAACCCTCCTCTTTTACCTATATGCCAATCGTGAGACTCTGACGTTCGTTTAAAGTTAGCTTTTCAATTTCTCCTTTTATTGATGTGCTTCTCCTCACGGCCATTTCTTTGTTTCTGCTTTGCAAGTAGTGTTTAGGGTTTGTTACTTATCTCGGCCATTCTTGTCGTTGCTTTACCTTGCTTAATATTGTTAGATTGAAAGTGTAAGGCCCCAAAATTTAATTTGAAAGTATTATTCATTTATTTTTTAATAAACAACTATAAGAGCTATCTAATATCATCTAAGAGTAATATATAATAAACAGATTTTATAATTCAAAATATTAATATACACATCTATATTCAATCCCAAAAATTATATATAATACTCAGGTTCTACACAATCATCATATAACTATTCTGTCCTCTATACAAAAGAAAAACAAAAAGAAACATAATTTAAAGAATCTTGACCAACCTCACACTCCTACTCCTATGTCGGGACTTGAAATCATTTTATAACATATAATAAACTTAAAAAGTCCAGCAAGTCACCAAATCCTACAAATGAAATTAAAGCACGATAAAGGAGCACTATTGATATATATATATATATATATATATATATATATATATATATATATATATATATATATATATATATATATATATATATATAGTCAAATCATAGTAGTTGCATCCATATGATCATTGAATCAATGCAGAAACTGTAAAATTCATATATAATAGTAGCATAATTTATAAATAGTAAAACACTACAGTACTTAAGCCAATAAAATAGTAAGCTAGTATGAGTGTCAAATCTATAAATCAATCGTCGTATCAGTAATACCAATCAATACATAAATCATATAAAATATTAAATCAAGCTATTAGTAAAATTTCTCAAAATCAAATCAATGCAATCAAATCATATAAGAATGTACACATTGTGAAACCCTTAAACTTTAAAGTTATTGTTGAATTTTTTTTTGTGCAGTTAGTAGATGCGAACCATCTGTATGGTTAATTTGTACGAACTACCTGTATGAACTGAGTAAAGTGCAAGTTTGTCTGTACAAACCGTAAGTTCGTCTGGACGAACTGAACAAAAAATTTTTTCCCGAGCCCATCATCTTGGGACGAAAATTAATTATCGTCCGTATGATCAGTATACAGGGGAGATTGTCCCGGGACGAATGAAAAACATTGTCTGAACGATCATAAATATCTTTTTAAGAACTGTTTGATTCATTTTGAAGAGAGAGAAAGAGGAGAGAGAAAATGAAGAAAAGAGGAAGAAAGCCGCGTTTTGGGCCTCTTCGGTCCGTTTTCGTTCGTCATCGTAGTTAGGAAAGTTGATTAACTCGAGATAAGGCACATTATGCCTTTCTCAATTTTCAGAAAATGTGATTTTTGATGGATTTTCTGATTAAAATTTTGTTTCCGTTAGCGAAAAACGGGTATATCTTTATACCGGTAAAAATTTTACTGCGTAACTTTTGGTATATCACATAGATTATGATTTTGTATATTTTGAGTATTTTCTAGAAATTTTTCACCATGTATTTTGAATTATACAGAGTTTTTATCGAATATAAAATTATCTGGATGTTGAAAAATATTACTTTAGTATAATTGAAGCTTTGAAATGATTTTTTGCACTATTTTTAGTAATTTGATAAATTTCTGAAACTGTGAATTTTTATGCGTTGAATTTTCTTTTATTTGCCGTCATACATTCTAACGACATTTTGATGTATGTATGATTTCTCTGAATCTGATATGATTTGATTTGAATGATGTCAGAAGGGACTTATAAGGGGCCAGAATCTTTTGAGATTCTGTCTATGTCAGGGAAGGGAGGCATAAGGGGCCAGAATCCTTTGAAATTCTATCTGGGTCCGAGAATATGAAAATGAATTATGATCTGATAACTTTATATATTTGATATGTTCTAGTGCTGTAAGCACAAAGGGAGGCATAAGGGGTCAGAATCCTTTAAGATATTGTTTGTGTCAGAGAAGGGAGGTATAAGGGATAAAAATCCTTTGAGATTCTGTCTGGGTTAGGGATATGTGATTTGAAATCTGATTTGAAATGTGATCTGAAATGTGATGAATAATTCTGTTATATGAATCCGGTTCAGTTCTTCTGTGTCTGTTATTTGATTTCCATTTGATTATTTGTTCTGTATGAATATCCGAAATCTGTTTGATTTCTGTTCTGTACGAATGTTTGAATTATATCTGATTGTCTGATTTCTGTATCATTATATGAATTGTGTACGACTATTTAAATAAACTGTTCTTAAAGCTTTTGTGATGTATTTTGAATGTGAGAATCTGGAAATTTAGATCAGCTAGTGTGATCTTGCAGAGCTGTTAGCTCACTATGGTTATCTTCATGGTTTTCAGGTTCTGGGAAATGAAAGAAAGTTTTAGACTAGTCGTTCATGATCTGATTTGAAGTCATAGGTATTTTATACTTTTGATTTTTGTACAATCATGACTATTTTTTTATTATGTTATGTACTTTTCTTTTATAGCCATGCACTGTAATATATATGATGAAAGAAAGAAAGAAGAAAATTTTGGATGAGTTTCTGTATATTTGGATGTTTATAGCAGCTATGTATTTCTGTATTCCTTTGTGTTTTGGAAGAAAGTATAAAAACAAATTCCAAAGCTAGATCCTAGGGTTATCCATCGTGACTCAACGCGATGGGATTCGTCCTGATCGGGTTGGGTCGTGACACACATGCTATCTAAGCTTCTTATATCACATACTCAACATATTACATGCTTAGTATAAGTATATTGAATCAATATTATCAAATAGTATCAATATCTAGATCGATAATAATAACAATCTAGTTGTAGAAGTAGTAGAATAATATACTAACAATAAATTCATGCAGTAATAATAAATCCGTACAATAAGAAGAATAATACCTAAACAATATTCATTTCAGTAGTCACACTAAACAAGTAAGAAGACCTGGCTATCACGGTATTTTTTAGTGTTAGTAAACTATTGGTTCAATAAACAGGGTTGTCACTCTTTAGCCATCGGCACAGTAATCTTCTTATAACTCTCAATCGTTCGTTGGTGACTGATTGACTATGGAAGATGGTGGACCGACGGTATTTCCTTTAAATACTATGATTTCAATTAGTCTTTACTTTTTTGTTTCATACACACATATTATTATCACAATACTTTAACAGTAATAACGACCAGCTATTAATCAAGTACATATCTATTTTTAATGCATTGCAATAAATAATACATAATTGAGATTAATTAAGAAGATGTCAAATTTTCATAATGTTGAATAATACAAAATTCAATTAAATAAAAATACATATTTTTGGAAAATTGCCAAAATAATAGGAATTGTGTAAAACGATGTTTAATATTTTTTTTGTCTTACACAACTATTTTTAGAGGTAAAAAAAATTTTTGGTAGTAAAAACTTGTTGTATTTTCAAAATTACTCGGTGAAAAATCTCAAATAAATACTCAAAATGATCATAATCTTAATATTTATAACATACAAAAAGTTACGTGGTGAAAGTTTTGTCAATATAAAGCTATACACATTTTTTGGTAACGAAAATACAAATTTGATCAGAAAAATGTCAAAAATATAAAATCCTTGAAATCAGAAATAGGGCAAATGTTCTTTATAGCAAGATGAGTAAATCTCCCAACAGGCTCGACCAACAAAAATAACTTCGTAGCTTTCAAATCTAAATTTTCTTTTTCTCTCTCCTAACTTTTTTCTCTAATTGTCCGTCTCACAGGTCTTTGTTAGCCGAAATAAAGAATAAAATGGATTTAAAAAAGTTAAATTAAGTGACATTAGATATTTTATTAAAACAACATTTTTATATTATATAATTTATTTAATCAATTTCTTTTAATAGAAAATTCTTAAAAAATTACAAAAAAAAAATATTTATAAAATAAAACATGTTATTTAGAAAATATCGATAAAATCAGTTTGCAAAACAGACACCTGACGGTCCCGAAATCCTCACATCTACCGACAAGTACCAATTTCTTAAAGATTTTCGCCGGTACCCAAAAATTACGAAAAAATTCGTGCAAGTAAAATGTTACAATCAAAATACTATGACGAAGACATATTATGATTCAGAGTTATAACGACTCCAAAAAAATTAGCAAAGTTAAAATACATTATATTGCAGGAAGTCGGGATGGGAGCTCGCTCATTGCAAAGGTAACCATTTATACGTTTGCTTTGTTGTGCTGATGATTATTAAATGGACTTTGATTTATAAATAAAAAATAGACGCTTCTATTGCTTTTTGAGTTTTTTTTTTTTTATTTTCAAGGCGATATTGATAATTTTTTTTTAATAATTTACAATGGTTCAACCAGGCAATTTCTTATTCGAGTTCCTTTGAGATCTAAAGTAATGCACCCTGCTAGTTTCATTTTACTTCCTGCCTTTGGAAGGAGCAAATGATTCATTCTACTTCATTGAGCTTTTTTTTTTTTTTTTTTTAAATAATCTTGCTAATTTAGTGGCTTTTTTACTTTTGAAGGTTCTCTTTTTCATTACACCGAGTTATTGAATATATGATCAAGATGTACTTGTTCATGTTTAATAAATTCTTTGATTTCAATGTTCATTAAGAAGCTCTTTCAAAAAAAATATCATTTATGAGCTTATCGAGCTACTCATTTATAGGCTAGAGAAAGTATAATAACCCTTAAATTATAAAAGAGTTGTTTGAACTATAACAGCAAAAAAGTTATTTCATGAGTCATTATAAGTCCTAATTATAAACTATATTCTCCATAACATAGATATTATTATGTTATATCTTTTATCCCCCGCCATAATTATATATATATATATATATATATAATCTATTAAAAAAAATCATTCATGAGTACCATTCATAATATTTTTTAAAGCATTTTTTATTTTATAGTAATTAATGATAATATTAATATACTCATTAAAATACTTAAATTATTGTACAAATTAAAATATATAGTAAAAATTTATATTTTTTCAAGCAATGTCATCAGAATGTTCTATTCTACAACATACCAAAGTTACATAGTAAAATTTTTTCTAAATATCCATAAATTTGTGTTCATATAAAATCAAATCAAATAAAATATAAAAAATATCGACACGAGTGATGAAATTGAAATCTAAAGTAGGGAAACAATAACCTATCTCAAGACGAACTACTTTTCCAATTGACCCATCGAGCTAAATCGGCTCTACGATCTCTAAAACTCATTTTCTCTCTCTAAATTATCTCTCTCACTCTAATACAAAAAAGGAGAAAATGATGGAATTGGGTATTTATAGACTTATGTTTAGTTTGGGATGACTTTCTTATTGCTTCTTAAAACAGTTTTTTAGTAGAAAATTTTTATTTTTGTACTAAAAAATAGCTTTAAGAAGCAGTAAGAAAGCCATCCCAAATGAAGGCTTAGTGTCACAACACTGCAATGCTCCCAGAGAGAATTTCAAATAATCAAATAGTGACTTTGGCGGCCAAAGTCTCCATGGAGCGAGTTATGGAGCGTAGGTTGTGGCGTGATACTAATGTTTGATAGAGAATATAGAGAGAATAAGGAGGATCTACATAAGATTTTTATTGATTTAGAGAAAGCATATGATAAAGTTCCAAGAGAAGTGCTATGGAGAGTTTTTAAAAAGAAAAGAGTTAATAATGTTTATATTCAAATCATTAAAGATATGTATGCATGAACTATTACTTGTATTCAAACACAAGGTGGTTTGACCAAGTATTTTCCTATTTTGGTTAGATTACATTAAGGATCAGCCTTAAGCCCATATCTTTTTGCTTTAGTCATGGATGTTCTCACTAGACATTTGCAAGAGGATGTACCTTAGTTTATGCTTTTTGCTAATGATATTCTTCTTGTTGATGAGACTAGAGAGGGAGTTGAAGATAAACTTGAATTATGGAGGCCAACCTTAGACTTTCACTTGAGTATATCTAAAACTGAATATAAGGAGTGTAATTTTAGTAGAAATAGACCTAGTGAAGAGATTATGACTTTGGGCGATCAAGTCATTAATAAGATTACACATTTTAGATATCTTGGATATATTGTACAGAGTGATGGTGAAATAGACACAGATATTATGAGTAGAATTCAAGTTGAATGGTTGAAGTGGAGGAATCATCGGTCTTGTTGTGTGATAGAAAAATCCCCCTCAAACTTAAGGGAAATTTCTATAAAATGGTGGCGAGACATGCAATGCTTTATGGTGCCGAATGTTGACCATTAAAAGAGAAGCATAATACTAAGTTAAGTGTTGCAGAGATGAGGATGCTTAGGTTGGATGAGTGGTTTTACCATTAGAGATAGGTTACAAAATGAGCATATACGTGAAAAGGTTGGAGTAGCTCCAGTGAAAGATAAGATTTAAGAGACTCGCCTTAGATGATTTGGTCACATTAAATGGAGGCCTTCTGATGATCTGGTTAGGAAATTTGAGGTATTAGATTTGACTTATGTTAAGAAAGGTAGAGGCAGACCTAAAAAGACTTGTGTTGTAGACTTTGGTTCCGCTGCACCCCCAACCAGCTTAGCCGTGCCTCGCTCTAGGCTCACAACGTCACAGCACCTCCAAACAAAAAATACAATGCCGTACTCTAAAGAAAAAATAAAATTAAAAAATACACAAGATTTCTCCTAAATGCTAATTAAACATGTAAATTCTTATCTGGTCCAATCCAACTATCATAGTAGTATCATGATTCCAGAAACATTCATTACACATGTTCCACCGTATTTCTTAGGATCCTTCATAAATAATGCTGAAATTTATTCTTTAGGCGTGTTACGAAGATTTAGAGTTAAAGATTTATGCTCGGAGAAGGAAGACGATTCTCATACTATAGAAATTGTCAAGAAATTTATTATGCGAGATCATTAGATAGATTCAGGAGATGGCATATATATATATATATATATATATATATATATATATATATATATATATATATATATATATATATATATATATATATATATATATATATATATATATATATATATATATATATATATATATATATATATAAAATTAATTTTATCAAATAATAAATGAATAATGTACCATAATTGATAATAAATCTAATTATCTTTAACTTAATTAATTTTTACTAATAAGAAAATTAAATAATCATTGTTAAAATTTATAATTTAAATATGTTGAGTAAATAACATTTATGATGGCCTTGACGTCAGTTGCATATTTATAATTTATAATTTTTTATTAATTCAATATTCAAATAAATTAATATAATTCATATTTTAGTTTGATGGATTTTTAAAATATAAAAATTAAACCAGTCAATAATGAAAAAGTAATTAAGGTTAAAATTATAACTGTTAAACGAGCTGATACTTTAACAACTGAACTAAATTAATCAAATAAGACTAATTAGATTTCATTTTTTTGACTTTATTCATTCCTTTGACTCCAATGAAAATCTTCATTTTGTTCTCTTTATTTCAAGAAGAAATTATTGTTAGTTTCAACTGCATGAAATAATTTCTGGTTTTGAGTTTCTGAAATTATTCTGAAATGAATCAATTTATTATAAACAAGATTCAAATTTTTGTCTGGTTTGCAAGCATATTACTGTAACTGTTCAAACTCTCAACCATCAAGATATTCGCTTTTGGCCCAATTGCCTCACAGTTTTGTTTCATTGATGTAACTTCTCAAGAGGTGGATCCCAGAAATGCTCCTATATGAGCATACTTAACTTTGAAGTTTAGAATGATAGTACAACTATTTCAACTATTACATCAAAAGATACCTCGATGTTTGAGAGTTTAACTTTATTTTCCTAAACATTTTCACAATTCTACACTAAATAGTGCTCTTGAGAATGGCCTTGCTTCAGGCTTCAGCTTCATGAGAATGAAAAGCAATTTATATTAATTATAGTTTTTCATGGAGAATTACTCTGTGGACAATCTAGGATCACATTTTATTCAGTTTTTTTTTTTTCGCAAAATAAACATAATAACCAAAAGTCTAAAGCAGTAGTTGATGCGACATCTGAACATAATAAAGCTTATAATCCTTTATTAAAAAAAAAATGCCGCATACAGGCTCAGAGGTATAAAATGACAGGATTTGCAAGCAATATATGCAGTTTCAGTAAATCCCTTTACAATACCAGTCAAGATTAACATGCGGGTTAGAGTTTCTCTGCAGTAAAAATGGTCTCCCCACTCATCTTATATGGCTCCTCCCCATTGACCAAGCTCCGAAATCTCGAACAATTGTCTGAAAGTAATGTAAGATTATCAGAAACACAGATTCCCCTTTCATTATCTCCCTGAAGAAAAGGTTATGAATCTTCTAGAGGAATTGCCTACCTTAGATTTAACTGAAGGAAAAACATTCCAGAACCGTAGAGTTTCATCTCCTGCACCAGTCACAATTGTCTGCAAGATTGGCAGTCAAAACTTGTCTTGAGTAATTTCTTTAATGAAAAAAATTTCAGCAGTGGCTAAGTTATATATGAACTGTACAAACCTGTCCATCAGGAGAAGTTGCTAGGTAGAGTACCCTCATTGTATGTCCAGTTAGAGTTGCAATCTGTTGAATTAAAATGAAGAAAATGAAGAAAATGAAGTTCAGTTTCTTTATCAGGTAACCATACCAGCTATTATGATTAGGCGTCTTAAATATTGTCTACCATTGTCATTGCATTAAAATCATGACTCGTTGATTTTACCTTAGAACTCTTTGCCTTTATATTTTCCAACAACATTTAAATATTTCTTATAGGTACTTTATTCATTTTGAACACAAATTTGTGGAACTACATAGCAAACCGGACACCTTTGTTGAACTTCCTTTTGGTTCATTATGCAGTTTCTTTACTAAGGGCACATCTCCAATCAAAAATCTCATTTTTCACTCCAAAATGCAGTGTAACCAAAAAAAATGGCATGATTCATCTCCAATCGAACTCTATTTTGCGCCCAGGTAACCGTCTTTCTCCTTCGCACGTTTCTTCGGCAAATCCGGTAGAAACAGAAAAATAACGCAGGTGAACAGTGCAATACAAATATTGACGTCGCACTGTTCACCCGCAATCAAATACCTGAAGTTTTGCCGTTCGGCTGGAGCTCGCGAGCGACGCCATTTATGTGTTTGGAGTTCGGTTGGAGAAGTCCCAATGATGAATTAGATTGAAAAACAGAATTATACCTTTGACATCGAAGGATACTTCCACAACATAATTTGATTCTGAGAATAGCCATGAGTGCTGACTAATTCATTCACATTCTTTGACCATGCCAGACTACAAACCTGCAAGATCTCCACCCTTTGAAGTTACTTTACAAAGTATAAAACTTTCATCATCTACAGACCTGCATGATCATACCTGACTACCAGTATCAACACATTTTAGCATATTACTTTTACTCGTGTTCCAGAAACGAATACATCGATCGGCTGTCCCACCCCCTGAAGCAAGAAGGCCCTGCTGATGTGGTGACCAAGCTATGGCTTTTACTGCAGCTGTGTGCTCTGTGAATTTTAGTACTGGTTGCTGAGATCGCTGGTTCCATATTAGAAGCTGATGCATCATTTAAGCATCTATGAGCAAGCAAGAGAGGCAAGAAAAGCACAAGAACACATAAATAAAGATGCCTACATTGCACCAACCTGATTGTCATTTCCACCTGATGCCAGCTCTCTATCATCATGAGACCATTTAAGCCCACAGACCTTATGAAAATAAGTAATTTAAGTAAATATATAAATCAATAATTTACACATATTCACTTTCAGTGATATATCTAAGGGTTGGTTACCTCCGATCGGTGGCCGGAAAGCTTGTTAATGAAGTCGTTTGGCATTCGGAGGTCATGCTGCACTATATTCTTATCCCTACTTCCAGAAGCCAAAATGCAAGAACTCCATGCCAATACTCCTGTTCTTGTTTGATGACCTCCCATTGTCCTGATCTTTTTAGATCGAGTTCCATCCCAAATCTAAGTTACATATAACTTGTATCAAATTTTAGCTTCCAAATTTTCTTTATGAATTGAAATCTCTAACTGTGATGTTTGCTTGTTTCCACAGTCATGCAAATCTCATATTTTCAATCCAAACACTTTTTTTTCGAAAAATGGTAAGATTTTCTCAAGTCAGAATGCTTAAAAGTTAAACTTATATAGTTTAGAACGTGTGATTTGCCTTGATTATACACAAGTAAACATCTAAACTGAAAAAGAGATATGGATGTATCCTACACACAGCTGGGATTTTAAGAAAATCTTAAGTGAATAGTTAGTTGCAAGAAAAGCAAATCACCTGAATATCTCCAAGACTTGTTCCGATTGCAAGATATGATCCCTCTCGAGTCCATTGGACAGAACAAACACCGTCTCTATTTCCTAGATCACACAGTTTTGTCACCTGGATTCATGTACAGACAAACTACATTAAAAATCAATCATAACATGTACATTTAGTTGCTAATTTCCAATCAAATTATTCAAAGACACTTCTTTTGGATAAACTCTATTATCAACATTTGCAATGTTAGAAAGACAGATAAATAGAAAAGTTCCTGCGATTTGAGGTCGGATAAGAGCAATGAGATGTCGAACCTTGCTCGATGATGCATTCCAGAGGTAAACACAAGTACCCAATCCAACTGCGAGAACATTCTGTGACGACCAGTCCACAAGGTTCAGGTAAAAATCATCTTGAAGTGAGGGAGCATCCAAGACCTGCAGTTTATAAATCGTAAGGAAAATTCTACCATTTTTGTGCTAAAACATATTACAGAAAGGAAAACCCTAATCAAGCAGAAAGTCGATGTGCAGAAGAGGTTTTGTTCTTCTAAATTTTGAGACAAACACCAATATGTTCTGGAGCTAAGACAGAATGATTTTCCTGAATTCAATCAAGCTAGAAATTATTTCAGATATTTCTTAAATTTCATACTCATTTCCTATCAAAGAAATTCCAGAGTTTATATTTTGAAATTTCTTTTAAATTCAAACACCAATAAGAAATTTCGAAACTCCAAATTAGGATTTTACTGCAGAACAAATTACTTTTTTTTTTTTTTTTTGGTTTTTGGGTAAGAAGCATTTCTCCGGAGCTAAGACTACCTTATGTGGAGCCTTGGATACTTTTCTTGGCGGCTTTGGAGGCGTGGAGCACTCAGGCCCTCCATCTTGGCCGGTGACAATGCCGGACAACGGCGAGCTTGGCGAGGAGTGGTCGACCTTAAACCGGAACATGTTCTTGTTAGGGGTTTGCGGTGATCCCTGCTCGCCGCCCGCCGGAGACAAGGGAAACGTCTCCGTACCGAAGAGCTCGGCTCTCAGTAGCCGCAAATATAGATCGTTAGTTCCCTCCTTCGCCGGCGAGGACTTCTCCACCACTGTGAAGGTTTCTAGCCTCGAAGATGACCGGCAAGGAATAAATCGGTCACCGTATATTACCTTCTTCGGCGACGGTGACTTTGGCATAACCGGAAAATGGGTTAGCGACGTATCGAGCCGCATAGACGATTCCAGGCCAGCCGGCAAGTTCAGGCGGCTCTTCTTTGGATCCATTTTCGATAGCTTCCCTCTCACCCTGGACGAAGATGCTTTTTCGGCGAGAGAGAAAGAGAGAGAGCACAACGGTCACCGTGGAATAATGGGAATGTGAGAAGGAACCTTTACCGTCTGCGCTCAACTAGCCGTTGGACCTGACTACTTGAAATTTTTAGGTTTAAACGTACAAGAAAGTGCAGATATATATATATAAATATATAATGTATTTAAAATATTCAATTATACAAATTTTCCTGCAGATTCACCTTCATTATATTTCTAATACTTACATGTTGCATTTATAGATCCTTTATATTTATTTGTTTATGAAGAACATGTTAAATGGTTATTGTAAATTGTAATCCTTACAAATAAAATAAGTAAATAAATATAGTCAAGATATTTTATTTCATTTGAAGAGAAGATAAGCTTTAAAGAAATAAGATTCTCTTGAGGACATAGAAAATCTTGAAAAAGCATGCCAATCATTACAATTTCTTTCATGGTAGAATCTCAACTGCATGCTTATATCAACAATATTAATAAATTAGTACATTAGAAATCTTATAGTTATAGCTAGATGATGAAACTAGCACACATAACAATCATTGATATGTCCTCCAAAAATTATCTTGATCGGGCACGAATCTCGATGCAAAATCAAGCTGGAAACTTCAAAAATTAAATCCGGGATCATATGTGCTACGAATCCAACAAACTTATAGTCGAACTGAGCGTCTCGAAAATACAAACCCAACGACACCAAATTCAACTCAATCCGAGCCCAAATGAGTCCAAATTAAGGACTCGAAGCACTATTGGAATCTTCGTACCACAGTTTGAGTTACCAAATGGTTTCCAAACTTGACGAGCTTATAGTCAAATCGAGCGCCTCGACGAGACGAATCCAACGATCCCAAGATCGCTAAATTCTGACATCATTAAGGTCTTCAAATGTCTAACGAACGGTACACGATTAAGGGATTCAATATCGGCCGTTCATCCAACCACTCTTGCCTATTTATGGGCCATGCCACTCCAGAAAATCTATAAATAGACTCCTCGTTTCTCTTGAAAAAGGAGAGAAGCAAGAAGAGAAGAAGAGAAGGAAGAAGCTCCTCCTTGACCATCGCCGGAGTTTCGCCGGACCACCGCCGAAACTTCGCATGACCACCACTTGAGGCCCTCACCTCCGCTGGACCACCGCCTGACGCCGTTGCTCTGCCAAACCACCACTTGAGGCCCTCAACTCCGCCGCTTGAGGCCCTCGCCTTCCTCGACCACCGACGGGCTTCCACCGGACCATCACTTGAGGCTCTCACCTCCGTCGGACCACCGCCAGACGTCGTTGTTCCGCCGGACCACCACTTGAGGCCCTCACCTCCACCGGACCACCGCCTGACGCTGTTGCTCTGCCGGACCACCACTTGAGGCCCTGACCACCGCCAAACCACTGCTTGACGCCGTTGCTCCGCCGGACCACCACTTGAGGCCCTAACCTCCATTGGACCACCGCCTGACGCCGTTGCTCCGCCGGACCACCACTTGAGGTCCTCACCTCTACCAGACCACCACCTGATGACGTTGCTCCGCTGGACCACCGCCTAACGCCTTTGCTCCGCCGAACCACCGCCTAACGTCGTTGCTCCGCCGGACCACCACCTGAGGCCCGGACTTCCACCTAACCATCGCTTGAGGCCTTGTGCTTCACCAGGCCACCACCTAAGGCTCGGACTTCCATCGAACCGCCACTTGAGGCCTTGTGCTTCACCAGTCCACCACCTAAGGCTCGGACTTCTGCCAAACTGCAAGTTGAGGCCCTGTGCTCCACCAGGACACCACCTGAAGCCAGGATATCTATTGGGCCACCACCTGACACCCAAAGTTCTACCAGAGTACCGCCCGTCTACAACGATCTTTCTGACCCTGATCTCCTGCCGACTATGGTCCTTCTGACCTCCGTCGCGTAATATGGTCATTCTGACCTCCATCAACAGACAACGATCTTTCTGACCCCGGTCTCCTGCCAACTATGATTCTTCCGACCTATGTCGCCTACTATGGTCCTTCCGACCTCCATCAACAAACAATGGTCTTTCTGACCCTGATCTCCTGCCGACTATGGTCCTTCCGACCTCCATCAACAGATAACAGTCTTTTTGACCCCGGTCACCAGCCGACTACGGTCCTTCTGACCTCCGTCACCTACTATGGTCCTTCCGACCTCCATCAACAAACAACGGTCTTTCTGACCCCGATCTCCTGCCGACTACGGTCCTTCTGATCTCTATCACCTACTATGGTCCTTTCGACCTTCATCAACAGACAACGGTCTTTCTGACCCCGGTCTTCTGCCGATTATGGTTCTTCTGACCTCCTTTGCCTACTATGGTTCTTCCGACCTTCTTCGCCTACTATGGTCTTTCCGACCTCCATCACCAAACAACAATCTTTCTAACCTCCATCCTGTCGACTATGGTCGTACCGACAAAATAAACACATATATTGTAATTACCACCATGTAATGCACTCTATATGATGTATATTTATGACATCAAGCCAAGGCCTTCTCCCAAATAAAGGCCTCATTTGTAATCGACTATAAATACTAGTGGATTCATTCAAAATGGGCCATGCCCCATGGTTTTTCCCCCTTTTTAGGGGTTTCCACGTAATGCTCTGGTATCTGGTGTCCCTTATGAACGCTACACCCTCTCTCTTATCTACTTGTGTGCTGGATCTTCGTATAATGCTAAGACGTTAAACTATATATTTCTCTACCGCCGCGAATACTCCAGGATGCAACAATCATAATTATTAAATTTAAGTTTTGTTTGCGGCAGCTTTCTTACTGTTTTTTAAAGCAACTTTTTTGTACAAAAATTTCTAGTTCAAAATTTTTTTGTACTAAAAAATCAATTTAAAAAGAAGTAAGAAAGTTATCATAAATAAAATCTTAATGAAGATAACTACTAATCATGCACAATCTGTTGTTGGCACTATGGCAATTTTAATTTGAAATAATTTAATTAATGATGCTTTCTCTCTTGTGAAGAGGTTATTATAAATATCATTGGTCAAAACTCTTGGAGGCAACATCTACTTCTATCAACTATGAGAACATCCAACATCATCCATGCATATGGATATTCTATTCTAGAGTTGTTCTTACATGGTTATTACGCTTGTATTGAGAGATGAGATAGATCTCTTAGTAAACTTTACATTAATTTTAATTGACTGAGGCTAAGCTCCAATCTTATTCATATGATATTTGTGATTTTTTCCCCTTTTTTGAATTTTTTTATAAAAAATGTTGATAATTTTATGAATTTCTCTTAATGTTTGTGTGCATAATTTTCATACAAAGTTAATATAATAAATTTTATCTACCATCACCAAAATTCTATCACATAATAAGTTGTTAAAATATAAATTGAATTATTGATTGCAAATTTGACATTATTTTCTTAGATTTTGATTATTACTTTGATGTTTTTATTTTTTCATAATGGTAAAATTAAAAAATTATATTATATTTCAATTTTCAAATATTAAATTAAAAAAAAATAGGTAAACTATAAATAAATTAGTGACAAAAAGCCCAATATGCATGTTAATATTCTACAAATCAAAATCATAAATTTCAACAAAAATTATTTGATAATATTCTCCACATGCTAACTAAACTAAAAAGAATTAATTTAACATTAAAAAAATACATTTAGATCCATTCAAAATAAAATCAAACTAACCAAGTTAAAATTTGATTCAAATAGTTCGATCAATTTAATTTTCTAAACTTTAAATTCAAAATTAATTGATTTAATATATTTATACATCAAATTAATCAAATACACATCCTTATTCTTAATTAGCTTTTGATCATTTTGGTTGCCTTAGGGGATGTTTAGTTGAATTACATAAGGGTGTAAAATATTCCAAATGCAGGGGTTTTGAAAATCTTGTTGTTTGGTTGGAAGAAAAAGTAATGTAAAGTAAAACAAAGTTAATGTACTATAAACCATTCTAGTTCATTTTTTAGGTAAACCAAAATTGTATAGTTTTGAGCAAGAACGATTTAATTACACCTCAAGCAAGCTCGCTTGACCACCGCCGACCATCTGTTTTATGATTAAAAAATATCATTTAAGTATATATAGTCTTAAAAAATATTTAATTATCTTTGGGAATATTAAATTTTAAATTTTAAAATTGAACGCGTCATTATAAATAATATATCGTCTCGAAAGGCGATCATATCGTTCCCTAATGGGTTCAAATTTCAGAATTATAATCTAAATTATCGTAATCAAACTCAAAGAGAGAATTACATTCGACCTTGGAAGGTCAAAATGAACTTTAACCAATTATTTGATTATTCTAATTCGGATAAAGGATCATTAATTTCATAATCGAAATCACGATAATAATTGATATATCTCTCCAAAGAAAGAAGATATCAATTATCATGGGTCGTTCTTAAATGACGATAATGATCGTCGGGTTTGATTTTCCCAAAGAAAATTAATTAGAGATTTTGAAAAATTATAGGTTTTGAATAATTTCTGGGTTTCTAAATCTCCTACGAGCGCAAGCCCTCGTAGTTAATTACATCGTAGAAAATCGGAATTTCCTACGAAAACTCTCGATTAAAATAGCGGCGTAAATTTTATTTAAGAATTTTCAAAGTTTGACATCAAAGGAAGAAAAGGGTAGGAATTTCAAGTGGTATTGGTTCAAGTTTGAACAGTTATTTTCAGAGTCAAAGGAAGAGGAGTAGGGAGTGTTTTGAGATTCTGAATTACTTCAGAAACACCCCAGCCTATCCTAAATGTTGGGCTTAAATTTGATTGAAAGTGATTTAATGTTTAAGTGATCAATTTTATTATAAATTTAGGATTCAATTCCCGGAGGTTGAGGTCTTATAGCCCGAGCTAGCCTCAGAACCTAAGTCTAAATTGGGTACTTAAAAGTGACCCGAACCTAGCTAGTGCAATGCATATCTGGACTTACCCCGGCCTGGATTGGGGTGCCATCTAAACCACCTAGGCGCTTTAAAAACATATATCAAGTCATTTAATGTTAGAATGGGTATGGACATTATTTAAGATATGTTTTTGAGAACGGGGCCAACATCTAGAGCGGATCCTAATTGACCCATTTGACTTATGTTGGGTTTGATGCTTAAGCTAATGTAATTAAAGATTTAAAGTTTTTTTAAATTAGTTACTAATATGATGTATGCTAATTGACTCGATTAAAAGTTTGAATTTTAATGAATGCTATGAAATGAAAACTTTCGGCGGTCCCGGGCTTACTTCTTAAATCGTTAGAGTTTATATGTGAGCATGAAGTTTTTAATTTGATTTAAGTAGAAAAAATTATTAAGTCCTTAAGAGCCTACGATCGAATTCCAGGTCAAATCAAAATTGGCATGCAGGTAAAAAGACTAGAAAAACAGGTAGTTCTACTGCACAATCAATTAAATAAATCAATCAAATTAAATTTATCAAATTTAATGTCCGTAGGCAAGTACCCTTATTATTACATCACAGAATTTGCATAAAATTAAAGTGGTCGGGCACCACTGATGTTGACCTCGATTTTGCCCAGATTTGAGCCTGAACAGTTGACTTGGTCAACTTGACCAAGCCAGACCTTATGGCCATCCCCATTGGGTTCAGTGGGTCGAGTCGAGTCTGTCGAGCTCGAGCTTGGACCCTGGGTCAACCTAGTTGGCCAAGTCAACCATGGTTGACCCATTTGGATCCTTTAAGCCTAAAATTAATTTTAAATTAATTTAATGGGTTCCGTGGCTCGATCCTCCACCCACTTGGGTCTAATTGACCATGTTGACTGGATTGACTCATGCCTTGGTCAAATCTAGTCTTGCATGGTCAAACATGACCTATTTTGGTCAAATTCATCCAAATTTAATCCCATTTAATGCCCTAATTGATTTCTAACGTTTTAGAATTCAAAATCCCGTGGTCTTAAGCCTAATTTCCCTCCTAAATTCATTTAGATTAGATCCTAGCCGTCCCTTGGCCGTTTAGGAGTTTAAATAGGAAGAAAATTAGGTTTAGAGGGATCCTTTTTGCTCTTGCTCGATCTAGAGACCACCTCAGGCTCTGAGATTTTATGAGAGCGCTCCCACGACTTCCCTCCACCTTTTCGAACCAAATCCCGACGACCAGACCCCGCCGGCGGCGATCCTCAGGGGAACCCGAGATGTTTCACGTTCCAGGACAAATCTCGGTCGATCTAGCGCGATTTGGATCTCGACGTCAACTAGGAACTTGTTCTTGAGGATCCCACGAGTCCAACAAGACCAAGATCTCCCGAATCCACCGTGTGGATTGAGGTATATCTCCAACCCTAGTTAGAACACTTAGGGTTAAATAGAGTTCTATATATCGTGTTTTAGATCAAAATAAAATCTCCCCACTGTTGCTCTTCATGCCTAAAACTTAGATCTAAAATTTTATGTGATTTGGTTCAGCCGTTTGGGAGAACGAAGCAAGAATAGCTATAGGGTTTCGGATCAGGCGTTGCATGGCCTGCGGGATATCTGAACCGTTGATCCTATGATCAACGGTTCGGATCGCGCCATACCGCGTGCGATCCTATCCGTGTACCTAGTCTTGACGGACGGGCTCCCATCCGACTTGATCACCACCGTCCGATTCGGACCGCGCGGATCCAACGGTCGGCATTAGCTGCCGACGTGTTTAAGTGACGTCCCGTCACTTGACCGCCGCCGCAATCATCGGACAATGATTGGCGGCGGCGCCAATCATTGCCCAAACCGCGGGATCCAATCGGACCGCGCCACGTAGCCCTAGCCGCCGGATTAGGGTTTTAATTAGGTTTTAATTATTTTTAAGTGTATTTTAATTGACAGAACTTTAAAAATTCGCCAAAAATTCGTTTTTCGTCCGTTTTTGACGTATAATACCTCGTTTTGTTCGTATTTTTGTTCTCTACACTAGAAAATTTTTTTTTATAAAAATAATGTGTATATATTTAATTATTATTAAAACAGCAATATAACCCTATTTTTATTTTATTTAAATTATGATTTTTGTATAATTATTATTATATTGTTATTTAATAGTTATTTATATTAATTACTATTAGTTTAAGTTACTATATTGCTGTGTAGGTTTTATTTTATAATTATTACTATTATTAACTATTTTTTAGGTTATTTTTAATTATATTTTACTATTTTCTATAATTGTTTATTTGTAACAATCAATTTATTGTGTTTAAACTTCAAAAATTCATATCTTCTCCATTTCAATTCGGATTTTTGCGCACAACACCTTGATTTGGGTGTATTTTTAATTCTGTACAGTTTAAGATCATTTCTGGATAAAAATTATATTTACATTTTCTGTTATTTTATAAATAGTAAAAATCTATAGTTTTATTACTATTTAATCCATTATTTTAACATAAATTTTATTATATTACAATAAATTTTATTATATTACTATTTAATGATAGTTATCTACCATAATTAATACTGTTTTAAATTAGCTGCTTACTGATCACTTTATTATAATTATTTTAAGGATTTGTTATTTTAGGCTATTTTAATATTACTTTATTGCCTTAAACTTTCAAAAATCATAACTTCCTTGTTTTTGATCCGCTGTCGACGCACAACGTCTTGTTTTGAACGTATTTAGATTCTGCATTTTCTGGAATCGGTTTTATTTGAAAATTTTGGGGTCTGTGTGCAATTATTTTCAAAACAGCCAGCTGTACTATTTTAAAATTATTTAATTATCGTATTTGAACTTTGAAATTACATAACTTTGTCGTTTTAAGCTCGCTGTCGACGCACAGCACCTTATTCTGGATGTACTGTGAATTCTGCATATTTTGAAACTATTTTCAGATAAAAAGCATGTCTGAGATTGCTGTTATTACAAAAACAGTAAATCTACACTATTTTAAAATACTATTTTATTATATTTAAAACTTCGGAAATTCGTATCTTCGCCATTTCAAATAGGATTTTTGCGTATAACCCCTCGTTCTTTTCAGAAAAGCGAGCTTTATGTTTTGAAACCATTTCCAGCCCTTGATTTTGGCTGTTTTGACAAATCACTATTTGGATTCGATTATTCGGGTATTTTTGATATTAAATATTAATTACGATAATTATTTTCAGGATACAAGCTATTTTCAAATCGCTTGAGACTTCGTTAGGGTGGTCAGTGGGTCTCCCTATACTTATATATATTATGAATTGAATTATTTTTTTTAATTACTTTTATTTTCTAAAAGTATATTTATATCTATAAGTATTTTTAAATTATTTTAAAACTACTTATACCTAAATCCTAACTTTGGGAGACCCGCTATCGTATGAAATTTTAGACATGGATCTTATGTATGAAGAGCAATCATGGGGGAGCGGGTTAGTGAATGGTTGAGTCCCAATCATTCACTAATCATTCCTTTAAGTGTCTGTCTTTTTATTTTTCGTAGATTGTATGTATAGGATTGCACCACGAGCACTTAGCCTAGGCTCTCCTAGATTTAAGGACATGGTGTGTTTATTTCATTTTGTACTCCCATGCATTTATTATCCTGAGGGTTAGCTAAAACATCACTTTAAATCCATATAACGTAGTGACACCCTAAGGACAATAATTAAGGACCTGTCTAGCGAATTTAGAAGTTTTTTAGGAACTAGGATAGACCCCAGAACGACATGAAAACTACAACACTTAAACCTAGTGACATCTAAAACATCACTGAATTTTCTAGGATTTTTTTTAGGAACTTTTAAAGCCCTTAGCTAGCTAACCCTAATTAACTGGTTAATTAAGGCCCCGAGACCTTCCGAAAAATACAATAAATACACCTTAGGTCAGAAAATTACATAATACCTTGAACTGACCAGAATCTGATCCTTGACCTTAGATAAATAGGGCTCCCTAGTTTGACCTCAGGTTGACCCCTAATTTGACCATAGGTGAAAATTACCATTTTGCCTCTAATAATTCATTAAAAATTATTAAAAATTCTAAACCTCCTCCAAACACTTGGGAACACTTTCTATGGTCATTCCTGACCTTTGGGAGTGATTCCAGTCAGTTTGGAGCTGATTTGGAGCAAAACAATAAAAAAAGCTATTTAGTAGGAAATTTAGAAAATTCCAATAAATACCCCGACCTTTAGAAATCCATAACTAATTGTAGAATATTCCAAATTAGGTAAACTCACTTGCATTAGACTCCAATTATGGCCTAGTACTTATTAAAAATTTTAGGTTTCCAGAAACTGGCTTAGATTAGAAAGTCAACATTTTGGTCAACCGTAGTTCATTTAGGACCCGAAACTTAGAAAATTCATAACTTGGCCTAGAAAACTCCGATTTCAGTCTACTACCTGTCTAACTACTCGTATTAAGGTCTAGTATTTTCCTAAGGTGTTAGGAATCCCAGATTCAGTCTTTTTCCCATAGTGACTTTTTGGACCCTTAGTCTAGTTCCTAGGAGGACGCGGGACTTTCCAAAATTGGCTAATGCAACTTAAACTTCAAATATCATTGTCCTAAGTTCTTAAAACTCATCAACAAACTGAAATAATTAAAATGAACTCTAATTCACTAATACTTGAATTCCAACTAAAACATCCTTTTCAGACCCCCAACAAACATGAACTTTAGATAACTTTAATTAATTACCCCACTTAGGATTTATCCAAACCACACTAGCCTTACACACACATAGAATTGTTTGCTAGGGCACCACTTCTAGATCTAGGTTAGGCCGCTGGGATTTACTTTTCTGCTGTGTGCCGGAGCTTTCCGTGGATTTCATTGCATGTTGTTTGAAATTGTTGGTGTGTTTGCTTACTTTTTCTATACTCTGTGATGTGATGAGCGTTAGACTTACCCATAGGTTAGGAACGACATATATATATATACTGTTCTTCCGTGCAGGTGGCCATGCTTAAGCTAATAAAAAGGGGGGAGCATCATAATGATTTCTAATAATGTCTTATGCAGGTGCTTGCTCAGCTTCCCCCTAAATAAAAATGAGGGCTAAAATTAATAATTATAATTGCACAGGTGGAGCTGCTTAGCCCTCAAAATTAAGAGCATGGCTTGGCACAGGGTCAATGGTGTTAGCATTTCTTTTTTTTATATATATAAAACTGCTTGGGATTTTATTTAGGATAACCATGCAGGGAGTCTAGAATTTTTCTACTTTCAATGAATGTAATATTTGTAATATTAGTTAAGAGTTATGAAAACAACCTTGAGTTGGGATATTCTTATCCGACTCGGATTCCAAAAGAAGAAGGCATCCCTAAAGGGGAGAGTCTTCTTCCATTTGGAAGATCGAGTTGGATGGCTTTAGATATCCAAAGAGAAAAGGCAATGATCCCTATCAAGGGGGAATTGTCTCTTCGTTTGGATATTCAAGCCATGATGGATCCAAGGAGTCCAAGGAGGAGAGATCCAAGGAGTCCAAGGAGGAGAGAT
The DNA here is from genome assembly GCA_019514585.1 of Dendrobium officinale. NCBI lineage: Eukaryota > Viridiplantae > Streptophyta > Magnoliopsida > Asparagales > Orchidaceae > Dendrobium > Dendrobium officinale. The sequence goes on along the minus strand of CM033693.1, from coordinate 30,586,117 downwards.
CCAAGAAGTCCAAGGAGAAGATATCCAGAAGACTAAAGATTTGAAGACCCAATATCCCACTCAAAGTTGTTGGCGTCTGTCATAGGCTTAGAAATCCGGGTTGTTGGCAGTGGTGCCCGGCCACTTTATTTTATGCATATCTAGGGTGTAATAAGGGCAATTTGCCTATGGCCATTTAGTTGATTATTTTTGGATTTATATTGATGTGTTTACCTGATTGCGTAGTAGAAATTGTCTGCTTTTCTTAGGTTTCTTTCCTTGCATGCCGATTTTGTTTTCGCCTGGATTTTCGTTAGGATCTCTAAGGACTATAAAATTTTTCTACTCATAACTAATTTCTAAAATTTTAAGTCTTAAATAATATAGAAATCTAACGAATCTAGGGAACTGCCGGAACCGTCCGGGGTCGCATGCATATTAATGCATTCTTCTTTCCTTGCTATAAGACATCTCCCTGCCTGCGGGTTGAGTCCGGATAATCTGGCCTATGAGGATGAAGTGCCGGACCTAGGGAGACTCAGTCTTTTCAAAAAAAATTATTTTTTATAAGCCTGTTTTTTAAAATTCTATAGCATTCATGAGCTGACGATTCAACTAGCATGCATTGCATTAGTAACCAACTAATTAAAATTTAATTGCATTAGCTAGGAGCATCTAACCCACATAAGTCCAGGACCACTTAGGAAATTCTCTAGATGTCGGTCCTACTTCCAAATAACTGTACTACCCACCCATCTTTCATAATTGACTTGACATCATGGTTTTGAATCGATTAGGTGGTTAGCTGGCTCCCCCATCCAGGCCGGGATAAGTCCAGGTTTTGCATTGCATTAGCTAGGACACGGGTATTAGTGTTTCGTAGAGCGCTAATCCCAACCTAGATTCAGGAGTCGAGGATACTACATTCGGTCTCGTAGTATGCCTTAAATATTAGGTAGGCCTCTTCTTTCCAGAGACCCTAAATCCTACTTATCCGCGTCACAGGATGACGCCACCTCCATCTTTCTCTCACGCATGTGATTGATTGCTTGTCTTTCTTTCTCCAGTTTCTCTCTAGTACCCTAGAGCCTCCGAATGTTGGTATGAGCCATGTATGTTGATTGAGCCTCTTTGAGACCTTTCTTTCCTTTGAGTAGGATTTCTTAGTCTATACCCTCGTGCTAATCCCAATTTGGAAAAGATAATGTATGATCCTTAATCGAGAGTCTTCTCGGGCTCCGGCCCGGGATGTAATTAACCACGGGGGCTTGCGCCCGTGGGAAACTTGGCCCCGCAATCTACTTTACCCCACTCGATCTCTCGTATCGGGTGGGGGAAACCCGTGACTAGGTCGTGTATATTGCTACCCATCGGGGTGTGCTAGCGACAGCATCTATCCCCAATGGTCAGTCGTATGCGCGATCCAATCTGCCCTCCCATCGACCCGTTCGTGTCGAGCGTAGAGGCCTACGATCGTTTTGTCCTATGGGATAGTGCGGCCGTACTCTCTGCATTCGAACCCCCGCGAGCGGTGCTCCTTCGGAGGCCCACAACTGACTACAACTCGGATTTCTAATCCTAGATCAAATGACTTTGAGATTTGGGATTCTTCTCGTTGTCCAATCCTTCATCTTCTCATGAACATCTTGATTCGGCGGTTCAGGATATCCAATTGAAAAGAAACTCCCCCTTGATCGGGGTGTTATCTTTCCTCTTTGAATATTTGCAAAGTATCTTAATTTGACTTCCAAATTAAAGAAGACTCTCCCCTTTAGGGATGTCTTCACCTCTTAGGAATTCAAATTGGATTAAACATCCAAATCTCAAATCATTTCAAATAAATTATAACCTTTACTGAATTGAATTTACATTAATTGAAATAAAAACATCTAGACTCGATCCTGCAAGGTTATCCTAATAATCAGCAGTTGTATACACAGTCCAAAGCAGTTAATATTTGATCTCAAGCAGTTAATATTTTTGAAATTTAAATGCTCAACTGATTGCAGTAAATAAACAAACAATCAATCAATTCTAAGCTAGCAAGCAGCATGCAGTGAAAACTCAAAAACCCGGCACACAGCAGAAAAGTAAACACCGGCCTATCCTAAAACTAGAGTCAGTGATCCTAGCAAACCATCTAAAGTGTGTGAGGTAGGTCGTGTAGTTTTGATATGTCCTAAATGGGATATTAGATTGAAGTTGTTTAAGGTTTGATTGTTCATTTTTAAGGATTTGATTAATTTAAGTTTGCCATTAATTGATTCGTGGCGTTGTGCCACCAGGCTCGAGGAACCAGCCTCCTTAGGACACTTAGCCCCGCAGCCCGGAATAGTCCAGCCGATAAACCAAATTAATGTAGTTGAATTAAAGATTTTAAAAGGTTAAATAATCAATGATTAATCTATTTTAATGTTTGACACCCCTTAGAATCCATTCGTGGTGTTGTGCCACCAGGCTCGAGGAACTAGCCTCCTTAGGACACTTAGTCCCGCAGCCCGGAGTAGTCCAGTCAATAAACTTTATCTTTAGGATGGTTGTTATATTTTAAAAGGTTTGTTGAGTGTTTTAAATATTAAACTAACATTTTCTAGAGTTTTAAAGCAATTTTGAGTTTTATGAATTTTGGAATATTTTAATCACTTAATTAAAGGGTCAAAAGTTGAATTTTTGATTAAGGGTGTTTTCTGGAATGTTTGTATTTTATTAAAATATTAGACCTCATTACGATCAGTTAGACAGTAAGTACATTGAAATCGGATTTTTCTATATTTTATTACGAAGGTTTGAAATTTTGAACTAGTTTTGACCTACGCTTGACCGAAAAGTTGACTTTTTGAATTTAATGCTTTTTGGGATTTTAACATTTTTAGTAAATATTAGGCATTATTAGGAGTTGAATGCAAGTGAGTTTGGTCAATTTGGATTTTTCTGGAATTAGTTATGAAGGTTTGAAATTTTATGTTTTTAATGAATTATTGAAAATCCTTAATTAAATAGGCTTTTTGGGATTTTGATCCAAATGAGATCCCAACTCCTTGAAATCAGATCCAAATGTCAGGAATGACCTAAGGAGAGATTCCCAAGTGTTTGGGAATTTTTTGGAATTTTTAATTATTATTAATTAATTATATTAATTAAATATTCAATTTCTCTTAAAATTAAATTAAGGTTCAATTTGCTGTCAAATCAAGGTGCTTTCAATTTTCATGAGTTAAAGATTGAATTCTGGTCAGTTAGAGGGGTTATACATATTTTTTGGGTTTAAAATAGATTTATTACATTTTTAGGAAATTTTAATGGCTTAATTAGGGTTTAATCTTAAGAAATTTGTTTAAGGGGCTTAATGACTTCAAAAATCAGTGGAACTTTTCCTAGTGGCTGTACATGTCACTAAGTTCAAGTGTTTAAAGTTTTGAGTTAATAGGAGGAGTATCCTAATTATTGAAAACTTTATAAGTTCTCTAAATATGTCCTTAATTATTGTCCTTAATGACACTAGGTTTGATGGGTTCAAATCAATGTTTTTGCTAACCCTTGGACTAACATGACATAAGCACATAAAAACAATCAAATCCTAAAGCTAGGAAAGCCTAGGCTAAGTGCATGTGTGTGCACAACCTAAGCATGCAAATTAACTTAAAGCTTAATTAAGTAAGAGATTAATCAATAAATAATTAACAAAATAATTATTCATTGATTAATCAATATTCCCCAAAAATTTCTATTCAATCATTCAATCCATGTTTAAAATCCCAAGGGATCTCTCAAACATTTAAGGATTTAAATATATATATAATTTTAAAGTAAATTTTAAAATATATAAATACATATATATGTAAATATATATATTTTAAAATAAAATAATTGAAAATATTATTAAGAGAAATTTTGAGGGGTTGAGAGACCCACTGATTTTCAAAGTTATTATGAAAATAATTTTTAATTTTCAAAATATTTAATATAATATTAATTAAATATTAATTAAATATTAAAGATAATTAAATAATTCAAGTAAATCAATAATTAAATTTTAAAATTAACTTTAAATTAAAGTATTTAGAATTTCAAAAGTTTTGGTGTATTATTTAAATATTTCTGATTTAGAATAAATTTAATTTGAATTTTTAAAGTTTAAGATTAATTAACTTAAAATTAATTAATAATTTAAATAATAAATCAAGTTAAATTAGGTCATAAATAGTTCTAAAATTTTGAATTATTAGAATTTTCAAAGATATTTGAACTTAATTTTAATTTAATACTAATTGAAATTTAACTATTTAGAATATAACATATATCTTAAATTAATTTAATTTCAAATTAAAGTATTTATATGTATATATATATATATATATATATATATACAATTAAAATTAATTTAAAATTCAATACTTTAATACTATTTCTAAAAATTTTAAAGTATTTTAAATTTTAAAATATAATATTTAATTACCTCAAAAATACTTAATTATATATAAATAAATATTAATTTTAAAATACTTAATATTTAATACTTAACTAATTTAATATAAAAGTAATATTTTATATTGATATTAATTTTAAAATATAATAATTAATTTTATGATAATTTTATTGTATAAAATATTTTTTTTATATTAATTAAAATTAATTTTCTATTATTTTTAAAAGAAATTTGAATTTAAAAATGATTTAAAACTAATTTAAACCATTTTTAAATATCTGGCGGCGGGCTGCACATGTGGAGCTCTCTGATTCGGCCAAACCAGAGACGGCGGTTGGCGGGACACGCGGCGTGTTCTGGTTCGCAGAGTCAAAAACGCGAAGGCGGTGCGACGGCAGTCAGCCACGCGTCGGCCGCGGGGCGCTGAACGCGGTTTTACTTAACCATGTTAGCGAGCCCTCCGCGCCGTCGGATCATTGCGGGTTTGATCCAACGGACGAGATCGAATCCCGCGTTCGATCTCAACGGGATGAGATCAGACGGTGGTGATTTTAACCCGTGGTTTGGAACGGAGGGTCCAGATGTCGCCGGACCGCTAACCGAGCACCAAAATGAAATACACGGTTGGACGGCCCGAGGGATCACGCAATCAGAACCGTTGATCAGCCCATCAACGGCTCAGAAAATGTACCCCTGAGCCATGATAACGGGACGACCCGAAACTCATTTTTTGGCTCATTCTCCCGATCGGGTCAATCAAATCGTTTGAAATTTTAAACCTAGATCCTATGAATGAACAGAAATGATGGGGATATGCTCAAAATATTAAATAAGCGCTTAATAAAATGCTATTTAACATTAGGTGTCCTAGCTAGGGTTTAAGTTTTAGAGAAATCTCACCGATGGATTTTGGATTTTTTGATTCGGTTGCAGTTGTAGATTGCCCACGCTCCTATTTGTAGAAGACTCCCTGGCTCGAAAGCTCCTAGATCAATGGAAAATCGACTTGGACGGATTTCTGCTTAAGCACGCCGGAATCCGGCCTCCGGCGAGCTTTGATCGGCTAGATCGAGCTGGGAATATGTTGAGGAGGGTCTATTGATCTCTGGGAGGAAGGAGACTGGGCTTGAGAGGCTCTGGATAGCGAGAGAGGGTTAGGGTTAGAATGAGGGCTCAAAACCTTCATTTACCCTATTCAAATGTCCCTATGCTCAAGGAACGGCTAGGATCAATTGGAGATGCCCTTAGATGGCTGCCACCTGCCCCTGAGGTGGTTAAAAAGCTGAGAGCAAGGACATGGCAAGGACAGTCCACATGGAAAGGCTCTTTGGTCCCCACTTGGACACATGGAGCCTTGAGGGCTGTTGGATCAAGATCAAAGGGTTTAGAATACTTCTAGGAAGCTTCTAGAGTGCTGTTTGAACTGCTGGAATGATTAGGAGTTGAGTGGATTAGCTTAAGGGATTAATTTGGCCTTTTAAATCCTTTGGAAGACTTTGTTGACTGGGTTGACCAGTCAACCAGTCCACATGGATGATGACGTGGAGGTTAGAGAGTTGTTTGAATGAATCTCAAGGTTTTAACATAAAATGTTTGAAGCTTTGGAAAGAGGTTTGATATGATTTGAGCAAGTCTTATAGTTGACTTGGTCAACTAGACCATGATTTGACTTGGGTTGAGCTAAGAGATGTTCAAGATGTTAAATGAAATGGATTCAAGGGTTCTTAAATCAATAAGACTCAACAAATGAATGAAATGATGTATATAATACATGGTTTTGATCATAGGTCGATGTTTGACCAAGTCAAATCAAGGTGGATCAACTTCAAATAAATTTGAATGAGTTTCAATCATGCTTTGAAAATGGCTTGAGTGTTCGAATGGTTTAAATGGGTCAAATGGTTCAAGAGGGCTTAAATGGGCCCTTAAGCCAAAATTGGTTGACTTGGTCAACCAGTTAGGTCCAGGGTTTAGAAATGGGTTCAATAGATTCAAAATGATATTTAGAGTTTATTGGATATGGTCTCAAGGTCTAGGGAGGTCATTTGGTTCAAAACACCTGTTTGGACCCTTAAAGGGCCTTTTGGGTCAAACCTGTTGACTCGGTCAACCAGGTTGACCCAAGGGTTGGGAATGGGTCCAACAGATTTGAAATGACATTTGAAACTTGCTAGAATTGGTTCCAAGCAATTCGGAGGTTGTTTGGTTTGAAATTAATATTTGAGCCCCTAATGGGGTATTTTGGTCATTTTGACCCCTGGTCAACTGGGGGTCAAAGTGGGTCTAGAAAAATGCAATTTAATGTTCAACATGTCAAGATTAAAGGTCTGAAAGTGACTAAAGGCTTTGGTTAAGGCTCTAAGGTCAGAATCTTCAAGGTGACAGGTCCAGTGGCATAGGCTGTAAATATTTGAAGGTTTTACAGCCTATGAATTTTGATTAAGTTTATGGGGTTAGAGACCTCAGAATGGGCTCAAATTTGGAGGGTTTCCTCCAGAGACACGTCCCATCAGTATGCAACTGACAAACTTTGAATCGGAGGTCATTTGAGTGGGTTTTAAAGTATTTGAAATTCAATGGAAAAGGCCTTTAGGACAAAACCTTTGGACCTTGGATTTGGCTTGATTGACCTAAGATCTAGGTAGATCCTAAGGTCTGAATATATCTTAAAGTTAGGAATCTAGAAGGATCCTAGAGCCTAAGAAATTCCTAGAACTTGGAGTCTAGAAGGAGTTTAGGATCTAGAGCAGCTCCTAAGGTCTAAGCTCTAGAAGAATCCTAGCATAGATCCTAAGGTCAAGATTCTGGGAGGATCCTAGAGTTTAAATTGATTTAGAAATTAAATTGATTTAGGATCAAGAGTAGTCCAAGTGACCTCATACAAAAATGAGGTCAACACCATCGCCAACCGCTACCAGCCAACACCACTGACCACCTTCACCAGCTTCCAACAACCACTGTCAACCACCTTCACCCGACATAGCTACCACCTGCGGCCGACCATCACCGCTGCTGACATCTCCACCAGCCTCTGACCACCATCACGGGCCACCGCCACCTAATAGCTAGCATAACCTCCACTCACCACTAACTATGCCTAGTCGCTACCCTCCGCCACCTCTGTCACTCGATAATCACCACTGGCCGCCGCTCGCCGATCTTCAATGCCACCATCTACTGGTTGTAAGAACTTAAAAAAAAGAAATTAAAATAAAAAGATTTTACAACCATTTGCAAATATTTAGAAGTTTTTTATAGCTTGAAAATGATTGTGTGTGTTCTAAAATGAGTCATAAGAGTATGTAGTGAATTTTGATAAAATCTTTAAAATGTTACTATTTGAGAGCTTCAGTATTATGTGTCCGAGCGCCTTAGCGGTACTATAATACCAAATGCTAAATAGTGACATTTTAGCACTATGCTCTCGGGTTTGTAAGCACCACATCACTCTTATTGAGCATTGTAATACAAGGCCATTATTTGAATTTTTACATATTTAAACTACATTATTTATATTCATTTGAATGCTGAGTCAACCGATGTAAAGAGAGAGGGAGAGGGTTTTTATAGAGAAAAAGTTTGATTTGAGCTACTTTAAGTCATTTTTAGCCGTCAGGACAATTGAGAGAGTTGTCCAGATGGAGGTAGGTCACATTATGCCTATCTATATTTTCAAAAGTTCAAAGTTTTTTGTGGATTTCTAGATTAAATTTGTACTTCCATTAGTGAAAAATGTGAATAACTTTATACTGATAAAAATTTTATTGTGTAACTTTTTATATGTTATTGATATTTAAATTATAAACATTTTGAGCTTTTTAAGAAAATTTTTACAAGGTATTTTGAAATTTGTGTAGTTTTATTGAATAAAAAATAAATTGGACTTCAAAAAATAATATTTTAGTACGATTAAAGACTTGAAATGATATTTTACATAATCCTTGGTAATTTAATTATATTTTGAAACTATGTATTTTGGCTTAGTAGATATTTTATTTAAGCATATTATTATTCAAGCTTTGAGAATGGAATGGAAAATGTGATTGAGTATTAGTTGGTTGATATTGCTTTTATTGGATTGTGTGAAAGATAAGTAAAGACTGGTTGACCCATTCGATGGAGACAAATTGATCTATACAGGATGGTGAGCCAGCAGGCTCTCCTTTAAATATTATAGTTTTTGTTATCCGATACATACAATGATTTCAGAGCAACAATTAGGAGTTATAAGGAGATGATTACCGTAAAAACGGGCAAAAAGTGACGGCTCTATGTACTGAGCTAATGGTTTACTGATACTGTTATAATACTAAAAAATACAATGAGATGTAGGACTTCTTACTTATTTTGTGTGACTATTAAAATGTATGCTAAAGATTTATTATTTTATACAACCTCACTGATATTATAATATTTTACTACTACTAACTGTATTTCATTGATTTACTATTACTATTATTTGATTTACTAGTATTGATACTGACATTGTTATTGATTTTCTGCACTGAATATTGATCCTAACTAAGTATGCGATACACTGAGCATGTGGTTAAGATACTGATATGGTACTGATATAGATTTATTGGATAGCATATGTACATCAGTATAAGATTTGAGTCTAATAGGCATTTCTCGATGCTTTAGTTGTTTTGCTTTATACAATTGCTTTACCGATTGATAGTATTATTACAATGATTGTTTTATAAATTTGAGCCTGCACTATTTTATTGAGTTTTCCCATAGTACTAGTTTACTGGCTTTTATATCATATTGTTTTACTTCTTTACCGATTATATTACTATGACATATAAATTTTACTATTTCTACACCAATTCTTGATCATATGACAATTATTGTTACGAATTGACTAATAATATGCACATTACTTATCTACCATATTTTGAAGTCAATTATAAAGTTTTAGTGTGACATATTGGACTATTTAACTCATTATATATGGTTTAAATGATTTCAGGTCATGTCAAGCTGACAGGAGTGAGAAATTAATCAAGATCCTTAAGGTTCAATTTCTCTTATTAGCCATTCTTTTATACTCAAAATTTGAATTAATATGATATGATTGAATGATCCATGAATATTGTATATGATTTTGGAGTAATGAATATAGATGTATATTGATATTTTAGATAATATAATTTATTTATATTATTTGTTACTGATAAATAATATTAGATAGCTTTAATATTGTTATTAAAAGATAAAAGAAAGAATTATTTTAAATTAGATTCTAGTAATGACAAACTTGGTATCAAAGCAGTTGTTACATGAATTGATTGAATTATTATCATAGCTATATGAATTGATTGTGAACTGGATAAATTTAGTAGATTAAGGTGCATTATTTTGCATATATAATTGATTGCATGTATGTATGAATTATTCAGATGATATAGAAGGGTGCAAAAGTGAATAGCTGACATGGTTTTACCAAAGCGAGATGTACCAAACAAGCAAAACAATATAACTCCGGTATCGTTATATACTATTATTCATCGGGCTAATGTTCTAGCATGGGAAATGAGTGATACTCAGAGTTGTGATGTTTCAGAATCTAAATGGGAAGAATTATCCTTTTAATCTTTAATAAATAATAATAAGAGATATCTAATATTATATATTATTAATAAATAGTAAACTAGATTCTATAATTCAAAATATCAATATATATATATATACTATTCAAGATCTATATAATCATATCATAATTATTATGCTTTGAGTACCAAAGAATAACTAAAATAAAAAGAAATAGAAGATGAAGAATGAAGAACCTAAACATAGTTCTTACTTGTTTAGTGTGACTGCTTAAATGAATGTTATTGAGGCATTATTCATATTACTATACGTATTTATTATTAACAATGTTAATAATTTATTGATACAAAAAAATAAGATATATTAAGCATGCGATTAAGTTATTGATTTAATACTAATATAAAATATCAGGATAACATGTGTACATTCCTATATGATTTTATTATATTAATTTGATTTCAACAGTTTTTATTAATATTTTAATTTGATGCTTTATCTAATTTTTGTACTTCTTGGTATTACAGATATGATAATTACTTTATAGATTTAACACTCATACTGATTTATTATTTTACTAGCTTCCATATTATAATATTTTATTATTAATAGATTCTACTATTATTATATGTGAATTTTATTATTTTGCATTAATTCAATGATCATATGAATGTAACTATTATGATTTGATAGTTAATATACATATTATTTTTTTACCATACTTTGAATTCAGTTATAGATTTTGGTGATCTGCTGGGCTTTTTAAATTATGATATATGATTAAATAATTTCAGGTCAAGATAAGAGAGCTGGAGTGTAAGGCTCATTAGAATTTTTCAGATTTTATTTCTTTTTATTCTAGTTATTCTTTTGTACTCAAGATAAAGTAGTTGTGATATGATTATATAGATCATGAGTAGTGTGTATGATTTTTTAGAACAAATATAGATGCATATATTAATATTTTGATTTATAGAATATATTTTTTTATTACTGATAGATGATATTAGATAGCTCTGATTGTTATTTATTAAAAGATTAAAATAATATTTTTTTAATTTAGATTCTAGGGTATCACAATTGGTAGATTATAACTACTAAAAAAGAGAAATTTTTAAAGAAAAAGATTTTGCACCCATTTGCATATATTTGGAAGTCTTTTAATGCTTGAAAATGATTGTATATATTCTAGAATGAGTCCTAAGGGTCTAAATCAAATTTGGTAAAATCTAAAAAATGTTACTATTTGAGTGCCTCAATATTGTGTGTTTGAGCCCCTTAGCAGTGCTACAGTACATCAAATAGTGACATTTGAGCACCATGCTCTCAGGTTTGTCAATGCTCCGATTGAGTACCACAGTGTTAGGCTATTATTTAAATTTTTATATATTTTAAAAATAGTATTCTTATTCAATTGAATGTCAAGCTAGTCAAAGTAGAGAGAGGAAGAGGGTTTTTAGAGAGAGAAAGTTTGATTTGAGCCACTTCGAGTCATTTTATCCATTAGGCCAGTTGAAAAAGTTGTTCGGATCGTGGAAGGTCACATTATGCCTATCTCTATTTTAAAAAAATTTGAAGTTTTTTATAAATTTCTCAATTAAATTTCTACTTTCATTATCAATGTGGATAACTTTGCACTGATAAAACTTTATATATTATTGAGTATTTTTTTTTTAATTTATATATGGTATTTTGAAATTTTGTAATTTTTATTGAATACAAAATAATTCGAACTTAAAAAAATAGTGCTTTAATACGATTAAAGTCTTGAAATAATATTTTACACAATCCTTGATAATTTGGTTATGTTTTGGAATTGTTCATTTTGACTCAATAGGTATTCGATTTAAGCATATTATTATACCAACTTTGAGAATGGAAATGAAAATATGATTGAGTAATAGTTGGTTGTTATTACTTTTATTGCAACGTGTGAAAAATAAGTAAAAACTCATTGACCCATTGGTTGGAGATTGATTGACTTATACAGGATGATGATCAAACAGACTTTTCTTTAAATACTATAGTTTAGTTTTATCTGATACATACAATGATATCATAGCAACGATTGAGAGTTATATGGAGACTATTATTGCGTCGACAAGCAAAGAGTGACGACTCTGTTTACTGAGTCAATGGTTTACTGATATTGATACGATATTGAAAAATATCATGATAGCTAGGACTTCTTACTTGTTCAGTGTAGCAATTGAAATGTATGTTACATATTCATTATTTTATACGACCTTATTGATATTGTATTGATTTTTTGTTATTGTATGAATTTCTATTATAACATTAATTTATTGTTACTACTATTGGAGTTACTAGTATTGATACAGACACTAAAACTGATTCACTGTACTGATTACTGATAATGATTAAGCACATTATACACTGAGCATGTAATTAAGATACTGATATAGACTCACTAGATAGCATATGTACAACATTATAAGATATGAATCTGACAATTACTTCTCGATGCTTTAGTTTTTTTTGCTTTATATAATTGCTTTGTCAATTGACAGTATTGATACGACAACTGCTTTATAAATCTGACACCATACTACTTTACTGAATTTCCCCATAATACTGATTTACTAAATTTCATACTGTTTTGGTTTACTTCTTTATCTATTCAACTGCTATTGCATGTGAATTTTATTATTTTTGTATAGATTATTGATCATATGATCATTGTTGTTATGAATTGACTGATGACATGCATAATTCTTCTCCATCGTGTTTTAAATTAAGTTATAGAATTTTAGTGTGGCCTGCAAAGCTTTTTAGCTCATTATATGTGGTTTAAATGATTTTAGGTCAAGGCAATGTACAAGAGTGAGAGATTGATCAGGATTATTATTTTTTATTAGTGTATCCTTTAGGTTCAATTTTTTTTATTAGTTGTTCTTTAATACTCAGGATTTGGATTGACATGATAGATTGAATGATTCATGAGTATTATATGCTATTTTTGGAGTAATTAATATAGGAGCACATTGTTGTTTTTTATTATATAATTTATTTATGCTATTTATTAGTAATAAATGATATTAGATAGCTTTGGTGTTATTATTAAAAAATAAAAGAAAGAATTCTTTCAAATTAAATTATGGAGCATGACACATGTTGCCACAATCTTTAAACTTTATACTACATTCATTTTACTTCAAAAAAAAGAAAAAAAAAAGAAACGACTGAATTTACTTTACACTCATCTATACAACTCTAAAGTATTTCTTTTATATTGTATTCTTTTTACATTACATTCCTTTTACACTGCATTTCTTCTTTAGCCAACCAAACAACCTCTAAGTTGATTAGGGTCATGTCGTTTATGAGAGTAGTCAGCATTTTGTAAGATGGAAGGTTTGGCTGACTGTTCATGTCTTGGATTCATTTTGCATGTTTGAAGAAGCACTTCAATGTAATTATTTTGCCACCCAATGTTCTTAAATTAGATGTAAGTTTATTATGTTTGATGGGAAATTGCAGTCTTTTGTAAAGGTGGTTGTAGAGTTGTGAAAAAAAAAATTATTATTTTTTTATTATTATAGTATTATAAATATTTTTTAAAGAAAATTAGAAAATATTTTCTTATAATTATCGTAATTTAGGCATATTTAGTTGTAAAAATCTGCATTCCATAGCAATTCTTAAAATAGTAGGAAGAAAATAATAGTCAAATCAAAATATGGCTGACATATGGATGTCATTGAATTTTATAATGTAAGCTTCATTTGAAACAACTTTCTTATTAATTAGCCCAAAGCCCTCTAATGTAAATAATGATAAGCTTGGTTGCTCTCTGCTAGTCATCTAAATTCAGCATAGCAATGAATCTCAATTGGCCTTTGGAGCCTAAGCCATTGTTTAGCAGTAGACATTTTGCTAATTTCCTTTGGAAGTTTGTATTATACATAAAAGCACAATTTCCACTATGGAAATTTATGAGCTTCTAACTGTTAAAATTTATCATTAAAACTTTAAATAAAATATCATAGACGGCCATTGCAGTCTGTTTGAAACGACTGTAAATCTGATGCAAAAACTAATAGTAACTTTTTTAGAAGCTGTTGCAAAAATATTTGCTTTATAGATTTTTTTTAAATAACGAAAAAATAATAGTCAAATAAAAACTATAACTATAATTTAAAAAATAAAATATTAAAAAAATTATTTCAAACAAACCCTATATTATAAAATTAAATGACAACCGTTAGCTTACTAAGAGTATATGAGAGCAACTTTTTATCTGCTTTACTTTTAAATGCTGTTTTTTACAACTAAATATATCTAAATTGTAATAATTATAAGAAACTATTATCTAATTTTCTTAAAAAATATTTATAATATTATACACCAACAACAATATTATCAAATCTTTGTCCCACTACATGAGGTCGGCTATATAAAACCTTTTTCATCATTGTGTCATGTTAAAAGTCAAATTATCATTTAAATATAATAAAAAAAGATCATTTTTAATATTTTCTAACCAAGTCTTTTTTGGTCTACCTTTAACTTTCTTAATATAAGACAAATCTAATACCTCAACTTTTCTAACCAGGTCATCAGGAAGGCCTCCATTTAATACAACCAAAACGGAGGCCTTCTGATGACCCGGTTAGAAAAGTTAAGATATTGTCGAATAATCATGATATGAATCCTCTAAAAAAATATTTACAATAATATAATAATGAAAAATAATTATTAGTCTTATCACAACTCTACAAAAGACTGCAATTGCCCATCCAAATATAATACATTAATACTTAACATAATAAATGTGCATCTAACTAAAGAACATTGGGCAGCCAAAAAATTACATGGAAGTGATTCTTGAAACGTGCAAAAGAACGGTCAGCCAAACCTTCCATCTTACAAAATGTTGAACACAGACATAAACGACATAACCCTAATCAACTTAGAAATGCAGTCATCGCTTCCGCTTCTGCGACGTCAAATGCTTCATCACAAACTCGATAGCCTCTTTCAGAGTTGCTCTCCGTCCCTCTCTGTAGCTCCAGAGTTCATTGATGACGTATCTGCCGCTTGGATTATACTCATTAATCTCCAATAAGGCCGATGTCACAGCCCTGTAGGCCTCATCGCCCATCTCGCATCTTAAAGCGACCAATTTCTCATCATCTTCCTGTATGACCTCCTGCATGATGAATCAATTGCCAATCATGAGGCATATTAGAAAGAAATGATTTTTCGCCTATTTTCACAGAAGCATTATACCATCCCATTTTCAACTTTTCATGATCAGCATGACAAAAGGCTTAGGGCATGTTCCATGATGACAAAAGGCTTAGGGCATCTCCAATGGAACGGCAAACAACCGTTTGCCGTTCTTCCGTCCCTCCAACCGAGAGAGAGAGAGGATGAGAGAGAGAGAGAGCATGAGATAGGACTAGCAGATTCCAAGTTTTCAAAGAGTCATTCAGCTATGCATAAAGCCACTGTTGCCCCCCATAAACTATGCGGTGGATGAATGGTGAACACAATATGGAAACCACATATAAACGTATTCACTTGTGATCATATGAGCCTGGTATAATGGCTTTAGTTGAATGCCCATAATTGCAAGCATGTTCAAAACGTAACCCAGCAAGAACAAAATTTTATGCTTAAAATTCCAAATTTGCAGTATATATGCCAAACTCTGCAAAATATGAAAAGTTACTGAGGCTATATCAAGATTTTAATGCATATTAATTGATAAATAGTCAATGATGACCTGTATTTAACTTGGGACCTTGCTCCTCTGAGAATTCTGAACCCTCAGAGTTTTGAATCATACATTTCATTCACGAGAATTATCTAAAAAATATAAAAATTTTAGATTTTGTTTAATATACCTTTCATGAATTTATATTAAGTTAGGCAGATCTAATATCCATTGACCTAATTTCCTAATTTTAAACTTCCTTATCTTTATTGGATTATCTCTGATAGAAGTTGTTCTAGAGGATGTCATTCATCCCCTGTTCAATCCTTATTTTGGTTTTTACAAAAGGGAAACCGTAAAAAGGAACCTTCACATTTTGCATTAGTGACCCCATAACATAGATAACAAAGTGCTTCGAATGCTTTAAGTCTCATTCCCACAGTGTAGATCACGTTGAATGGGGCTGGGCCACCAAAACAACCAAAGCTTTCTATGGCCAGTTTTAACTAAACCTAGAATTCTAGAATCACGATGATTATCTTTGCAAAAAAATATCCAGCATACGCTTTTAATTCCCAAGAGGCACCCGAACTTTGCAAAAAGAATCCTAAACAAAATCAAAACCAAACCTATTGGTGGCTTTTTTTGGTAGACTAAGTACTAAGAAAAGAGAAAATGCAATATTTAAAATAGCTATGATAAGCTAAGGAAAATTCAGAGATATTGATTAAGATAGATATATAAAAGAAAACAATAACAACAATAAGTCTTTATCTTATTATGTGGGGTCAACAACATGAATCATTTTGCTCCATTGGTTCTATTAATAGTTAAATTCTCATTTAAATCGAACAAAAAAATCATTTTCAATAATTTCTAACCAAATCTTTTTAGATCTACCTCTACCTTTCTTAATATAAGTGGATCTAATACATTTACTCCCCTAACAAAGGCCAGCATTTTATGCGACCAAGCCACGTAAGGCGACTATCTCTAATCTTATCTATAAGTGGAGTTACTCCAACCTTTTCACGTATATACTCATTTAATATTTTATTTCTAAGTGTAAAGCCACTTATCCATCTTAGCATCCTTATATTTGTAACAATTAACTTAATTATATGCTTCTCTTTTAGTGGCCAACATTCTGCGTTATAAAGCATTGCAGGTTTCACCATCATCTAATTAAGATAAAAATTTGACGTTGTAAACGGAAGTTTAAAGAAAGAAATTTTATGGAAGTGCAAATAAATGCAATAATAAATAATATTAATGAGTGAACCAAGTAAACTTCACATAGCTTCCAATAAAATGCATAATAACAATTTTTTTTTTTTAAGGTGAGATACCAACTAAGACTTTGAGAGAGAGAAAGGAGATAGTTGAGAAGTTTGTGGGCATTAAAGATAGAGCGACAAATATATATTAAAGTTACTTAAGTAAGTAGATGCAAGAGAACAAGTTTCTAATTAGTAAAAAGAAATATGATAGAAAACACTTAAATATACACTTCTTCTAGATAAAAGAAGAATTAGAACAATCCAGCAAGCTTGCAGAAGATTAGAGACACACTATTAATAAAAGATAATTTGAGTAAATTACTGTTAGACCGGTTCACTTGGAACCGGTCCAAAACCAGCCGGCCGAAGGGCCGCTGGTTTATAGGAGGCGGAAGTATTCCGCCTCCTCTGCCTGTCCCGCTCAAAAGGAGCGGGCCTCCTCTGCTTGTTCCGCTCAAAAGGAGCGGGCCCCATTAATTTAATAAAGGGAAATTCAAATGGAGTGGGGAGAGGAGGTTTTGGGAGGGAAATTGTATTAGGAAGGTTTGGGTATTAAAGTGTAGGAGGGAATTAGGGATGTTTCATGTTTTGATTGTTTTGCCATTAGGGTTTTCTTGGAGGCTTGGGCTCTAGAATGAATTCTAGAGATTGGGAGAGTGCGATCCTCCTCTCGAATTGAGGATCCTTGTATTTTTGTTATTTTCCTTGCATCTACTAGTAAAATTGATGTAGACAAGGAATATAGGGGACCCTATATTTCTTGAACACAAAAGACACACAAGAAGAAAACTGACAAAATGAGTAGATCTTAAAATAAACTTTGTTAAATAAACTCAAACGACCCAAAACTTGACAAACACAACAAAAGATGCTAGGAGATTTTAAAGAAATAAAGAAACTTAAAAAGACGTTATCCTCATACAACCGTCAGAGCGGGTTCCTCACATGCATCGAATTTGTAGGTTAAATAAGTAAAGTGCATAGAACTAGCAAACCGATGGTCCACCACTGCAAGATTGGTCAAATTCTTCAACAGATGCTTCAAATCAACTCTGATACGACACCCTAAAGTTGCTTTACTTTGAGAAGAAGGATACAGATGGAGTGGCACTTGTGGAGAGACGAAAGAGGTTAGAAGCCCGAGAAGAAAGGGTGGAAAGAGCCCGCAGGATTTCCGGAGAGGATGAGAAACGAAGGTTGGAAAGAGCCCGCAGGATTTCCGAATAAACCCACAGGTTAATAGCAAATATGCTCACAAATATCAACTGCCTTTTCCACAAAACATTATCTCATTTTTATAGGCAAAGAAAAGGAATGCCAAAAGCCTCCTTTATGAATGCACACTTCATCCCAAGCATTAGTTTCATAGGATTTCCAAAAGCTCATTTTGGAAAATCAACCCAGCAGCTAACGGAACCAAGGCACCAGCAATTAGGCGGAAGTTTCAAAGCAGTACAGTATCATCTCATTTCGGAAATCAGCCCATATTAATTCTGAAGGAATAGATTTAGGAAACATTGGCAACTCACGGCACCAAAGCAATCAACCCGCCAGAATCCCAAAGCAGCAAAGCATTGGGAAAAAACAGCACAAAGACTGGTTGAATTCCCAAAGGAAATTTAATAGCTTTCCATTGAATTCTCAGCATAGAATTCAGCCCCCACTAAATACAAGCCACGGAATCCCAAGAGACAAGAAGAAAAGGGGAAGGGGAAGGGACAAGGCCACTCCAAAAGTAAACTTCATAATGATGTACCTTTTTGGATATTAATGAGCTACTAAACTTCAGCTCAAGCAACTTAGGGAATAAGCTCAAAACCGAATGCTCCAAAACAGCCAACCCGAGAACCACCAGCAGCCAGGGACCAATCGAGCCAGCAAACCAAAGGTCTACCAAGCCATATGCACACCTACCATGATCATTAGATGCTTTCCCATCATTAGATAGCTAAAAAAAAGAAAAGAAAATAAAATATATTATTGTTCAAACAAAATAAAAAGTACATAAATCCTTGATAGCATCAATTCTCCCCTGGTGGAAAATTCTCAGCTCCTGATGAGAATGTATCAGCAACTCGTTCAAAAAGCTCCAAATTTTTCTTTTTTAGATCAGCAGCATTAATCCAAGTATAGTCAGTCAATGGCCGATTGCTTCATTTGACCAAAAACGTTTTGTGCTCTCCAAGCCTGGTTTGAATAACCTTCACATCAACAACATCTTCGATTTGATCTTCAGACTTTACCAAAGGAGCAGAGAGTGGTAAAGTTTCAATATCTACAAAATCGTCAGAATCTCCTTCATACAAAGACAGGTTAGAAACATTAAAAACAGGTGAAGTGCCAACAGTATCTGGTAAATCTAGCAAATAGGCATTAGCACCTAATTTTTTAATCACACGAAATGGACCAAATTTCTTTCTGCTTAACTTTTTAAAAGTGCCAACAGGAAACCTTTGGCGTCACCTTCATTGAAATTTGCTTCTTTTTGATGTTTATCAGCCTCAGTCTTATATTTAGCAGTAACCTTCTTAAGTTTTTCAAAAACCTGTTGTTGGACAGTTTTTATATGATCAAATGTTTCAAAAGCCTCAGTACTAGTTTTTTAGGAAGAGATAAAGAATTTCTATCCAGAATGTGAGGGATAGGTTGCCCATAAATAATTTCAAAAGGAGTTTTGCCAGTAGAACGATTAACAGAATTATTATATGCAAACTCAGCTTGAGGCAACACTAAATCCCATTGAGATGGTTTTTCTCCAGCAAGGCATCTTAACAAATTTCCCAAGCTTCGATTTACTACCTCAGTCTGCCCATCGGTTTGAGGATGATAGGCACTGCTAAATTGAAGAGTAGTTCCAAGTTTTGCCCACAGAGTTCTCCAAAAATGACTTAAAAATCTAGTGTCCGATCAGAAGTAAAAGTTCGAGGAATACCATGCAAACGAACAACTTCTTTAAAAAACAAATCAGCAATATGAGAAGCGTCAAAAGTTTTCTTGCAAGGAATAAAATGTGTCATTTTACTGAATCGATCTACTACCACAAAAACAGAGTCATATTTTCGAAAAGTAACTGGTAAGCCTAAAACAAAATCCATAGAAATATCTTCCCAAGGTTTGTTTGGAATAGGCAGATGAGTATACAAACCAGAATTTTGTGTAGTTCCTTTAAACGCTTGACATACCTTACATTATTTAACCAGTTTAGCAATGTCTTTTCTCATGTGGGGCCAGAAATACTTTTCTTCAACTAAAACAATTGTTTTTCCTTGCCCAAAATGTACTCCCAAACCTCCACTATGCAATTCTTTCACAAGTTGTTCTCTCAAAGAGCTTTTTGATATGCAAAGTCTAGTTCCTTTAAATAAAAAACCTTGGTGTATAACAAATTGAGCAGAAGGATCAGTCCCAGAAGCACAACAAGCATTCCAAATATTTTCAAAATCAGAATCATTTTCATAAGTGTCTTTCAAAAAATCAAAAGAAGTAACAGTCGGAAAAACAGTTATTAACAAATGAGATCTTCGGCTTAAAGCATCAGTAACTTTATTCAAAACCCCAGTCTTATGTTTGATATGAAAAGTGTACTCTTGTAAAAAAGAAACCCATTTGGCGTGTCTTCTGTTCAGATTTTTTTGTGACCCCAAAAATCGTAAAGCCTCGTGATCAGTATTCAAAATAAATTCTCATTGAATCAGATAGCATCTCCAGAATTTCAAAGCTTGAACAATGACATAGAATTCCAAGTCATAAGTAGAATATCGAGATCGAACATCATTTAGCTTTTCACTAAAATATGCAATAGGCTTTCTTTCTTGACTTAAAACAGCACCAATACCAATATGTGAAGCATCGCAATCAACTTCAAAAATTTTTTCAAAATTTGGTAAGCTAAGAATAGGAGTTTGACTCATTTTTTATTTGATCAATTGAAAAGTAGCGTCAGCCTCGGGGGTCCATTTAAAAGTTCCTTTTTTTCAAACAGTCAGTGATAGGAGCAATAACAGTACTGAAATTTTTAACGAATCGACGATAAAAAGATGCTAACCCATGAAACCCTCTTACCTCTCTGATATTCTTAGGAACAGACCAACTTTTTATTGCTTCGATTTTCACATGATCTACTTTGATTCCATTAGCAGATATAATGTAACCCAATAATGTCAAACTCGAAGTCATAAAAGAGCATTTCTTTAAATTGATGTACAGCTTCTGTTCTCTCAAAGTTTTCAGAATTTCTTTAACATGAAAAAGGTGTTCAGATGGACGAATGCTATAAATCAGAATGTCATCAAAATATACAACCACAAATTTTCCAATAAAAGATCGTAAAACATGATTCATTGTTCGCATGAAAGTACTCGGAGCGTTAGACAAACCAAAAGGCATAACAAGCCATTCATATAAGCCTTCTTTGATTTTAAAAGCAGTTTTCTATTCATCTCCAGGTCTAATTCTTATCTGATGATACCCACTTTTCAAATCAATTTTCGAGAAAATTTTAGCACCACTTAACATATCCAGCATGTCATCCAGTCTAGGAATTGGAAATCGGTATTTGATGGTTATTTTGTTTATAGCTCGGCTATCTACACACATTCTCCAAGTTCCATCTTTCTTAGGAGTAAGTAAAGCAGGCACAGCGCAAGGACTCAGACTTTCTTGGATTAAACCTTTTTCCAGCAGTTCAGATACTTGTTTAGAAAGTTCTTGATGTTCATTTGGACTCATTCTATAATGTGAACGATTAGGTAATGTAGCTCCAGAAATCAAATCAATTTGATGTTGAATGTTTCTCATCGGGGGTAATCCAGCTGGTAATTCATCAAGTATCAAATCAGAAAATTCATCAAGCAATGGTTGTATTTCCTTAGGAATCTCAAAATCTAAATCAGTCTTTTTTCCAAATAACAGATATATCACATCAGATTTTGTTAACTCATTTGTGTTCAAAAGCAATTCAGAAGTGAAAGACTTGACAGGTTTCTTGTTCTTTGTTACCGGATCGGGAATGTTTTTTGTGGAAAGAGTGTGAATTCTTTGTTATCTTTAATGAAAGAATATGTATTCTTTTCTCCATTGTGGATGGTTTTATGATCATACTGCTAGGGACGACCTAAAAGGATGTGACATACTTCCAAAGGCACAACATCACAAACAATTTGATCTTTATAAGTTCCTCCAATCGTTAAGTTCACAGTGCATTGTTTATTTATAGGAACCTCACTTCCCTCTTTGAACCAAGATATTTTATACGACTTATCAAGAGGTTTCGTTTTCAGCTTTAGTTTCTTCACCATATGTTGTGAAACAAAGTTTCCTGAACTTCCACTATCAATCATTAAAGTGCAAACTTTTCCTTCAACAGTACAAGTAGTTCTAAAAATGTTCCTTCTAAGCCATTTATCTTCCTTCTCAGTTTGAGCAGTTAAGACTTGTCGAATTACTAACAATGGTTCTCCTTCATCACCTTCTAAGTTAAATTTTTCTAACTCAGCCTCATTTTCAGATTCTGTTTCATCTTCTTCCTCTTCTTCTATTTCATTTTCATCTTCTATGAAATTAGCTCGTGGAGGATTATTCTTTCTGCAAGTAGCTAACAAGTGACCATATAATCCACATTTATAACAAGGACCAATTTGCTTAGATTGTTCAGATGGTTTATTTCCTGCTACCCCTTTTTCTTTTTCTTGATTTTGACTTTCAACAGTTTTAACTTTTGTATTCGAAGTCCCCACAGAAGTTTGAGTTTTATACCCACTTGTTTGCCTTCGTTTATATGTTTCAGTGATTTTACCGCTTCCCCTCAAATGTTGTTTTTCAATTTTCAAAGACATTCGATAAGCTTCATCTAATTTAACCACATGATGTAAATTGAGTTGATCTTGAATTGTCCATTTTAGCCCATTGAGGTATCTCGTTATAGTTTTCTCTTCAGACTCATTCAAATCATTTCTAGCTTGCAACTTGTAAAAGTTTTCAGTGTATTCCTCTACAGTTTGATTACCTTGTCGCAAATTGTTAAACTCCTGAAAAATAGTTCTTGAGTGATCAGAAGATAAAAAATTTCCTTTCATCTTTTCTTTCATTCTATCCCAGGTTTGAATTTTTTCTTTGCCTCTTCTTAATCTGTTGTTTTGTAAATTTTTCCACCAAGTTAATGCATGTCCCGTTAATTTCAAACTTGCAAATTTAACTTTTCGATTTTCCGGAATTTCTTTCCATTCAAAAAATTGATCCATTTATTCTACTCATTCTAGGAATTGTTCAGGTTGCAATTTTCCTTCAAAATTATAAACGTCGATTTTAATTCCGTGATCCCAATTTCTTTGTCTCCTATTTCGATTTCTAGGTTCTTCCTCTTCACTCCCAGAAGATATAATGCTAGGATTAGAGTTAGCTTGATTGACATTTAGATTAGCAATGGCCTCAGCTACCGTATTAATTTGATGTTGCAAATCATTTAATTGTTTCATCACTTGTTGCCAATCCCCTTGTTCATTAGCCATTTTTTTTTATCTTTTTTGACACGAAAGAGAAAGACTCCTAAAAACTAAAACAAAGACGAACTTGCTCTGATACCAAATTGATGTAGACAAGGAATATAGGGGACCATATATTTCTTGAACACAAAAGACACACAAGAAGAAAACTGACAAAATGAGTAGATCTTAAAATAAACTTTGTTAAATAAACTCAAACGACCCAAAACTTGACAAACACAACAAAAGATGCTAGGAGATTTTAAAGAAATAAAGAAACTTAAAAAGACGCTATCCTCAGACAACCGTCAGAGCGGGTTCCTCACATGCATCGAATTTGTGGTTAAATAAGTAAAGCACATAGAACTAGCAAACCGATGGTCCACCACTGCAAGATTGGTCAAATTCTTCAACATATGCTTCAAATCAACTCTGATACGACACCCTAAAGTTGTTTTACTTTGAGAAGAAGGATACAGATGGAGTGGCACTTGCGGAGAGACGAAAGAGGTTAGAAGCCCGAGAAGAAAGGGTGGAAAGAGCCCGCAGGATTTCCGGAGGGGATGAGAAACGAAGGTTGGAAAGAGCCCGCAGGATTTCCGAATAAACCCGCAGGTTAATAGCAAATATGCTCACAAATATCAACTGCCTTGTCCACACAACATTATCTCATTTTTATAGGCAAAGAAAAGGAATGCCAAAAGCCTCCTTTATGAATGCACACTTCATCCCAAGCATTAGTTTCATAGGATTTCCAAAAGCTCATTTTGGAAAATCAACCCAGCAGCTCACGGAACCAAGGCACCAGCAAACAGGCGGAAGTTTCAAAGCAGTACAGTATCATCTCATTTCGGAAATCAGCCCATATTAATTCTGAAGGAATAGATTTAGAAAACATTGGCAACTCACGGCACCAAAGCAATCAACCCGCCAGAATCCCAAAGCAGCAAAGCATTGGGAAAAAACAGCACAAAGACTGGCTGAATTCCCAAAGGAAATTTAATAGCTTTCCATTGAATTCTCAGCATAGAATTCAGCCCCCATTAAATACAAGCCACGGAATCCCAAGAGACAAGAAGAAAAGGGGAAGGGGAAGGGACAAGGCCACTCCAAAAGTAAACTTCATAATGATGTACCTTTTTGGATATTAATGAGCTACTAAACTTCAGCTCAAGCAACTTAGGGAATAAGCTCAAAACCGAATGCTCCAAAACAGCCAACCCGAGAACCAACAGCAGCCAGGGACCAATCGAGCCAGCAAACCAAAGGTCTACCAAGCCATATGCACACCTACCATGATCATTGGATGCTTTCCCATCATTGGATAGCTAAAAAAAAGAAAAGAAAACAAAATATATTATTGTTCAAACAAAATAAAAGTACATAAATCCTTGATAGCATCAAAAATACAAGTTTTCCTACGAATTTCTCTCAGTTTTCCTACAGTTTCCCGCTGTTTTCACTGTTTTCCTGCTCCGGACAGCAGTTTTTCTTGGAGATTTGCTGTAAAGGTGAATAGGAAATACTTGATTTCAAGTATTTCCTATCAATTACATGATGGTGGATGTGAACTTAATAATTGTGTAATAGATTTAAGTATTTTGGAAATATTATGTAAGATAATGAAGATACACATGAGGATATAATTTCTAAGGTTAAAGCTTTACTATTAGAATAGAAAATTACATCAAAAGTACTATAAAATAAGAGAATATGCTAAAAACTGAAGGTAAATTTTAGAAACTAACAATTAGATTTGCATTAGGGGAGACTAAAGAAGTGATTAAGTTTCTTCTAGTATAAAGATTAGCGACGTTAGAAGCGGAATATGTTGTAGTTAGAAGATTAAAATGGGCGAATTTTGATAAGCAATCAATGACTATCAAAATAGCAGTAAAACCTTTAGAATTAGGCAGATCAGTAATGAAGTCTATAAACAAATCTTTCCAATTTTGCAAGGGTTGGTAGAGGAGAAAAGAGTCCAACAAAAAGAAGGGTAGATGATTTGATTTTTAAAATGGGCGAATTTTGATACGCAATCAATGACTACCAAAATAGCAGTATAGCCTTTAGAATTAGGCAGACCAGTAATGAAGTCTATAAACAAATCTTTCCAATTTTGCAAGGGCATTGGTAGAGGAGAAAGGAGTTCAACAAAAAGAAGGGTAGATTATTTGATTTTCTGACAAGACAGACATTTGCTAACAAAATTGGCAATGTCTTGATGAAGGTCAAGCCAATATAAATTAGCGGAGATTCATTTAATGGGTTTAAGAACACCTTGATGACCTGCAAGAGGTGAGAATAGAATTTTGTGAGGATTTGTTGTTTGAGGGAAGAATCCTTACTGAGATAAATATGACCTTTATATTAAAGAATTTGATCAGAAATTGTTAGTCTGTATGAGAGAGTTTGTCACAAGAAAGCTACGAAGCTATATTAAAAATGTGGAGAATGAAGAGATTCCTTTTTTTAAATCATTTATTATAGAAAAAAGAAAAAAAGTTTTCGGAGCAAGCAAAAAAGGATGAAGTGTAGAAGTATCTTCTGGCAATCTAGATAACGAATTGGCAACAATATTTGTTTTTCCGGGATTATATTCAATAGTGAAATTAAATCCTAAAAGCTTACAAAAACAATTTTGTTGATCAGAAGTTTGAATAACTCGAGTATGTAGTTCACGTAAGTTTCTATGATCAGTACCAATAAGAAATTAATTCCCAAACAAATACTTAGGCCAGTTAGAAACAAATTCAGTTATATCCTATAACTCTTATAGATAAGTCAAAGATTTAGAGAGTTTAATGCTTAATATTTTACTGAAAAAGGCGATAAATGAAGGTCAGATTTGACGTAGGTAGAAGAGATAATATGACCCAAATATTAGTGGATGATTGACAAATCTATCATTTATTAATCTTGAGAAAGATTTCATTTGTCTATAAGCATTGAAAAATAGTTTTTGGATCCAATAAAATATATTAACGTCTAACAGTAAGCTACTCATTATAATAAAGAAAGCACCTCAAATATACTTCATGCCAAACTTAACATTATTTCACATATTTCTAACTTCTCTACATTTAGTCCTTGACATTTCCTAAGAAAATTATTCCAGCATCTAGAACCATTGGAAGGCCCGTTAAAGCATGTCACATGTGTGATTAATCCAACAAAAAAATGAGAAGGATCAGTTGATGCAAATTTTGGAATCCTGAGGAAATGAGAAAAAAAGTCGGATATATACCACCTGATCAGGTATAATGCTTTTTAAAGAATTCTTTTGAAAATGTTGCCCAAAGAATGGAGAAAGAAGAAAAAAGAGAGAGAATTGTGTAAATATTGCAAGCAGAAACAGCATAGCTCCATAACTGAATCAATGGAATATTACCATTCTCAAGTTGTTAAATATCAAGGATCTGAAAATAAATTATAAATATCAACGGTTTTGTTGGGTTATAAATAAGAACAGTGAGAAAGATACCTTAAGCTTTCCATCAACAGAGGAAATTCTAAAAGGATGCCACTCTGGAATTTTCAATTCATCTTGCCACTTGGAGCAAAATTCAGCAGCTTTTACATCTGCCTCATCTTTCCGATATCTTTTTATACATGCAGCATGAAATATTTTTTCATCAAGTTCGCCCATCCTCTTGATCCCTATCATTGTTCGGTTGCCGAGTATGTCTGAAGCACCCTACAATGGTTGAATTAATCTCATAAGAGCAGTACTTATCCTGTGGAAGAAAAAACGAACAGCCAAGTAAACTCACAGATATTAACTCTTTTCTAGCTTCTTGCAGCTCATCATTGCTCTTTCTTTCTTTAACAACCAAAGCTTGATTAAGTACTTCAAGATCTTCCAATTCTTCATTTTTCTCTCTGAGTTCTTCATTAAGCTGGTCTATTTTCTGGTGAACTACCAAATCTTGCCCTCCCATTAACTTCATTACTTCTAGACAGCCTTTCAGCTGCTGTATTTCTAGCTCAAGTTTTTGCTTTGCATCTAGTTGCTTTTGTAGATTAAGTATCTTCTTATTGTTAGCCTCCTTCTCTTTCTGCACGCTTTTTTATATTGATGAGGGCATGCAGTGGTACTCGATTTTGTATAATATTTTAAAAACAAAAAAGTCTCAGAAGAAGAACGTCTCAAGTATTGTAATAGACTGACCTTTTGTTCTTCAACGAGCCTCAGAAAATCGTCATCGGCCTTCTTCTGCTCCAAGGAAGCCAACTCAAGTAAACTATTTTTCATAGCATTCTGCAATAAAAATCATTTCCAAATAACTGCATGGGAAAAGGAAGTTGGTGAATATATGTTGCCTGGAACTTCTTGTCATGCAAAATTAGGTTTAAGTATGCGCTCATCTCACAATTTGGTCAAACGCATTAGCTAGCTAGCTAGCACATCAATCAACTAAAGCACACATTTTTATTTTGTATTATCAACCATAAACTGTATGATTGCATAGCAATAAACCCTTCTAAAGCGCCATAAAACAGCTAAGGGTTTTATTTGAATTCGGGGAAATTCCAAAGAGAAAGCCTCATCAACAATCCGTGTGCTTCGATTAAATAAACCTAAGATGATGATCCACCTCAACAATCCATCGCTATTCATTCTTCCTTATATGACTCCCATTAATTATTCATTATTCATAGGACTATAATGTATATATTTTAACACCTACAATTATGTACCTTTTCTACATGATGAAGCAAAGAAATAAGATTCAAATTATTCTTTTGTATTTCTTGACTTCTAATTTTTCAAATGGTATTAGAGCATTGATTCTAAATAACCTTCATTCTCTTTCATCTCTCATATCTTCTTTCATTGGCAAAGATTCCCTTGCGTGAAGATCCATGAGGCAAATTGTTCGCTTGCTGGTGTGCAAGCTCTACTTACCGCTCAGCCTTGCCAACTTTGTGATCCCACAAGAGTCCGCTTCAACATCATGATCTGGCATCAAGTTCCCGCAAGAGCGACCTTTGAACTTGCAACTCCACTTCTCTCCAACCCGCTTGCAATACAGCCTTTTGGACGATCCCAATCTACTTCAATTCTTCTCTATTAACCATAATTATGGTTAAACACGAAACAACATCCAATAAAAGCTTCTCCTTCAATGCCACCTCAAATCATGAACAAATGATTCATGGCCACATTAGCAATCAAGAAGCTTCACCTCAAATATATCACTAATAAGACACGAACTAAACAGACAAAATTCTCTCCAATAGGCCCAATCAGTTATGATGGGCGAAAGTGATGCGGACATCCGACGGTGGACGATATTCAAAGGAAGAGTCGAAGATTGACGGCCGAGATCATTCTGTTTTATTTTAGTTTATTAATTGTATTTTGATTTAATTTTGCAATTTTCATTTTTTACCCTTTTTATTTAAGAGTCTCGTCTTATGTAAGCCCAATGAGCAAATTTGCTCAGGTGGATGAGTGGCTTTACCCTTAGAGATAGGATACGAAATGAGCATATACGTGAAAAGGTTGGAGTAGCTCCAGTAGAAGATAAGATTAGAGAAAGTCACCTTAGATGGTTTGGTCACATAAAACGGCGGCCTTGCGATGACCCGGTTAGGAGAGTAGAGGTATTAGATTTGACTTATGTTAAGAAAGGTAGGGGTAGACCTAAAAAGACATGGTTAGAAAATATTATGAATGATCTTTCTTTATTAGATTTAAACGAGAATTTGACTTTTAATAGGACACAATGGAGAAAAAGGATTAATGTAGCCGACCCCACGTAGTGGGATAAAGGCTTGATGTTGTTGTTGTTGTTGTTGTTTCTTTTGAGGCTTATATATAGAGGCCCCTTCTCTTGTATTAGGTGTGATAGAATTATAATAAAAAATTGTGTTTTGCACTTGTGTTCTTTTGGGAGGACGTTAGTGAGATTCCTATGGGAAGGAATTAGAGCTTTCAAAAAGCCGCAGGATGGGTCTGGGATCGTGGCTTGAAGTCCCTTGAAAAAGGGCAACGTATCACCCGTTAGTCTTCGGAAAAGTCTAAAGCTCGTGGTTTTGTCTTATTATTATTATTATTATTATTATTATTATTCTCCTTATTTTCCTAACCGCCACTTCCCAATCTCTCCTTCTCCTATTGGCCGAAAACTCCACCCAAACCCTAGGCCAAAAGACACCCAACCGCCAGCCCAATCCCCTCCCGAAAGCCGCCGGCCATCATCCATCTCTTAGCTCCAAGATTCAAAATCTAGCATTCAAATCCTTTGCTAAATTAGCTCCCTTTAATTTTGGAAACTATTTAAATTCATATTCAATTATATTTGAATTTGAATTTTACTTCATAAATGAGGAAAAATATTTTAGGGAAGTTCCTCAAATCATGCAATTTTGAATTTTAAATAGGAGTTGATTTAAATCCACTTTTCTATTTTAAGATTCTAAATATAGACACCTTTAACCCCTCATATCAATCACCCATAATCATGCTAACCACTGGCCCTACCCCCCTTCCCATTTTCTCTTTCCCTCCACTTTCAAATTAATTATTGAAGGCATTCCTTATTCGATGCATTTTAAGTTTGGAAAGTTTTTAAATTCAAATTTTAATTAATTTAAATTTGAAATTCTTTCTTAAAATAGGATGAATTATATTAGGAGGCTTTCCTTAATTCTCCCAATTTGAATTTAATTAAAGACATGTCATAATTCCCCTTTCCTTATCTTAATAATTCAAGTTTGGAAATTCCTCAGGTCCACATTCACCGTATGTGGACACATTCACCGTATGTGGACACATTCAACGTATATGGACGCCTTCCCTTTTTCCCCTCTTTTGACCGATCCCCTCCATTCTACATCAGAAAAAATTCAAAAATGATAATCTCATTGGTGGCCATTCCTCGAAAGTAAGATACAAATTTCAGAACATGGTAATATGAAAATAACGTTTTTATGTATTGGCTCATTAACACCATGAAAAAAGAAATTGGATAAAATGTCATGCTTTATTACATGACAAAAGAGATCTTCAAGGACATCTTTTTGTCACTAAATACTACAACCCTCTTAATAGGTATTGGCAGCAATAAGATATCTTTGAAGAACTAGATTTGAAAGAGAGGGCAGTCAAATTCCTTTACGGGCTAAATAAAAACCTTCATGAAGTTCAAGAGACATTTGGAATCAAAACCATCACGTCCATTCGGAGCAAAAAGATCATGCTGGAAACTATGTGATATTTCTACTATTTAGACATCATGGAAGTGTCTGAGCTTCTTAGCAAATAATAATGAATCCCTAAAACCAACATCTGCTTCCATACTCCCACCCATCAATCAAGACCAAATAGAGATGCTAAAAAAGGTGTTCAGTCAACTTCAATCCAACCTAGTGACACCTAATATCAACATCACATCAATGGCTAAAAAATGCATTATTATAAATGCATTTAATTCAATTATCATAAAAGCTCGTACTTATTATGCCTTTTGTATTATGCACTTGTAGTTTTAGTGCTATCTCTTTTAGCCTATCATGTTGTATAATTCATTTGTATTGTGCTTCGTAATCATTTACTCATTTGCTTGTTTTGTAGCATACAATATAGTTAACTTGTGTGATGACGCATTTGTAGGATTTAAGTATTTGAATACAAGGGTGTACACACTAATATTTCTAAGTGTAAATTTTTGTAAAGATTTTAGTTATTATTTAAACACTCTTAATATTACTTTATACACATTGTGTATGTCATTTCATCTACACTTGTACACATAGTTGTGTTTAATTAATTGATTTAATTATTATATTATTAGCTTTTGTTTGTTCATTGTGAGGCTTTTGAAAGGATAGGATATCAAAAAAAAATCCCAAAATATTCCATTACACACCTCCCTCCCCACTCTTGACATGCCCTTTCCAATGAAAGACGCCATAAATTAATTAATTTGACATGGCTTTTAAATAATATCCAATCATCACGTGTCAACCCCTTAAAATCGTCTTGATTACACTTAGAAGAATATATTCATATTCCATTCATTATCATCAAAGCACATGGCTCACAAGTCCAAAAAAAAAAAATTTCCTCAATTGAATTCAGAAATGAAATGCAACAGTCGAGTACATCTCAGTTCATAGTCAGATAGTGGATTTGAGCTCTATTTGGCATTGTCGTTTTGTGTTGTACTCAGTTTTGCTGTAAAGTTTATAAGCGTTTGGTAAAATCAATTGAAATTGTTGTCAATAGTATTGTAAGAGTTGTCCATGCGAGTAAAAAATTGTTGTGGTATTGATATTAATTGATAGAATGATTGAAATGTATATAATATGAACTTAATATAATTATTAAATAATGTCAGATTTATAATTAATTTATAATTAAATAAATTAATTTTTAAAGATAGAAAGCAAAAAATCCATAAAAGTGAATTTTTTCAGAAGCTATCATACCCAATATTCCCTAAAAAACTATATTTCAATTTCATACAACTAGGCTTTTTCTTGCATTACACTAAACACCTTAAATCTACTTTTGTTGTTCAAACAGGCAAATGCAGATGTCAGAAAGCAATGTTGAACAGAGCCTTAGTGAGAAATGATTTTTCAGAATTAAATTTCTAAATGACTTGCAATTAAGCATGCTATAAGAATCCACAAGAAATGTACAGTTTAATCTAGCAGTACCTTCACCAAGGAGTTAACAGGTTAAAAGCTATCTTGCAAATTAAACAAAAATATATTGTACCTTCTTCTTTTCATCTTCAAGTTTCCTTATCTCAGACTCACTTTGAGCTGCTAATGTATTCAGTTGCTTGGATCTGAATGCATGTTCTCTTCTCTTAGACTCCAGCTCAGTCCTTAAGTTCTCATTCTCATCAAATATTCTACGAGAATGATCTTGGACGAGTTGCTGCATTCTTTGAATTTCTAAGGAAGAACACAAAATTCCAGTGTTAACGATGGAGTGTAATATGCATAATTATAATCCAAGCCTGCACCAACCCTTTCAACTTATGTCAAAAAGAAATAAATTCAATCAGAAGGACAAATACTAATGATCCCATTTAAAATTGAGAGCAAGTTCTTAGCAAAAAAAAAAAATGAAGGCTACAACAAATCTAAAAGAGATATATCAAACATATCTAATACATTAATTTGAGATATACCACCATCTCACGCCAAAGAACGGAATAAAATAAAACAATTGCAAAGCCAGGTTTTTGTTTCCTCCAATACTTACTAAATCTATCAAATAGTAGTTTACCATGGTACTAAATATCTTAGAGAAAGTGCAGCCAAATTTCAATCTCAATTTTAAGGCTGAAGTATCCTCAATCCAAAATATTCATATCAATTTGCAGGGTGGAAAATTCTATGTACTATCACTCATCAGTGCTATTAAGAGTATGAAACAATTAGTAGTCATCTATGCGAATCACCATTATTATAAGATTCATGTAGTTTATCCCTTTCTTCCATCATCTTATTGAGAGACAATGTTGATGTATTGTATTTGTCCTCAAGCTCCTCAATGTGCTTCTTCTTGACTTCAATCAGAGTTGCCAAATCTTGAATAAGTTTGCTCATTTTATTAGACTCCTCATTAGTTATATCATCAACAGTTTTTAAATCTCCATGTTTTTGCAGATGTTCCCCAATAGGACCTCCTGAATAATAGTCATCAGCACGAGCCACCCATCCATATATTCCTGGAATAGAATTCCTTTTTTCAACCCAATTCATCTTACCAAAGTGATCAGCATAAAAATAGTTCTCAAAAGCCATTGCATCCCTAAATCCAATCCAATCTTTGCTGAAGTTCACAACCACATTTCCTGTATGGCCCCTGAAATTCCACAAAGAGTGGAATTTTATGGGATTGAATTTAGAGAGCAGCTCCTTAAGCCTATTGCCACTTTCACCAACATACTTTCCATTCTTGAATTCTGTTGGAACATTAACAAGGATTCCCATCCAGGGCCAGACAAATTGTTCATCCTGTTCAGCTTTCAGATGCTCTCTTTTAGTAATCAAAAGTTGTGACGGAATTGAATCATCAGAAATATCATTCTTCAGAAATTCTACAATGGCCTGGTGGTTTGCCTTCACCTTTGCGTTCTTGTTAGTAGCAGCAATATCTGTAGCATGCTGAAGCAGATCCTTGTACTTGTAATTTTGCGTCTTCTTTTTATGACAAAAAGGACATCTATAGATGTTGTCTGTGACTTTCACTTTGAGCTCTTCTGACTTCAGTTGCTGGTAAAAGTTGGTCGCATAAACATCTATCTCTGAGTCACAAAATTCTATAGCTTCACTGAAGCTGTAATCCATCAACGGAAGGTCACTGCAGAATGAAACAGCTAAATCCTGCTCACAACGGCCGAGGGTCCTATCTAGGGCATGCGAAATGTACCTTTTTGCCGTTGAGAGTTGAAGCAATCGACGACGGGGAGAGCTGAAACGGAGAAGAGAAGAAGCTGGAAGAAACTCCAAGCCGTAAGGATGGAGGGAATTTGCGAAATCTCGAAGGAATCAGTTGGAGAAGAAGCTTTTTCACCGCCCCAATATCAGGCAAATTATTGGGTCAGGTGACCGGAGCCAAAAGATAAGTTCGGACAGCCAATAAAAATTTGCCGCGTCACCTTGCGCTTTAGTTGCGCTTTTTGACTTGCGCTTTAGTTGCGCTTTGGTTGCACTTTGGTTGCGCTTTAGTTGCGCTTTTTGACTTGCGCTTTAGTTGCGCTTTGGTTGCGCTTTGGTTGCGCTTTAGTTGCGCTTTGGTTGCGCTTTAGTTGCGCTAATTTTAAAATAATATTTTATTATTATCCGAACCTATCTCTGCGTTCGGTCACCTGACCCAATAATTTGCCCCAATATCAAGATTGATGCAATCACGAATAGATTAAAAATGGATATTAAATAATTAATTAGTAGTATAATTAAGTTATCTAATTTTATTTTATTTAATAATAAATAGTATAATTATCATGAAATTAGTTTAATTAATATTTGTAATAGGTTGATTTTATAGTTATTAGTTGTATAATTATCATTAAATTAATATAATATTTAAATATTTAATAAAATCATTAATATGAGTATTAATTAAATAATTTATAATTTTAAAATATAATCAACAAATTAATTAGGATTTAAAAATATAATTATATAATTAATAAAATAATAAGTATTTACCATTATAACTTATTAACTTTATTTTTAATTATCTTTAATAAGTTATAATGTTGAATAATATAATTAGAAGTTAGCTCAATTATTACTAATTATCAAATTACTGATTATATGATTAATTATCTAATTATCAAATAGTCCTACAATGCATACACAATTAAAATTTAATTTCCAAATGAATCAACTGTGTTAAATCCTAGATTACGTTGCCAAACAGTTTTTTAGGATTTATCAGTATTTAACTTAGGTCATGCCAAACAGTTTTCGAGATTTAACATCCTCAGAAATTACTAAATTCATATTTAGAGGATCTACTAAATCCCGATAAAATTAAATCCTACGTGTTCTAAACAGCCTAGAAAAACTTCAATCTATTTCGCTGTTGAAATTTTAATTAAGCAAAAAATACTATTTCATTCCATAGTTGAAATATAAAACAAGCACAAAATTGGGGTTTTAAGAGAGCATTTTACTTGAGCGTGAGGGGTTGTTTGGTAGCGAGATTTAGGCTTCGTTTGGGACGGCCTTTTTCTTGCTTTTTAGGATAAAAATTAAAATCTATGTACTTGAAACCCGCTTTAAGAAGCAGGAAAAAAGACGTCCCAAACGAAGCCTTAACCAGGATTTACGCCGGATTTTATTTAAATCTTGCTAAACAATTTGACAACGCTCAATAAGTTCGAATCGATTGCAAATCCCGTATTTATGAATTTTTTGAAAGAACTTGGTAGAATTGCATGATCAATTATAATTTTCTTTGAATGGCATTTCTCGTTACAGAATGCTCTATTTCATTCTATTTCCTCAAATTCTACTAGCAGTTTACACAATGTTAACTTCTTCATTTCTTTCTACAGTGACCTTCTGTTGATGGATTACAGCTTTAGTGAAACTATAGAATTTTGTGACTCAGAGATCGATGTTTATGCGACCAACTTTTACCTGCAGCTGAATTCAGAAGAGCTTAAAGTGAAAGTCTCAGACAACATCTATAGATGCCCTTTTTGTCAGGGAAAGAAGACACAAAATTACAAGCACAATAATATATTAAAATAGTCTCGTTTGTCGTCTCATTATCGGAGTCAAGAGTAGCTGCAAGATTAAAATTAAGAATGAAAAAAAACATGACCCGTAGAGCTTAGAAGACATAAACATTTGTCACGGATGGTCTTTGTTTTGGGGCGAGAGAGGAGCAAAAGGGAAAATGAAAGTCATGCTCGAAGTCGTGACTCGTAAGTCGCGAGAGAAGAGTGAAGGGAAAACGAACCATTGATGCTTTCATGTATCAAAAAAAAAATGTTGGTGGCTTCTCTGGATTAGTAAATAAATTTAAAAGGAAGAACTAAAAAAATTAAAGCATGTTTCCTCATTGGCAAACTTGTTGCTCGTTAAGTCACTAAAACAATCAGCTTTACGTCCCTTTAAGCTTTCAGTTATAGTTTTAGTCAAATTCTTTAGAAGATATCTCTTGTACTAAGTCCTCCCCAACAATTATGTGTCAAAATCTCTTTTTATCATTCCGTCCACAATGGAAAGTCATTCCATCCTCTCTCTTTCAATATTTTACTCTATTAGTCTTTATCTCTCTACTGCTGCATTGCGTGATACGAGTAGAAGGTGGATTGAAGACTTGAAATGGAAGAAGCCTGTAATAAATAACATGAAAGATGAGAAGGGGTTGTACCGTTTTATTTTATGGGGGGCAATTAATAAAAAAAATTAGTTATGTAAAATAATAATTAAATAATTAATATAGTAATTAACAAGATATATATATGTAAAATAATAATTAATTAGAAGTATAGAGTTCTAAAATAATTAATAGTATAATTATTAATTTTAAAATTATTTAAGTTGTACTTAAATAGTTAATTAAATCAGGTAATTATTAAGATTATATTATTTATGATAAGATCTTCTCAGAGGGAAGAGTGCATGAAGACAACAGTCTAAAGAAAAACCCTGAAATATTACAATAAGATAAATCCTGGTAATGCCTTGCCAAATTTTTAAATATATATATATATATATATATATATATATATATATATATATATATATATATATATATATATATATATATATATATATATATATATATTAATAAATTAACAATATTATTATTATATTAATAAAAAATTTAACCAACATAATAAATACAAATATGTTATTTATATATTTAATATCCGCATTTTTTACTTACTAAACTACACCAATTTTAACATTTATTTATCTATAATATTTTTGAGGACACACTCAAAATTATAAAATCATTGACTATAAAAAATAAATGGGAAAAAACTGTCATAGGATCTTGTAGAGAGAGAATATGAAAGGTCTTGTTGGCCAAGAAAACTCAAAAAGTTATGATAAGATCTTCCTAGAGAAGAGCATTGATAAAGAAGAAAGATACATTGAAATAAAATGATAGCATTTTTATGCTATAATAATTTCAAAAAGTTAGGAGAGCAAATATAAAATTTAGAAATTAATTATGTAAATAAAATATTTTTTATGTTATATGTATAAATCCTTCTGATAAAATAAATAAATATATTTATAAAATCTACCAATATATAAATTATTATAATAATCAAATTATATTAGCATAACTATTAAAATTAATCACGCATTTCACCACTAATCAAGATATTTTGGATTTTAAGCTTTGGTATATGATGTATAAATTTGGCCTCTTATAGACTTGATAAGTCATCAAAAATTACTTTATTAGGCACAAATCTCGAACCTATGTGAATTAGAAACTTCCATAAGAAAAAATTGGGGCCATCCCTTTTACAGAGGAGGATCGGAGCTTGCTCGAACCGACCGGGCCTTTTTTGGTGTCGACGACCTCAAAAATTTTGCAAGTGCGCTTCTCCCTCAATTTATCGGAGAAACATTAGGCAGACTCAAGAGAATCGTGCTCTTTCCCCCTCCCCTATTGAGTGTATTTATAGATCAGTGAGGGGGCCAAGTTTGGATTTTTTTTTTCTAGATTTTTTTTTTAAATTTTTTTGGGAATTTTTAAAAGCATAAATCATATTTTTCCTTTTTAAAATAAATAAAAAGGAAAATATTAAATTTAAAATAAATAAATATACATAGATTTAATCATTTCCTTTCCAAAAAATGCTCTGAATTTTTTTAATAAATTTCAAATTTTGTACTATTTTTGAAGAATTTTAAATTTGAAATAATTTAATTGAACTAAATAAAAAAATTTATGCAGGGGCGCCAATACACGTCCCTTGACTTTGCAAGTGGCGCAGTGGACCCGCATGAGGGTGGCCCACCGGAAGGTTGCCGTTGGCTAGTCGGCCGGCCGGTTGGCCCTCCAAATTGCGTCCGGGCATGATTTTCGGGCCGGCCAGTCTGATTCAGGAATTTTTATTGGGTGGGAGTGCAGACGTAGCTCAATTTTTTACAGACATTTTTTTGTTGTTTGGGGCCATTGTTTTATATTATGAACTCAATTTTTTACAGTTAAATAGAGTAATTTTGAGAGTTTTGCAGCTCAGTTTTCTGATAATTTTTACTCCAATCAATGCGTCAACTTTGAAAAATGTTAAAACTATGATCAATGATATTTTACTTATTATTAGGCTATAATTTAAGCTAATTTTATTATTAGCATCTTCACTAACTTAATTTTAAAATCACTTTAATGATTGTTGTTTATTTGAAATTTTTTAAATTTTCATAATTTTATATCTTTATGGAAATCATATAATTGATATAATTTTTAAAAAAAAATTATGAAAATTTGTCTAATTGAATTCATTATATATTTGATGTAACTAACTATTTTTTTTTTGCATGATATCATGGGCGGATCCGTGCTTAGCTGAGGGTGGGCAAATGCCCACCCTAAAAAAAAAAATTAGTGTAGAGGAGGGGCAGTTTTGGAAATTTCCCCCCCTCAAAAAAAAATATTTGCCCTAAATCTTCCCATCGTAGCCAGGTTGCCCTCCCGTTCCCAGTTTTCTTTCGCATTCCATTTCGAAAAAAACTTGCAGCCCCCTTCGTGAAGAGGTCGCCGGACGGGCGGAGCACTCTCGTTGGCAGTCGCAGCCACCTTCATCTTTGCGTCTAAGCTTCTTAGTGAAGAGGTTGACAGCTCCCCGCAGCCCTCTCTTCCCATTTCAGATTTTGCAGCCGCTTTCATCGTTTTGAAGGTAAGTTTTTTTTTTTTTTTTTTTGGCGACTACCTACTACTCAACTTGTTCTATTTCTTGCTTCCATTTTTCCTTGTCTGTTGTGGGTCTCCGAAAGGATTCCGCTCGTGTGGTTCGAATGCAAAGGGTACGATCACACTATCCCGTAGGACAAAATGGTCGTAGACCTTTACAATCGACACAAGCAGGCCGATGGAAGAGCAGATGGAGTTATAGATACGATTAGCCATGGAGGATAGCGGCTTTCACCTACCAACCTCGATGGATAATAATATCTATAACCCTAAATTCACGAGATTTCCCCTATTCGATACGTCAGCATCGAATAGGGTTTATTTGATTGTGGGGATCAGTTTCCTACGGGCGGAAGCCCCCGTAGTTAATTACATCTTAGATCTCGATCTAAGAAAACTCTCGATTAAGGATGTTGGATTATTCACTTCTTGATTTGGTGCACAGATAAAGTTCCTAAGTTCTATTCCAAATGGTCTCTTCTATTTACCCTTAATGATGATTAGACATTTTTGAATGGATAAAGATATGATTAAAATTTTAAGTTTAGAAGATCAAAATTCGGATTACTACCCTAAGAGAAACGACAGACTCAAAACACAGATGAAAGGAAACACACTGAGGGGTGTACAACCTGGGCTTATGCTTGCCTGGAGTGAGCTGCCAGCTAACATCCTAAACACAATCAATCGCCCTATATGTATACAAGATAGGAAGGCTCTATCCTAGAAAATCAAGGATTCGTAGTTCAAGAGATTTCAATCAGTGACTCTATAATATGCAAAAGGTTTACCTAACGCCATGTATGATGCATGAAACATATACGAAATATTCCTAGATCTATTGATGTGATGCATGTATGTAAGTGATGCATAATGTGAGGTAAGGTGCGTAAAAAAACGAATGCATGCATGACATTCAGAATACGGAAAAAATAAATAAACACACCATAAGGGTACCCTCCAGGCAGGGTACCCGCACAGAAAAGCATTCAAACGGTGCCCACTGGCACAAATAGGTGGCCTACTCTACAGGCCTAAATGACCCTAATGGTCTCTAAGGCTCACAAAAAAAAGAAAGAAAAAGGGGGGGTATCATACCCAAAACCAGAAGGCCAAAAACCTAGCGATGCCCACTTCGTGTGGGAAAACAACGATGCCAACCGGCATAATAAGTGGCCTACTCTACAGGCCTAAGTGACCCTAATGGTCTCTAGGGCTCACAGAAGGGGGCAAACTTTGACCTATAGGGTCAAAGCTTCGTCAGTGAACTATCCTAAGGCTGGCTACCTAAACATGCTAGAATACCTATTAACAAGTAGTGTGTGATGTGTAGCAGTTTCGATACATAATTAAAGATTTATTTTTGCAAGCTGCAGAAATTATACCTGACTGTATGTGGCGCTGCCACTGTGGCGCTGCCACTTAAAAGCTTATAAGCAAGTGATGTCGCTTGATCCTTGATCATTGAGCTCCGATGTACCTCGCAAATAAGATAACAGAAAAAATATACATATGAGCGTAGATGCCGTTCAGAAAAGAAATGCAGGTAAATAACGAAAATGTAACTAACAGGAAATTAAATATAGCTAACAGGAAATTCAATAATTGCATCTATAGAACATGTATATATGTTAAGGAACACTAAACCTAAGAAAATGTGTCACTAAGTTTTCTATATTTTGATGTTTCTATCCTATAGGGAGCATGCATCCTAAGTCTATGTTTTCTAAGACTCAGTCCTTAATTTTTATCCTTAGGTGTCACTAGTGTTGTATGACTAAGAGTGGTGCTGTTTTCTAATCCTTAGGACTCTCGTACATGTATTGCTAAACTTAAGAATCTGTAGCAAAGCAGTAGAAAGAAAAAGAATAAAAATCAGAAATAAAAGTGATGTAGGCATTGTTGTTATTGGGCACACTTCTGTGAAGTCAAGTGTACCCTAAAGCAACATTTACAATGCCCTTTGCTGTCCCCACAACCCAAATAAAGCACTTGAATAAGACTCAACTCAAACAACTTAACTACCCTCTAAATAAAATTCAAAATAACATAAGAGAAATGGTTTCCCAAGATTAGAACCCGACTCGACTATACAAACTATTCCCTACCAAACTCAAAGCAACAAGGGAAACTCAAGTTCCCAAAACTGGAACTAAAACAACATCTCTTTCTACCCACCACATTCTTTCAACCTTACATCTTAGAAGCAAACACTAATAAGAGGGAGACAACCTATGCCAGATAAACCCCCTTCATCCCAAAAAGAAAGATCTAGAGAAATTTCCAACACCAATCCACCTCACAAAAACTGTCGACCTCAACATAACTTATGAAATATTTCAAATATGGCGACACATAAAATTCTATAAAATCAACTTATTGAAATCTCTTTCAATACGAAAAAAAAAAAGTAAAAGACAAACCAAGTGCTTGCTTCTACATTTGGAGTGGGGTAAAGCCGTCAAAAACTTCATAAACATTCATAAAATTTATCACAAAATAAATCATAAAGCTTTCCAACAATGAGAAATACAAGAAGCACGATTTTCTAGCACAAAACAAAATCATGATATCTTTCCAACCATAAACAAGCCGTGACTCTTTCAAATACAAGATACAACAAAAATTCTTTTCAACACAAAACAAATCATGTATTTCAAATATAAAGCGAAGTCGTCCATCTTTCAAATATTATAATATAAGATAAAATCATGAAAGTCTTTAAGTCATAAAACGGTTCAAAGGACCTCTTAGCAAATTCTTTATTCTCTATGTTGCATACCGCCAAATATCCAAGAGAGCAAAGGAAAATCTCACCACTTCATTTAGATCCAACTTGAGCCAAATACAGATAAGAAGACAGAAGTTTGGAGCTAATTCACTTCCCTAAAATGTTAGAAGCCATACCCCAATCACACTATGAATCACTATCCAACAACTTCCGCTTGATACAAAGCATTATTCCCATTTTTTTTTAATTCTCCATTCACCACATGAAACTAAGTAAGGAGACGAAGCACGACTCATATGAACTCTACTCTGAAAAACTCAAGAAATCTTCCAACACATACACTCCTCTTTTATTCCAACATTCACAACATGTCCCCAAATAATTACTAACTTCTCCATATAAATATAGAGAAGTACTCCAATCCCTTTTCTCGCAAAACACGACATGATACACGTCAAAATATCATACAACAATTCCATCGCAAAAGACATAAATGCATATAATAGGATTTTGCAAAAAGGCCTCAAATTCTCTTCCACCATACTAAAGATACTTCTCAAAATACAACCCACCTTAGATGCATATTGATGAAAGAGAAGAGAGAATGCCATCAAAACATTACAATATTGATTCAAGACATTAGATGCACAATTGCTTTCAACCAAGCTCCTAATCTCCACATTACATGCCATCAGATATCCACCATAGTCCATATATTTGGCTACTTTACTTGTACGATGGAATTCATATGCTCACAACGATACCCTTTTCCCTCTTCATTGATGGTAGTGTTTCATGCTATTGAACTAAAGCTCATAATCAAATAAAATAAAAGACAGAAAACCCAAATTCAACTCAAGAGATTTTCCAATACAAATCACCATAATCCGCTTTTAAAGCTTGAGGAGAACAATCCAGCACACAACAATGCAAAACTTGAATTAAATCAATTTGAATTTTCAAGTGAATCATAAATCATGTGAAGATTCTCTAAACTTGGTGAGGCAAGTCAAATGTCCACAAATGCAGGTGAAGAAAAGTCATGAAATTTTATGCTCATTTATTTTCTTTAACTCACTTTGAATAAGGCTCGTGGTGACAAAACATAAACCTCAACTAAGCTCGTTTCACAAGAGCCAATCACAAACGGATAACAAGCACGTAAGCGATCTCGAACTAGCCTTCGCTTATGGAATGAATCACAACCATAAAAGCATGTGGTTATAGATCTCACATAAATATCTGATACAAACAAAGCCATGAAGGTTCAAATATTTGTCTCCAAATTTATCATTAAAATCAAGTATTGGCAAGGCTCAGATAGATCAATTAAATGAAAATCTCTCGGATTTTTATGAGAATCCAAACAAACTACCCATTATTCAAGATAATGTTGGCATTCACAAACACATTCCGACAAACCTTCATTCATATGATATTCAAATATTTATATCAAAATTTGCAAGTTTGAAAAGAAAGCATCGCCGTTGAGTGATTTCCCTTTCCCTTCGAGATAAGCATATTCCCAATCAATCCTGATTCATATGGATAAGAGACAAAATGAAATTATGAAATTAGCCCTCAACAAGCATTAACGCATACACCTCGCATACATGTTTTGCTAAAGGTTAACATGGCTTCTCATGACCCTAACAATTTTACATTACGTTCTAAATAACCTATCCTAGGGTAATTCATAAATAAACACAAAAATTTGTAGCCAAAATTCCTTTTTTTTTAGACACACAAATCTGCATAAATAAGTGCACAAATTTTGCCTATGCCTCACGAGCCACCTATAGAAGAAGTAAGGAATAACAAAAATGCATGAAGTTAATTACAGAGAATGAAAGATTGCTCTCCATAAGCAATTTTATCAGCGGAATAACAATAGGAAACTCCTAGTTCTATCAACACTAAATACACTCCCCTCTACCACCACGCTTTGGGAACAAACAATGAAGCTACCATGCTTCTTTAAAAAAAATCAAGCTCATTTAAATGTTCTGAAAG
Source organism: Dendrobium officinale (assembly GCA_019514585.1). Taxonomy (NCBI): domain Eukaryota; kingdom Viridiplantae; phylum Streptophyta; class Magnoliopsida; order Asparagales; family Orchidaceae; genus Dendrobium; species Dendrobium officinale. The sequence continues at coordinate 30,542,600 of CM033693.1, read as the reverse complement.
AAAGAAGTTCATGAAAGGTGCTCTTATCACATCCCAGCAAGCAATTTCGATTGATAAACATCTATATAAAACATTTGGGGAAATCTTCATAAGAGCAAGGTTGTGTTAAATTTCAATACAAGCAAAATAATGATAACTTTCTTTTAACAACAATTCATCAAACATCTTGTATGCATATACTTATATCTTTTTATAAAGAATAGCATGGATTCTCACAATTTCACAACCTACACATGAGGTTCTAAACACATTACATGATGTAGGCTAGCAATAAATGCGGATTTTATACACCAATATTCAGATTTTAAACAACATAAACCATGCCATAAGGCTCATTCACATTCCATGAAGTCATCGTTCTCATATTTCTAAAGAAAAGCCTTTGTAGGTTAGAGAACCTACATTCCAAACCAGTGCATAATTTTTTTTGCAATAAAACCATTGGTAATAAATCCAAGGAGATGGAGTTAAGAGCAAATAGAAAAGCCATAACGCTACAGCAGCCCAAACCCTGAAATTTTTCTATACTTAACACATATAATTGTGAACAATCAATTGAGGAGAGATCAGGCCTACAACAATCTTACAAAAGAAGAACATGAGACTCAAAAGCCATCATAACACATGCAACACGACATTCAAATGCTTGGCAATTTCATTCAACCAACTACGGCAGGAAAAGAAAGTTGAGAAAAATCTGAGAAGAAGTGGAAGAAGGATGAAGGAATGGAAGAGGTGGGAGGAGGAATGGAAGAGGTGAGAGGAGGAATGAAGAGAAGAAATAGAGATATACCTGCTCGAATGGGAAGAGAAGTCGACGGCCTATGTAGAAGTTCAGGTCGGCATCGGCTAGGGCTTGGGGGTTTCGCACACTTGAAGGCGGGATCGAACGGAGGATGGAGGTCGTCGTCGGGTTCGGCTCTAACGAAGGGGTCAGGCGGCCTTTGGGCTCGGTCTTCCTCTGAGTTCCTTCAAACGAGAGAGAGTGAGACGAGAGCCCTTAGCTCTGCGAATCAGAGTCCGAGTGCCAGCGGGAGGGGGCGTCGTCGCCTTCTTTTCCCGAACCAGAGAGCTAGGGAGAAAGGGGAGCGGGGATCCGGGCGACAGCCTTGCGGGCTTCCCGCGAGCAGGGAGAAAAAGCCAGAGGGGGAGTCGGGCCAGAGAGAGTTTGTGCGAATGCAGAGAGCCTCGGGAGAGAGAGACAGCGGCGTGTGTCATCCCAAAATTTTTTTTTGACCTCGGTTAGGGCACTAGAGGAAGAGAGGGGAAATCTAAGCCGTTAGATCAAATTTTTGATCCAACGATGAGATTGAAATTGGCTTAGAAAACTATTATATTTTTTTATTAGGATTTAACTACGCTCAAGGGAAGAAATCAGATTCAGACTGAGTCAGGTTTGGTTCGATCCGGGTCAACTCGAGCTCGCCTCGACTCAACCAAAATTAATTCAATAAAATAAGATAAAATAAATCAAACTCAAATTAATGCCAATTAGAATTAAATCCGGCTCAACAAGGCTCGATCAACACGATCAAGATCACTCGATGACAAATCGAGACAAAAACGAGGTCAACAAACTCCACCCCAACAGGTGCGGTGAACAATGGGTGAACCGTACGTGTTGGCGTTGACCTCCCTATCTCTAGGGAGATGCATCCCAACAGTCACGAACAAGATTCACCAAAAAGATGCAATCCTACGATCAACCAAAAAGACTCGCTAGGAAAATGCGATCTTATGATCAAATAGAAAGACTCGCTAGGAAGATGCAATCCTACGATCAAATAGAAAGACTCGCTAGGAAAATGCAATCCTACGATCAAATAGAAAGACTCGCTAGGAAGATGCAATCCTACGATCAAATAGAAAGGCTCGCTAGGAAGATGCAATCCTACGATCAACCAAAGAAACTCGCTAGGAAAATGCAATCCTATGATCAAATAGAAAGACTCGCTAGGAAGATGCAATCCTACGATCAAATAAAAAGACTCGCTAGGAAGAATTCTACAACTAGCTAAAGAGAATCAAGAAGCATACAATCATACAACAAACATACAACAAGTGTCCCACCATGCTATGATCAAACAATCACACAATGCTCATGCAATTATATATCAATCACATAATCATGCAACCAAGCAGTCGTATCATCAAATCACGATATTATCTAATCAAACAAACATCACATAATCATACTGCATTCAACTAGTCATATAGCAATAACTAGTCATACATCAATCATACAATCACATAGTAGCCACACTACCATATGATAAATATATGATACACATTTAATCATAACAAACCACATAATAATAAGAAAATGATCATGTAGTGGTCAATAACAAACTATGCAATGGTCATGCACTTACACAATCAACAAATCTTTATTAAGATCACACAATAATGCAACTATCATCTAATCATGCAATAGTAATGTGATCATTCAATAACACAATCAGGTCATAAACACAACAATACAATGCTCACATGATCACATAGTAATTGTTTAGTCATATAATGATTATCAAACCACACGATAAGCAAACAACCATACAATAATCATATAGCAATCATATAGTCAAACAATGATTCGCATGATCACGTAATAGTCACTGAATTATATGCTCACATAATCATACAATAGTTCTCAAATCATGCAATGATCATACAGTCATACAATCATCATTCATTCAGATAATGCTCACCCAATCATGCAAACATGGTGGGACAAAAGAAAGAAAGAAACTCAATGTTCGCCTGACCAAATCGAAACAGCGAACGAAGAATACTCAATGCTCACTCGACTAAACCAGACTAGCAAGAAATTGCCGAGAAAAGAAGCTCAACTATCTGCCTAATCACAACAGCGGAATAGAAGAGATAGGGATTCTATGCTCGCATGAGAAAAATCGAAGTAGTGACATAAAGAATTAAAGTAGACTCAACGATCACTTAGAACTAAAAGGTGATGCAAGGAGAAAGGAATTCAGCCATCACTTGAAAAAAAGTATCATATAACAAAGGGTAACAATCATAGGGAAGTAAGGAAGAACAATCAAAAATAAGAAAGCCAGCTATCTGCCTGACCACACCGCAACAGCAGAATAGAGAGGAAAAGGGGTCTCACATCCACCTGACCATATCGAAACAGTGAATGGAGAAAACTCAAGGCTCGCTTGACCATATTCGAAACAACGAGCAAGAGCAAGAAAAGAATCAATCGTCTGCTTGACCAAATCGAAACAGCAGAGCAGAAGAAAAAAGAGAAACGTCCCACATTCACCTGACCAGATCGAAACAGTGAATGGGGAAAACTCAGTGCTCACCTGACCAGATCGAAACAGTGAACAAGAGTAGAGTAAGGAAACGACTGCCTGCCTGACCAGATCGAAACAGCAGAACAGAAGGAAAAAGAGAAACGTCCCACATTCACCTGACCAGATCGAAACAGTGAATGGGGAAAACTTAGTGCTCACCTGACCAGATCGAAACAGTGAACAAGAGTAGAGTAAGGAAACGACTGCCTGCCTGATCAGATCGAAATAGCAGAACAGAAGGAAAAAGAGAAACGTCCCACATTCACCTGACCAGATCGAAACAGTGAATGGGGAAAACTCAGTGCTCACCTGACCAGATCGAAACAGTGAGCAAGAGTAAGACAAGTAAAGAATCAACTGTCTGCCTGACCAGATCGAAACAGCAGAACAGAAGGAAAAAGTGATCCAACATCCACCTGACCATATTCGAAACGGCAGATGAGGATGACCCAATGTTTACCTGACCAGATCGAAACGGTAAAACAAAGGGTCGAAGAAAAGTCTAATGTCCACCTGACCAAAATCGCAACGGTGGGACAAAAGAGGAAAGAGCAGTGAGGAATACCTCCCAGGGACTCTGTCGGGCTCTCTCAACCAGAAAGGGGAGTTCAACATTCGCCTAACCAGATCGAAACAGCGAATGAGAATGGCTCAAAATCCACCTGACCATATTCGCAACAGCGAATAATGAGCCCTCCCGAAAGTCTAATGTCCACCTGACCAAAATCGCAACGGTGGGACAAAAGAGAAAAGTACACTCAACAATCACCCGACGCATATGTCGAGGTGATAAGAAGAGGACAAGGTAGTGAGGAATGCCTCCCAGGGACTCTGTCGGGCTCTCTCAACCAGAAAGGGGAGTTCACATTCGCCTGACCAGATCGCAACAGCGAATGAGAATGGCTCAAAATCCACCTGACCATATTCGCAACAGCGAATAATGAGCCCTCCCGAAAGTCTAATGTCCACCTGACCAAAATCGCAACGGTGGGACAAAAGACAAAGTCCAACATTCACCTGACCAGATCGAAATAGTGAATGAGGACAACCCAATGTTCGCTTGACCAGATCGAAACAGCGAGACAAAGGGAGAAAAAGAAAGGGGGTTCAACATTCGCCTGACCATATTCGCAACGGCGAATGAGAACAGCTCAATATCCACCTGACCATATTCGCAACAGCGAATAAAGAGCTTCCCAAAGAGGTCTAATGCCTGCCTGACCACATTCGCAACAGCAGGGCAAAAGAGAGAAAAAGGATCCAACATCCACCTGACCATATTCGAAACGGTGAATGAGGATTACTCAATGTTCGCCTGACCATATTCGAAACGGCGGAACAAAGAGCGAAAAAGAAGTGAAGTGGCAAAAGGGGCTCTCTTGAACAAAGAAATCCACCATAAACATCAAATGAGAAATCTCTCCTACGGGTCTGTCCGTGGAGGAAGAATGACATGGAATGAAGATGAATACTCTTATGCAAATCAAGGTAAAGTCGTCAAGATATCAATATGAGAAAGGACACAACAGAACGATCACATGTAGAAAGATCCAATGGGACGAATCCCAACTGAGAAATGGAAACAAAACTTGAATGGAAGAGTGACTTCCAAAACAAGTGAAGCACCAACAACTTGAATGAGATAGTGGCTCCCAATCAAGTGGACATAAACAATAACTTGAATGGGATAGTGGCTCCCAAACAAGTGAATAAAACATACACCTTGAATGGGAGAGTGGCTCCCAAACAAACAAGCACAAAAACAACAACCTGAATGGGAGAGTGGCTCCCAAGCAGGTGAACAAAATCAGCAACTTGAATGGGAGAGTGGCTCCCAAACAAGTGATCAAAACAACGACCTGAATGGGAGAGTGGCTCCCAAGCAGGAGATGGCGGCATAAAGATATCAAGATAAATAATGCACGCCAAATGGTTATTTCTAAGCAAGACAACAATAGCTCAAAACAACCAAGATTCCAAAAGAAAAAAGAGAGTGCAATCAAAGGAATATCATATCAGTCCTCAAGAGTGATTTATAATTAAATGTAGGGGTCCAAAAATTTTCATGCATGAATTTTTAAGAGAAGAAGATAAGTGTTTAAACATACTCGACAGTGGAGCCACTAAAAAAAAAAATGTTAAACACTCACCAATTAATTTGAGAAAAGTTTGATTCACATAATTTTTTTCAAAGAGGGAAAATGTTATCAAAGAATAAGAGTATTATTTTTCAAAATGAAGGATTTACCTCTTGATTATTTTGGCCCAATCAAAATGACATAAGGAACCAAATTTAAAATTTCAATAAGAAATTGGTTGACTCCATCTAAACCCAAAAAGGTTAGGGATTTGAAAACTTGCTAATCCAAGTTAAGCTCCCTACAAGCTAAACTGGGCTCTCTCCCTTATATGTATTTTTTTGAATTGAAATCTAATTCAAAAAGATCTAAATCAGAAGGAGAAATTGAATTTTCTCAATCTTCCTGCATAAAAAAAACCTTCAGATCTAATAGAATATTATTGCATAACCATGAATCCGAAGTCATCATTTTCAAACTCAAGTATCAAGAACATCAAAGGACACATGAGTTTTCTGAGATTTAGAGATTTCCAAGAAAAGGGAGCCATTTACTTATTCATTTTGGGTCCACTTTGTGCCCATTTTAAAAACTTTGGCGAACATTGCGCCTCTCTTTCTTTTGGCGCACTTTGTGCATCTTTTCATTTTGATACACTTTGTGCATCTTTCTTTTTTTTTTGGGTCACTTTGTGACCTTTTCAACAATTTTGGCGAACATTGCGCCTTTGTTTTTTTTTTCTTGTAATTGGCTTCCTTTCTCAATCTCTAAAAGAAGATTTCTCAGTTGTAGAATTATCTTCCAAACATAAGAGAAGGAAACTCACTCTCTTATATAAGGAAGAAAAATTCACAAAACAAACTCGATCCTATGATAAAATGAACCACTTGATTGATAAAATTATTATGTAGATTCATATGTATGCAAAGAATACCTATGAGATAGAAAATTTGCAAGCTAATAGAGAAAATTTTTATTTCTAAGCCCAATTCCAATTTGTCAAAGATTTTAGTTCAAAAATAAGGTCATCCCATACAAGGGATCGAGGGAGAGAACATACTCTTTTTTTTATGGATCATCATGAATATTCTTCTTTAAGTGTTTAGATGGGTCAACCAATACTTACTTCATATTTTAAATAAAAGAGGTAAAATTTTCATTAAGAAAAATAAGTCAATTACTCTCTAAAGAAAATTCTCTCAAAAGTCTGTATTATATTTAAAACTCTCCAACTTTTCTCAAATTAAATTTTCTTTTAAAAAAATTCACATGTGTCAATTTTAAGGACCCTTCCATTGAAAATAACATTTAGATTTTAATTTGAACTGATATGAATCAAGATCTAGTCTAAAAGAGTTCATATTAAGGACATGATCAAGATTAGAGTTTATGTCAAATATATGAATCATGTAATGAAGGATAAAATAAAGATTCTCTTTTGAGATGATATGGATCAGGATTAAGCTTAAAAGAATTCCAACTAGGAATTGATAGATATTGAAATTTTGATTTGAATAAGATTAACTTGAAATAGATTGATCTGAATTTGAATTTGAAAATTAAAAAAAAACACAGATCTAATAAACTCAAAATTTTAATTAAATCCTTATGCATTAAAATGATCTATCATTCATTAAGGATTAAGAGAAGATAGAGGAATAGAAAATGGGAACTCAAACTAGGCACCAAACTAGGATTACCTACAGAAGTGAATAATACAATATCCAAAGATGGAGAGAGAAACCTGTCCCACCGTGGTCGCCAGAAATCTGTGGGTCTCCGAAAGGATTCCGCTCGTGTGGTTCGAATGCAAAGGGTACGATCACACTATCCCGTAGGACAAAATGGTCGTAGACCTTTACAATCGACACAAGCAGGCCGATGGAAGAGCAGATGGAGTTATAGATACGATTAGCCATGGAGGATAGCGGCTTTCACCTACCAACCTCGATGGATAATAATATCTATAACCCTAAATTCACGAGATTTCCCCTATTCGATACGTCAGCATCGAGTAGGGTTTATTTGATTATGGGGATCAGTTTCCTACGGGCGCAAGCCCCCGTAGTTAATTACATCTTAGATCTCGATCTAAGAAAACTCTCGATTAAGGATGTTGGATTATTCACTTCTTGATTTGGTGCACAGATAAAGTTCCTAAGTTCTATTCCAAATGGTCTCTTCTATTTACCCTTAATGATGATTAGACATTTTTGAATGGATAAAGATATGATTAAAATTTTGAGTTTAGAAGATCAAAATTCGGATTACTACCCTAAGAGAAACGACAGACTCAAAACACAGATGAAAGGAAACACACTGAGGGGTGTACAACCTGGGCTTATGCTTGCCTGGAGTGAGCTGCCAGCTAACATCCTAAACACAATCAATCGCCCTATATGTATACAAGATAGGAAGGCTCTATCCTAGAAAATTAAGGATTCGTAGTTCAAGAGATTTCAATCAGTGACTCTATAATATGCAAAAGGTTTACCTAACGCCATGTATGATGCATGAAACATATACGAAATATTCCTAGATCTATTGATGTGATGCATGTATGTAAGTGATGCATAATGTGAGGTAAGGTGCGTAAAAAAACGAATGCATGCATGACATTCAGAATACGGAAAAAATAAATAAACACACCCTAAGGGTACCCTCCAGGCAGGGTACCCGCACAGAAAAGCATTCAAAAGGTGCCCACTGGCACAAATAGGTGGCCTACTCTACAGGCCTAAATGACCCTAATGGTCTCTAAGGCTCACAAAAAAAAGAAAGAAAAAGGGGGGGTATCATACCCAAAACCAGAAGGCCAAAAACCTAGCGATGCCCACTTCGTGTGGGAAAACAACGATGCCAACCGGCATAATAAGTGGCCTACTCTACAGGCCTAAGTGACCCTAATGGTCTCTAGGGCTCACAGAAGGGGGCAAACTTTGACCTATAGGGTCAAAGCTTCGTCAGTGAACTATCCTAAGGCTGGCTACCTAAACATGCTAGAATACCTATTAACAAGTAGTGTGTGATGTGTAGCAGTTTCGATACATAATTAAAGATTTATTTTTGCAAGCTGCAGAAATTATACCTGACTGTATGTGGCGCTGCCACTGTGGCGCTGCCACTGTGGCGCTGCCACTTAAAAGCTTATAAGCAAGTGATGTCGCTTGATCCTTGATCATTGAGCTCCGATGTACCTCGCAAATAAGATAACAGAAAAAATATACATATGAGCGTAGATGCCGTTCAGAAAAGAAATGCAGGTAAATAACGAAAATGTAACTAACAGGAAATTAAATATAGCTAACAGGAAATTCAATAATTGCATCTATAGAACATGTATATATGTTAAGGAACACTAAACCTAAGAAAATGTGTCACTAAGTTTTCTATATTTTGATGTTTCTATCCTATAGGGAGCATGCATCCTAAGTCTATGTTTTCTAAGACTCAGTCCTTAATTTTTATCCTTAGGTGTCACTAGTGTTGTATGACTAAGAGTGGTGCTATTTTCTAATCCTTAGGACTCTCGTACATGTATTGCTAAACTTAAGAATCTGTAGCAAAGCAGTAGAAAGAAAAAGAATAAAAATCAGAAATAAAAGTGATGTAGGCATTGTTGTTATTGGGCACATTTCTGTGAAGTCAAGTGTACCCTAAAGCAACATTTACAATGCCCTTTGTTGTCCCCACAACCCAAATAAAGCACTTGAATAAGACTCAACTCAAACAACTTAACTACCCTCTAAATAAAATTCAAAATAACATAAGAGAAATGGTTTCCCAAGATTAGAACCCGACTCGACTATACAAACTATTCCCTACCAAACTCAAAGCAACAAGGGAAACTCAAGTTCCCAAAACTGGAACTAAAACAACATCTCTTTCTACCCACCACATTCTTTCAACCTTACATCTTAGAAGCAAACACTAATAAGAGGGAGACAACCTATGCCAGATAAACCCCCTTCATCCCAAAAAGAAAGATCTAGAGAAATTTCCAACACCAATCCACCTCACAAAAACTGCCGACCTCAACATAACTTATGAAATATTTCAAATATGGCGACACATAAAATTCTATAAAATCAACTTATTGAAATCTCTTTCAATACGAAAAAAAAAAAAAGTAAAAGACAAACCAAGTGCTTGCTTCTACATTTGGAGTGGGGTAAAGCCGTCAAAAACTTCATAAACATTCATAAAATTTATCACAAAATAAATCATAAAGCTTTCCAACAAGGAGAAATACAAGAAGCACGATTTTCTAGCACAAAACAAAATCATGATATCTTTCCAACCATAAACAAGCCGTGACTCTTTCAAATACAAGATACAACAAAAATTCTTTTCAACACAAAACAAATCATGTATTTCAAATATAAAGCGAAGTCGTCCATCTTTCAAATATTATAATATAAGATAAAATCATGAAAGTCTTTAAGTCATAAAACGGTTCAAAGGACCTCTTAGCAAATTCTTTATTCTCTATGTTGCATACCGCCAAATATCCAAGAGAGCAAAGGAAAATCTCACCACTTCATTTAGATCCAACTTGAGCCAAATACAGATAAGAAGACAGAAGTTTGGAGCTAATTCACTTCCCTAAAATGTTAGAAGCCATACCCCAATCACACTATGAATCACTATCCAACAACTTCCGCTTGATACAAAGCATTATTCCCATTTTTTTTTAATTCTCCATTCACCACATGAAACTAAGTAAGGAGACGAAGCACGACTCATATGAACTCTACTCTGAAAAACTCAAGAAATCTTCCAACACATACACTCCTCTTTTATTCCAACATTCACAACATGTCCCCAAATAATTACTAACTTCTCCATATAAATATAGAGAAGTACTCCAATCCCTTTTCTCGCAAAACACGACATGATACACGTCAAAATATCATACAACAATTCCATCGCAAAAGACATAAATGCATATAATAGGATTTTGCAAAAAGGCCTCAAATTCTCTTCCACCATACTAAAGATACTTCTCAAAATACAACCCACCTTAGATGCATATTGATGAAAGAGAAGAGAGAATGCCATCAAAACATTACAATATTGATTCAAGACATTAGATGCACAATTGCTTTCAACCAAGCTCCTAATCTCCACATTACATGCCATCAGATATCCACCATAGTCCATATATTTGGCTACTTTACTTGTACGATGGAATTCATATGCTCACAACGATACCCTTTTCCCTCTTCATTGATGGTAGTGTTTCATGCTATTGAACTAAAGCTCATAATCAAATAAAATAAAAGACAGAAAACCCAAATTCAACTCAAGAGATTTTCCAATACAAATCACCATAATCCGCTTTTAAAGCTTGAGGAGAACAATCCAGCACACAACAATGTAAAACTTGAATTAAATCAATTTGAATTTTCAAGTGAATCGTAAATCATGTGAAGATTCTCTAAACTTGGTGAGGCAAGTCAAATGTCCACAAATGCAGGTGAAGAAAAGTCATGAAATTTTATGCTCATTTATTTTCTTTAACTCACTTTGAATAAGGCTCGTGGTGACAAAACATAAACCTCAACTAAGCTCGTTTCACAAGAGCCAATCACAAACGGATAACAAGCACGTAAGCGATCTCAAACTAGCCTTCGCTTATGGAATGAATCACAACCATAAAAGCATGTGGTTATAGATCTCACATAAATATCTGATACAAACAAAGCCATGAAGGTTCAAATATTTGTCTCCAAATTTATCATTAAAATCAAGTATTGGCAAGGCTCAGATAGATCAATTAAATGAAAATCTCTCGGATTTTTATGAGAATCCAAACAAACTACCCATTATTCAAGATAATGTTGGCATTCACAAACACATTCCGACAAACCTTCATTCATATGATATTCAAATATTTATATCAAAATTTGCAAGTTTGAAAAAGAAAGCATCGCCGTTGAGTGATTTCCCTTTCCCTTCGAGATAAGCATATTCCCAATCAATCCTGATTCATATGGATAAGAGACAAAATGAAATTATGAAATTAGCCCTCAACAAGCATTAACGCATACACCTCGCATACATGTTTTGCTAAAGGTTAACATGGCTTCTCATGACCCTAACAATTTTACATTACGTTCTAAATAACCTATCCTAGGGTAATTCATAAATAAACACAAAAATTTGTAGCCAAAATTCCTTTTTTTTTAGACACACAAATCTGCATAAATAAGTGCACAAATTTTGCCTATGCCTCACGAGCCACCTATAGAAGAAGTAAGGAATAACAAAAATGCATGAAGTTAATTACAGAGAATGAAAGATTGCTCTCCATAAGCAATTTTATCAGCGGAATAACAATAGGAAACTCCTAGTTCTATCAACACTAAATACACTCCCCTCTACCACCACGCTTTGGGAACAAACAATGAAGCTACCATGCTTCTTTAAAAAAAATCAAGCTCATTTAAATGTTCTGAAAGAAAGAAGTTCATGAAAGGTGCTCTTATCACATCCCAGCAAGCAATTTCGATTGATAAACATCTATATAAAACATTTGGGGAAATCTTCATAAGAGCAAGGTTGTGTTAAATTTCAATACAAGCAAAATAATGATAACTTTCTTTTAACAAAAATTCATCAAACATCTTGTATGCATATACTTATATCTTTTTATAAAGAATAGCATGGATTCTCACAATTTCACAACCTACACATGAGGTTCTAAACACATTACATGATGTAGGCTAGCAATAAATGCGGATTTTATACACCAATATTCAGATTTTAAACAACATAAACCATGCCATAAGGCTCATTCACATTCCATGAAGTCATCGTTCTCATATTTCTAAAGAAAAGTCTTTGTAGGTTAGAGAACCTACATTCCAAACCAGTGCATAATTTTTTTTGCAATAAAACCATTGGTAATAAATCCAAGGAGATGGAGTTAAGAGCAAATAGAAAAGCCATAACGCTACAGCAGCCCAAACCCTGAAATTTTTCTATACTTAACACATATAATTGTGAACAATCAATTGAGGAGAGATCAGGCCTACAGCAATCTTACAAAAGAAGAACATGAGACTCAAAAGCCATCATAACACATGCAACACGACATTCAAATGCTTGGCAATTTCATTCAACCAACTACGGCAGGAAAAGAAAGTTGAGAAAAATCTGAGAAGAAGTGGAAGAAGGATGAAGGAATGGAAGAGGTGGGAGGAGGAATGGAAGAGGTGGGAGGAGGAATGAAGAGAAGAAATAGAGATATACCTGCTCGAATGGGAAGAGAAGTCGACGGCCTATGTAGAAGTTTAGGTCGGCATCGGCTAGGGCTTGGGGGTTTCGCACACTTGAAGGCGGGATCGAACGGAGGATGGAGGTCGTCGTCGGGTTCGGCTCTAACGAAGGGGTCAGGCGGCCTTTGGGCTCGGTCTTCCTCTGAGTTCCTTCAAACGAGAGAGAGTGAGACGAGAGCCCTTAGCTCTGCGAATCAGAGTCCGAGTGCCAGCGGGAGGGGGCGTCGTCGCCTTCTTTTCCCGAACCAGAGAGCTAGGGAGAAAGGGGAGCGGGGATCCGGGCGACAGCCTTGCGGGCTTCCCGCGAGCAGGGAGAAAAAGCCAGAGGGGGAGTCGAGCCAGAGAGAGTTTGTGCGAATGCAGAGAGCCTCGGGAGAGAGACAGCAGCGTGTGTCATCCCAAAATTTTTTTTTGACCTCGGTTAGGGCACTAGAGGAAGAGAGGGGAAATCTAAGCCGTTAGATCAAATTTTTGATCCAACGATGAGATTGAAATTGGCTTAGAAAACTATTATATTTTTTTATTAGGATTTAACTACGCTCAAGGGAAGAAATCAGATTCAGACTGAGTCAGGTTTGGTTCGATCCGGGTCAACTCGAGCTCGCCTCGACTCAACCAAAATTAATTCAATAAAATAAGATAAAATAAATCAAACTCAAATTAATGCCAATTAGAATTAAATCCGGCTCAACAAGGCTCGATCAACACGATCAAGATCACTCGATGACAAATCGAGACAAAAACGAGGTCAACATCTGTATTTTGAAAAAGTCCAGTTTACAGACTTACATTTGGTGTTTACAGTAGGTATTTGAAAATTTTTTGTATATGAATCTGATGAGATTTTTTTTATCAGAATCTGGTTTTTTGTATTGCTTCTTTCATGATTATAATCACAATTTACAATCTTCTTCATCGGTTCCTCGTGAAAATATAATGCTGGAGGTTTCGGTTACAGTTCAAACACTAAAACAGAGTATTTCAATGCTGGAGGTTTCAGTTTCTTCTAATGTCAATGGTTTCTTCTAATCCAACAATCTTATTTCCAGAATAGTTGTTAGTAAAATTTTAAAAATAACTTTAGGATAACGTATTGAATTTTATAAAAATATTTTTAATCATTTTTATGATGTGTGAAAATTTATGGATGAAAATTTAGGTCAATAATGATCATTCTTTTCTAAATTTTTAGTATTAAATGTTAGCAATTTGTTAGTAATTTATTAAAGATTTTTAAGTATTTTTTGTCAATTTAGTAACTTTTCAGAAGGACCCCTAAATTTTTTAGGCGTGTTCGTTCTAGTTCCAAATTTTTGATAAAATCCCATGGAAGAGACCTACGCATTAATGAAGAGAAAAAATAACAAGTCTAGAATAACTCCAAAGTTCGCTAAAATACAGCATTTGAATAATAAAAACCTAAAAGCCTTAGAATCCACATAAAAGCAAAAACCAAGACAATACAAAAAGAAGATCAGCCTAAGCACAAGCAAACAAAAAAGGAGTTAGAGGAAGTCACCAATTGTCCAGCAATCAAAAGTCTATATCCAAAGCTACAATGCCATCCAAAGCCGTAGGCCAAAGATCCAAAAACTGGCACTACAACAGCAACCAACACCCCATAGCTCCAAAGCAGCGGTCACTAAGCCAACCCTAAAAAACAGCTATTTTGTGGGTTTCCTCTTTATTCGTTTACCCATCTGAACGAAAGTATAAGCATGAATTTCATTCAGATCAACTAAGTCATCATGTTCAAACACTTCTTTTCACCATCCTCAGAAGGAAAAGAAATAGAGCCTTCAAGCCAATCAATTTGCTAGCTCCAAAATATTTTCCCTCGATCTCACGCCCACATGAGCATTCAATGCGTTAGTAGTGAGTAAAGCAACTGGAACATCAACAAGCTGTTCATCTCGCCCAGTCCCACAGAGGAGAGCGACACAATCAGATCAACAGGCATCATAGGAGAAATAACAGAAGGATCCAACTCATTAGAATCAATATTCACCACCCCCATCTTAACATCACAAAGTTCTTTATCATCCACATTCTGTAACTCATTATCAGCAACAAGACCAACAATGTGAAGACTAGCAATCTCAATCTTGCCCCGAGGGGAAGCCAACAAAACATGGTCACCCACATCACCATCATCACAATACAGAACAACCCCACAATGCTTTGATGGAGGAGTATTAGTAATAGGGATCACTGAATCATCCTCAACCTCCCTCCCTAAGGCAGCAACCGACTCAAGCAGAGGCAAAACAATACCAGGAAAAGCACTATTAGACAGATCATCTTCCTTCTCATTGTGATCAACAACATCCTCATTTTCAACAATACTAAGACCATTATCTAACAAAGTAGCAAAAATCACATTAGGGGTGACTAAATTATCCACGGTTTCCAAACCACCAGTAATGTTCCCATCAGAGCTAACTTGATGAGGTTTTATAGATGTGAGTTTTGACATGCTAACTTGAGGATTGAAAATAAAACATTCCTTTTTATCATGACCCAAAGCTTTAAAATGATCACAGAAAAAGGCAAATCTTCCATAACGATAGATTGAACATACCCCAAGTTATCTAGGCTGATCCAAATACATTCGGGATAGCATTTTGAGACATCCAGTTCAACTAAAACCCACACAACTGAGGGGTGAGAGCTCACAGTAGTTACATTGTCAATGCGTAGAGGCCGACCAAAAATTGAACTCAACCCATTTAAAATATGAGGGGAGAATAGGTGGGGTTGCAAATTAGGAAAGGAGACCCAAATAGGTATAAAATGAGATTCAACCGATAAATCCAAGTAAGGAGACCACCGAACCAACTTCATAATGTAATTATAGATAAAATAAGAACGATACGTAAAAGCTCTATATTAATCCAAATAATTTGCAAGTTTTATCAACACATGCTTTGCATCCAAAATACTCACAGAAATTTCACCATCAAGCTTAAGATTAAAGAAGAACTTTTTGATTGAATCAAAGAAGATTGCTTAACCGGAAATTTTCAGACCAATGAAAACTCAAAGGGAGCAGCGAGAGCGAAAATCTCCTCCTCCGAAATCCACAATGATGGCATACCCCTATAGGTTAAAGTTTTAAGAGGTGGGAAAGACACCGGCCAAAGCATCAACAAATGTAATGAATAAATATTATGCAAATGTAAAATGAACATAATAGTTTACTTGAATAGAATTGGAATTTACATAAGTTATAGAAAACTAATTGTGAACCACACCAATTACTGTAGAGTTTTTACGCATCGTTCATATTAGTAGAACTAATAATAATAATAAATATAAACTTCATTATTATATATTCGTAACAATAATTATTATGATATATATATATATATATATATATATATATATATATATAAGTCAGTTAAAAAAATATATCACATATGAATCTTCAGCATAATGAAATCGATGAATGATTGAAAAAAGAAAATAAATACATTTCCAAATTCAGAGGATCTATAAATTAAAAATAAATACATTTCCAAATTCATAGGATATGAATTCAACTAATGTAAATAAATTATTTTCTTATTCATGATATTCAGATAATCAATGATGTTGACCATAAATAGGATTCCTTTTCTAGTACAAGCTGACAATTTTGTAAATTGTACAGAGCCGTCGATTGTAATTATGATTTATTTAAATAAAATAATAATTCTTTAATCATGCAAAATCTCTCGTTTAAATTTCTATTCTTTTATTACTAAAAGTTTCATATCTTTTGATGTCTAACTAAATTTATTTTCATTGCTGCAAAAATACTCCATGAAAACTAACACTTGAAGCATCTAGTAGATCAAATTATGTTCTAGAAAAAATAATCAAACATGAAGTAAAATTTATAAAGCATTCAAACATATCCAAAAAAAAAAACTGAGAAATGTCCTTATTGCCATCAAAGAAATTTAATCAAGTTTGAATCACTTTGTCAAACATGAATAATTAAGAATATTTAAATTTTTTCTAATTTGATTCTTTTAGGTTATATTTCAATAACTTCATCAGAATCTTTCTTTATAGATTGAACTATAATTGAACGAAATGTTCAGTTGACATATATTTTATCCTGAGCCATTATAGAGAATATCAACTCCTTATCACAAATATTTGTGATGATGTTATTATTATATCATCTATATTGGACATCTAAGTATATATATATATATATATATATATATATATATATATATATATATATATATATATATATATATATATATATATATATATATATATATATATATATATATATATATATATAGTTAGATGTCCAATATAGATGATATATAATTTTCAACATAAATAGAATGACATATAAAAAATTTTAGTTACCTTGATTTCCTCTAACTTTGTGCTAGCATGTGAATAATTTGTTCAGCTTCACTATGAAAAAAATGTAAATATTACAGTTGAACTATAATCATTCACACACAATTTGATAAGATACATGCATACTTAATTGTGAAATAGATTATCAAAGTTATATTATTTCATTAAAATAGGATAATTTTATATAAATATTTTTTTAACTCAAACTATATTTAGATATTTCTTTTAAACATTTAGAGCAATATACAATATCATTTATAATTATAACTTTTGATTTACATGTATTGCTTAAATTGTCATATATTTCCTTCTTGATTTAAGTCTTTTACTACTACTCTTGTAGAGTAGTCCTCCTTTACTGAAATATATAAATATAATTTATTAAAAAAATCTTGATAAGAATTTATTATATTTATTGCCTCTCCTTATAAATATTCAGATGTATTGATATTTTATAGATCTGTCATCAAATATATATATCAATAGTAGATGTATGTTGCTGAATATTTTCATTGGCCCTCTAGATTTGGATATTTAAAAAATAAAATAAAAGACATTAAAAATAATAATTAAATAAAAAATTTAAATTTTTTATACAAATCCAGGAGTTCTTTTGTTGCTGGCACATTTGGATTAATTTCTAAAGTAGTTGATATTATTGTTGGTAGTATAAAACCTGATATTATAATATACAATTAAAATAAAAAATATATAATATATAAAAATATTTATAAGTTAGATGTACCATTAAAATATTTGCTAATGGCACCTTTTGTCAAAGTAATTATTTTTCATTCTTTAATTCTCCCAATTATTTTTCTTCTAAGGTTGTCAATGTTTCCCATAAAGTAAATATATATACTTCTAAATTATTAAATATAAAAAATTATTATATACAATAAATATAACGAAGAAAAAAAATCAGCATTATGTACCTTAAGTCAATAGCTTGTAAATCTTGTTTGATAATTTTCTTTTTATCAGTATGTATGTAGATCATTCATACTTCAAAACTTTTATAACTAATAGAATGATATATGTAATAAATATAAGAAATTATAATTAATTATAATAAAAATAGAAAAACATTAGGTATGATAAAAGTAATAAAAATTAATTTACTTACTTAATAAACAAAATGGATTTTCTTTAATATCTTTAATTACTAACAAATTATTATTTATTGATTCTATATTATTAGTGATAACAAGTTATATTTTTGAGATATTGTTTAAAATTATCTCAAATTTCTCATGGATATTATAAAAAATTTTATTTGTTTCTTTTATTTGCCCATTTGAAAAAAAAAAACATAAGTTTTTTTAGTTTCTAATGTGTTATGAAATGTTTCAATTATTTCATTGAACATGATGACATGTATTTTTGAACCCTAAAAAATAAGAAAAAATGTTAATGCATCATATTATTTATTAAAACAAAAAAAAAATACATAAAAAATAATTTTTGTTCAAAATTATATTAGTAATATTAATTGAAATAAATATTATAAAAAATAATTACATCCTTATCAATTAAAGTATGTTTATGAATCTTTCTTTATCCATATTTAAAAACTCTAACAATGTCAATTTGAGTTAGTACAACAATAATACTCCAATAACATTGATATAAAGATAAATTCCTAATAAGACTTGGTCCATCCATTAATCTTTATCTCATATTAATAAAAATTATTAAATAATATTTAAATAAATTTTTTATTAAATAAAAATAATATAATAATTAATTTAAATGTATGTCTATACGTGCTGATTATTCAAATTATATGAAAAATCTCTTTATACATAATATTTTATATATTTTATGTTTATGAACCTTGAATAGAAGTATATTTAACTGGTATAATAAGTAATTTTATTAGGTTCATTGATATACCTCTTGATAATACTATATATAATTGTCCAGAAAATATAATGTGGAAGGTAAATCCCAATATTATGGATTCTTTGAACTTGTGCTTTATTGATAGTCACTATAAAACACAAATGTACTGAAAATTATTTTCTCGAAAATTTGAATGGAAGAGCTTCATTATCACTTGTACATAATGGAATCTAAGATATCATAATCATTTTCCCTGAGAATTGTCCCATTAAAATTTGTGAGATAATAATATTATTTTTAAATGATTCACATATTATTCATATCCCATTGCATAAACCATTTGAAGGGTATAAAATTCTTAATAACATTATCAGGCAATTTTTTTTCAGAATAAGACGATGATGAGGAAGTCCATTTGGTATCAATGAATTTAGAAATTCAACTTGATAAAGATTACAATTATCATTAGTAACACTATTAAAGCTAAAATAAGTTATTTCATCCCCTAAAAAAAATATTAATAAGATTTTTATTGAGCTTATCAACATACTATTTTTTTAGTAGATATGATAGATTTTTTCATAATGTATTCTGATGATGTAGAATTTTAATGTAAAGAAGGAAAAATAATATTTACCAATGAATCTTCTAAATTCTCATTATTTGAAAATTATATTTTCATCTCATCTAGAATATGCATCAATCCATCTTTATTTTCCTCTTCATCTCCATTTTTAATTCTAAGAATAAAATCACAAAATAAATGATCTATTCTTACACGCGTGTTTTCTTTTAACTTGAAAACTTCTTTTATCTAGCCATAAGTATGACTTAACCATATTGTAGTTACTAGTTTTTAATCTTGAAGCATGTATTACACTTGGTAATACTTGTCAAAAGTCACCTCCAAATACAATCACTTTACCACAAAAAATGGAATTATTTATAATTTCTTTCATAGTTTTATCTAAAAATTCAATAGTTCTATGTTTTACCATCCCAAATTTTTATACTTGATTATCTAAGTAGTTGAGCAAGTTCACTTTGCTTGGTTATTGCACACACAATTGTTTTTATTAAATGTATAGGTATTTTAAACCTTGAATGTGTTGTGAACTCCAGGCAGTATTGATGCAGCTACTCCTGATGTAGCTGTTGTAATTGTCATGTGACCATTATTTCTTAAAGTTGCAATGAGAGCATGATAAAGAAATGCCTTACATGTCCTCCATGACCATCTATAAAAAACATATCATTGCCTTTCTGATTAACTCAATTGATAATTTCTTTGTACGTGTTCTTATGATATGTATTGAGAATATGTATTATATTTATATTTTTAACTAGAGTAACATTTCTCTCTTCAAATATTTATCTGGTATGAAACTCATCATTATAATCAAGAAAGTCCTATTGCACATATGACAATTTTTGCAAGTTAAAATCATCAATAGATTTTCCCACTCTCTCAAGAAATAAATTAATATTCAATAATATTTTTGACTTGTAATTATCATAAGAAATATCCTTATTAGTTTGATAATCATGGGATAAATCTATGTAATCATTACATAAGTAAAGAACATTAGTTGACTCGCAGTTGACAAGAAAAATAATAATTAATTATCTGAGTGTATTTGGCATTTGATAATTTGATGCATCATTTAAACAATTTGATATATCTTTATCTATTTCTAGTTGACCATGCATTTATGTTGCTTCTTAAAAAGTAGAGCATTTGATTATACTAATTTGTAATAAATCAGAATATGGTATTAGTCCATATATATGATTTAATAAAATTATGAGATAACACCTTTCACTGTCTGATGGATTTGTTGTATTTATATAACCTATTTGCTCATATTTTTGTATTCTCTTACATAGTTTTTTTTTTGCTTTTATCCCAAACATATTTTTCAGGAATTTCTCTATATATGTAGTTCTTTGACTCTGAATCAATTTTATTGAGATTAAAAAACTTAGCCAAGATAGTTTTTTTTTTTTCATTATTGATTTTTAATATATCAAGTAAATTTTGATTGTCTTTTTAGTAAATTGATTGTTGCTCTTCTAAATGTAATTGTGAATTACACACTGATGGATATATCTCATTTAAATCAAATTTAAATATTCTCTATAGTGCTTCTTGTGTTGATACTCATCTTGAATCTTGATATTGTTAAGTCTCATCAATATTTTGTTCTCTATTTTCATGTAAAAATGCCGCTGAAATTTTATCATATTTCTTATAAATATATTTTACTATTTTGACATCGGAATATATCTCAACATTTATGTAACAATTATATCTAGATAAGAGATATGAATTACAAGGAAAAACCCATCGATTATTTAAGAAATTATTTCTTACTTTTACTTGTTGACCATCATGTCTTCTCTAATAAATTAGATATGCTTCATTCTCAATTATAATTTGGTTTGAAAAAAATCTGGGATATTTATTTTTACATAATCATTTTTTCATGCAAGTATTATTTTTGTTTAAAGTTCTATATAGATCATGCATCATATGTTTAACAACCAATTCATGTAGCCTCTTATATTTTGAAGGATATGGTAATTCTACATATATAATTCTATCAGACTGTAATAGAATTATTATCTTAAAAGAAGTCTCCAAGATAATTAGAAAATGAGAATGTGGAAGTCCTCTTTTTGAAATTCAATAACATATACATAATCAATTACTGCTCCAACAATAGACTTCTTGAATAATTGATCCTTTAAATATTATAAGTTAGCCCTAAAAATATGTGTTGTTAGGTCAGGTCTATCTTGTGCCATTTGAGTTAGTTTTAACTCATTTTGAATTTCTTGACAAATAGGATTGCATGTCATTGTTATGAACAAGTCAGGTTTTCTAAAGCGCTAACAAAGAGTCATTGCTTCTAAATATTTTTGTTGTATATTACAAGGTCCACCAATAAATGAAGGTGGAAGTATAACATTTTTCCTAGTATTATTACTTAGTGTTTCTCCAACGGGTACGCTATCAATAACTTTTAAATACAAATCAAATCATATTGTATGTTGATTTTGTTTGTATAAGTTTAATCGATGTGTTTCAATCTTCACGTACATGTCAACAACATATTGATGTAGTAATTGATAAACATACAAAATAATTGATTTATCATTTTTCTCAAATTTGAAGATTGTAACTATAATATTCCAAGGATGAAACTCTTTATTTTGATGACTTCTTGAAGCCTGTAATTTCAAAATAAAAAATCTTAATTATTATTAATAGTTTTAAATGTTATATATCAATATCAAATATTTAATAGCATACCATTTTCTTCTTGGTTAAATAACTCATCCTCTAATGGAGATGACCTTATTATCGGTATTGGTATTTTATTCATTCCTTCTTTCAATTTTGGAAATTTGATTTATATTTTGATGCCACCCAATTAACTTCTCCATTTGTGAAAAGAATAGGATATTACGAAGGGTCATAACATCTAAAAAAATGCTTGATCTTTCGATATGTCCCAGAATGTGAAGTCAATATGATATCGCGTTCAATGAAACATGTACTTTGTCCTTCAATCCATATTGCTGCTACTTGTGACATTGTAGGAGCATTATAAAATCTTGGATCCACTCTTACATCAGTTCAAATGCATATTTGCAAGTTTTCTAACATATCTTTATTACTTAAAGATCTGAAGATCTATTGTTGACCTCGATTTTGGCTCGATTATGCTCGAGCACTTCCGATCGATTTAATCGAATCCCGGCGAGCCCAATTCGAGTTCGAATCGACCCGACTCGAGCCGAATCAGACTCGAATGTGTTCAATTAGACTCGATTAGCTTGCTTTCGTTGCATCGCACTTAATTTGATTTGAATTGATCGTTATTTTGGACCCGATTTTGTACGATTAATTTCGTTGAGCCGACCCAAGCCTGAATTGAGTCAAATCGGGCCGAATTTGGACTCGAGCCTAACCCAATTTTAGTCGAATTTGACCTGGTTCAGCTCAAATTAATTCCACTAAATTCCTTTTGACTTTATAAAATAATTTGAATTTAATTTCTAGATCATGAAAGTGATCCAACGACCACGATTCTTCAGCCTAATTCTGCCATTGCCAGACATCTCGATCGCATATTAGACTTCGTTTTGGGAAGACGTTCAGGAAGAGGTCGAAGCAAACAGAGCGAGCAGAGCTTCTTTTACGCTTAAGGAAGCCAGGAAATCGTCCAGAGGCAGCAGACAACGGATTCCTTCTTCCCTTTTCTCGGTTCGGCTCGCCCCATATAGGGCATTGACGCTCACACTCTCTCTTCTTCTCACTCGCTCAGCCCGCTCTCTCTCGGTCTCACAATCTCTTCTCGCTCTGAATCTCACGCCCGATACCTCTCTTCCTCTCCTCCCACGCTCTCTCTCTCTCTCTCGGTTTTGGCAAGGCAAGAGGCGGTGCTAAGACCAGAAATCACCTGCTCCCTTACTCTCAGTCCCTACCACCGTCCGTGAACCCCGAACCCAAAGCCAGGTCCGACGACTCGACGCCGCCCCGACCCCCTACCTTTCCCACTCTCTCTGGTTCGCGAATCACCCTATTCACGCGACTCCAGCCAGAGCCAGAATCTTGCTCCCGTCCGACCTACAGCAACCCAGTCCGAGCTCGTGATTTTGTCCGATGATCCGACGCCTTCCATCTCCCGATCCCACACGCCTGGACTAAGCCCGCCGCCTTCTCCAGGACCCTTTTTCTCTTTGTGAGTATTTTTCTTCTTCTTCTCCTTCTACTTTCCTTTTCTTCTCTTCCTTTACTCCATTCTTCTTCTAGATTTAGGCTCTTTTCATTTGTTATTTGCTTCCCTTTCCTTCTTGCTTCTCCTCATCTGGTTAGTGTATCCTCACTAATACATGGTTATAATGGTTTGGTTTCTATTAGAATTAGTTTGATAAAACATTTGCTATCTCTTGTTATCTCGTTTTGTTCAGTTAATTCTCAAATGAGATTTTGATGCTTTGAAAGATGAATGTTGTTGTTGCCAACCAAGATGAGTTTATATGGTTTGGACAAAGATGTGTTGGTCTATTTTATTTGAAAAGTAAATAGTTGCTATACAAAGCTTGGACTTGATCCATGTTATGTTATTTGATATCTTGGGTGTAAATGATAGCAAGTCTTGAAGATCATTTTTGTTTCTTTATAAAAGTTTGCACACCAAATATTTGGTAAAATGTCCTTAAGAAATCTTGTGATGTTGAGGTGAATACTACCATGTGAATGCTTTGAGTATTGTATCCTAAAGGACGATAGCACATGAGTCCTTTGCAAAAATCTGAAATTTAATATCTTCTTGGTTGCTTTTTTTTATGTATACATGGAGGTTTGCATATTGAGTTGATTATGTGATTCATGGAAGGTTATGTGGGCTACTTTTATGATTGCAATCAAGTAAGGGTAAATGTCATTACACCTTTAGCTTTCTTGATTCATAATGATTTTTTTTTTTGTTGTTATGTTGGTTTTATGATATCTTGTGTTGTCAATATAGTCGTCATGTGTTGGTTTATATTGTCTCTCAAATATGTTGGTCTATGTTGTTTGAAAGAAGGTAATAGATTCATAAATGACACTTGAAGCATGTTATACAATTGATATCTTAAGTGTTGTTAAAGCATATATTGTTTCCACGATTGATGTAGTTAACAAAAATGTGAAATTACTTCTTAGCATGCGAATATCTATAAGATTAAAATCACTTCCCCCTACTTTGATGAACTATTTATTAGAGGAATTTTAAAGCATTTATATGTTTTCTTCTTTGAAAGAAGCCCTTAAGCTTGTTGTAATTATGAAAGTGAATGTTCTTTGAATGCATGTGTTGCTCTTGGAGTAGGAATTAGATCTACGATTCTCTTGGGGTAAAATGTCAAATGCTTGTTTAATGCCTTATCGTTGAATTATGCTTAGTTGGGAAAATTTTACATGGCGCTCTAGTGATTGATTTGTTGCATTAGTGGAGTTTGGAGAAGATATTGAATGATTGTGAGTTTTATCTCCTCTTGACACCATGAAAGCACTTTATTAGCATTGAGTTTTGGCAAGAATTAATGTTATGAGAGCATGAATTTCATTATATGAAAAGGTAATCCAAAGTATGTATTGTTATAAAATTCTGTTGCTCTCTAAATTATGTATTCGCAAGCCTTTTTGGATATTTGTTGGTATATGGCATATAAGCTTTTCTCCATGGTAGAAAAGTTTTAAAAGCTAATTTTCATGCAAATTCATGTGCATATATGTTGTGTTGAGAGAAATTTCAAAGTTTTTTTTTTTTATGATTGAAATTTGTTCTATTTCAAAGTGATTTCATGTGGCATAAGCAAGGTAGTATGTTGAAGTTATGTCATTTGAGAATGAGCAATTGGTATGAGAAGTTTATGTTTGATTCGTGCCATGCTACATATAGTTTAGATGAGAATGAGAGTAAATCTTAGGAGATCATGTCTTTTTTTTACATCAAACCATGCACTGTTTCACTCATATTCGTACGAACAAAATAGAATAGAGCACAACATCTCTTTACATATCTTTTTTTTTATTAGTGAATCATGTTTCCATCCATACTTGTATGAAGTGTTGTAGTTGTTTTATGGGTCGTCGCTAGTTGTGACA
This sequence comes from Dendrobium officinale, assembly GCA_019514585.1. NCBI lineage: Eukaryota > Viridiplantae > Streptophyta > Magnoliopsida > Asparagales > Orchidaceae > Dendrobium > Dendrobium officinale. The sequence continues at coordinate 30,517,042 of CM033693.1, read as the reverse complement.
TTTGGGTTTCTTTTAAAAAGTCATATAAGTTGTTTTATACTCGGAAAGTTTTATGAAGTGTTTCTCTTTGCTTTTATTGAAGTTTTTTTTTTTCTTACGATTCGTTTCGTATTGTCAATTTGGAAAGTCGCTTTTGATTGAAAGATGTCTTGTTTTGCTTTGGTTGGAACGATTTACTAGTGGTTTTGGATTTGTTTTATGCGACGAATTTTATGGGTGCTATACAATGAGAAGTTTTCTTCATAAAACTTTCTCGTTGGAAAGTTTTATGTTTTCTACCCCACTCCAGATGAAAGGAGGCACTTGATTATGGGTTGTTGGGTAGAATTCTGTGTCAAAAGAGAAAATTTTGTATGGATTTTGTAGAGTTTTTTTTTTGTGTTAAAACAAAATGAAAAGAGAAGAGATTTTGGCCGATAATTGTTGTAGGGTTTTGTGTAGTGATTCACTTAGAAATTCTTACATGTCATCTTGGGATTTTAAATTTTATGATTGGACTTGTTTAGTAGGATCCCTTAGTGTCTTTTGAGAATGATTAGTGCTTTATCGTGTGGGTTAGGTTCTCTTAGTAGTCCCTTCTAAGAAAATAAGTGCTTGGATTTGAAACTTTAGGAGCTTTATGTTAGAGGTCTTTATGTCTTTTTGTAGTTTCTTTGATTAATCCTTTCCGATTGGAATTTTCTTCCTTTAGTGTTAGTTTCTAAAGATAAAAAGTAAAGAATTTTGGATTAATATAAAACCAAAGAGAATTTGTTTCCCCTAGTTGTTGTAGGCTTTGTTTAGAATGTGTTGTAGGTAGAGGTCTTAAACATATCAAGTGACTCATTTGGATTGTGGGAACATTAAAGGGCATTATTAGTGTTGTTTTAGGATACACTTGTCTTTAAAGAAGTGTGTCCAAAACAACAATGCCTACATCCCTTTTATATACGATTTTTTTCATTTTTTTTTCTTTTAGTGGCTTTTAGTTGTCTTTTACTTCGTCGTTAGCTTTCTTCGTTGTTTCTTTCGTGCTTTGACACTACGCACTTACAAAATGAGAAGAACCTAAAAGACAAACGGCCCAACAAGTAACTAAGAGGTACGTTCTTTTCCTTATTGCATTTTTTTTCATTTCCTTATATAATCATTTGTTTATAGAACTGCTCTAATACATGTCTCTTTTGTGTCTTGCGAGGTAAAATTTGAAAAGCAATGGATAAGGAGCATTGGAGCACTTGGAGAGGGAGCTAGGATAATCGGATCCGAGCATCAGTCGCCCCTATTCATTCCGGTAGGGGCGCTATGGGCGGAACCACCGGGTCGTAGCCCCCGGTGCTGTAAGCTTTCTTAAAAACTTAGAAAACCTTTAGGGGCTTAGATGTGTGTACGCCTCCCACCCTTAGGGCCTTAGAAACTTCAATTATATTTAGGATTTCTTTTACTTTTTTATATTTCCCTAAAATCCTATGACATCCGTATAGAAGTCTTAGGAATTAGAAAAAGAACAACACTTTTAGTCCTACAACACTAGTGACATCTAAGGACAAAAATTAAAGACCGAATCTTAGAAAACATAGACTTAAGATGCATGTTCCTTATAGGATAGAGACTTTTAAAACAAAAATCTAGTGACACGTTTTCCTAGATTTGGATTTTTGTTTTTTTTAACTCACTAATAAGCAACCAACTTTAATCTAATTCTAAAAATCTATTAAAATACTTAATTCTTAATCAAATTATAATTAACATTCATAATCATTAAATTATAAATTTAAATCATAAACCTAAATCAATTCTAATTAAACTAATAATCAACCATCAACCAATCTAGAATTTAAAAGAAGTAGATCTAATTAGGAGATCAAACTTTGAATTAAAATTTATTAGGATGAAAACATTTCTAAATATCAAACTTTAGAATAACTTCTAAAATCAATTAACAAACTTGATTAATAAATGACTAATACACCCTTTTTTTTCTTTTCTTTTTATAATAAACTAAAATAAAATAACAAAGTTAATTAGCACTGGGTAACCCAGGCCTACGAGGCTATTAAGTTAGCCCCAAGGAGGGTGAAATAAACCTCACGGCCTCGGTGTGAAACAAAGGTGGTGGTTAATCAAACATTAAAATAAAACATCCTAAAAATCGATCATAAAACACTAATATTTGAACTTTAATCAAAATCTTTCCTTTGCCCCTTTCAACAAACAAAAAATATACAAACAACTCTAACTAAACTATCCTATATAGGACCTACCAAAACCACACAGCTTTCACCCACTTAGATGAGTTTGATAGGACACGACTATTAGCTTTAGGTTAGGTTTTTGTTCTGCTTTTCTTTTATGTGCTGTGTTGTGATGCTCTGCATGTGACCCGTGTGCTGTTTGTTTTTGCTACTTGTTGTAGCTTTTCTGTGATGTTTTTCTGTGACGCTTTTTCTGCTCTTTTCTTTTCTGCACTGTTGTTGTGAGCGTTAGAATACCCATAGGTTAGGCACGCTTTTTCATACTAATGCTGTCTTCCTGCAGGTGGCCGTGCTTATACAACGCTAAAAAGGTGGCTAAAATTAATAATGTCATTTATAACTGCTTTGGGTACATGCTTCAACTGCTTAGCCCCCAATAATCAGAGCATGGCCAAGTGTGATTTATTTTTCAGCATTTTCACATATATAACTGCTTGGATGAATTTTTATTATAAACTGCTTAGGATAACCCCTATAGGAGAGTCTAGATTTTCTATTTTTAATAATGTAATGTATTTGAGATGTAAATGTTGTGAAAATCATTAAAATAAGACATTTTTAAAGATGTAGGAGTCCAAAGAGAAAAGTAAACCCCTACAGGGGGTTTTCTTTTTCATTTGGGCATCCTTTTGGAGCATTCACTACGAGGAGCCAGATGGGAGAACAAAGACGATCTATAGATGAATCAAGGAAGGGAGATGAAGTTAGAGGATAACAATGCCTTATTTTGAGATTTGCGTCATTCCCGGGTTGTTGTCGGTGGAGCCCGGCCACCATTACTTACTGTACTCTGTGATGTAATATTGTATGGCACTTACCATGGACACTCTTTTTCGTGGGATTTTTGTTGCTTTGTTGTGCTTTACTTACTTTGTTTGTCTGTTCACCATTGATGTTCACTGTTGAGATGCAAATTTAGTAATATTTTTTTGTTTAAGTATTTTTGTTTAAAACAAATGTAAAAGTTTTAATCTTTTAGGTGTTTTCTTTAATGTAAAACAAAGGTAAAATTAACATTTAATGTATTATGAATGCATCAAATTAGCTCTTTTACCTACAAAACACATATCTTAGGTTCAGACTAGTTCTTTTTCATTTTATTGTGATCGCCATAGAGCCCCAACATAGCCACTATGGAGTGCGAACTGTAGTTTATAACAGTTAGAAGACTACGTTTTGTAACCAAATCTGCAAACTTAAAATCAATCATGGAGAAAAATATATGTTTTTTTTTTATGAAAATGCATTACTATGTATGTTTTTTTCTCTCGCATTTTTATATCTACTTCAATTTCTTACTTTATGTGCATGATGCATATATGTTGTAGCCCACAAGAAATAAATATGATATATTATCTTTTGCTTGAGAATTTATATTTTTGTTAAGAATTCATTTAATTGTTTAAGATGAAAGAAATATTCAAAAAACTAATGAAATGTAATTAAACTCTATGTGCAATTCATGTTTAACATTATTTTAAATTGCAAAACTTCTAAAATGTATTGATTTGAATTTCTTCAAAAATTTATGGTATTAATTGAATGAATATGAATTATTATTGGCTAGAATGCATTTTCTTCTGGAGAATAACCATATGGACCTTTAGTTAATATTGTAAAAACATAGAAGCAAAAAAAATTATGTTAATTTATGAAGCATATTCAAATTATATATATATATAAAATACTACATAATTGTATGATTATACATATTCAAGTATTAGGTGTATTGGCTACTCCTATGAAATAAACAACCCAAATGTCAAAATTTAGATATGAAAAGCTGAAATTGTTGTCATGTCTCTCTTTATTAAAGGGTTTATTTCTAACTTAGGATTTAAGAAAAAATTCTTCTGTACTTGGTGATTTACTTAATTATGTTGTTAAGCTTTTAAGAAATGAAGTGATTCTTGAAGCGAAAAGAACATGTCGAGATTGATATTAACAATCTTCATGCTGACCCTGGTCTTTGGCCATCAATATGGAATTATGATGTGAATGACATTGATAATGTTCGTAGAGCTTATATGTTGAAAGGATCGCATCAACCAAAAAATCATCTTTTTGTCAAACAATTATTGAAAATATTGCATGTAGGTTTAACTCAAAATGGTTTGAAGAATTTCTCAATTGAATAGAATACAATGTACAAAAAGATGCTACAGTTTATCTATATTGCAACTTCTTTAAGCCTCAAGAGCAAGTTAATACTTGCCAAGGCGGTGGAGAAGGATTTGTTGGTGAGGGATTTAAGAACTAGAAGAGAAATGAGAAGCTTTTGAGTCATTTTGGATAATACAACAGTGCACACAACAAGGCAAGACATAAATGTGAGCTTTAAAAAAGCTTCAAGAGTAGAGTAGTCTCGATTTATGGTCGAGTAAGATAGAGAAGCATAAAAAAGAATATCGCATTATGCTAATTGTAGCTATTGATTGTGTTTGATTTGTTATTCGCCGAGGGCTATTGCTATATGGGCATGATGAATCATCTAGCTCTGATAATTAAGGGAATTATGTAGAACTTTAATTTCTTGCAAATCATAATGAAGATGTCAGAAAAGTTACATTTAAAAGTAAAAATGCTAAGTTAAAATTTAATTGCACCAAAAGTCCAAAAAGAGATTTGTAGTTTTATTACTACTGAGACCTTGGTTGTAATCATGAATTATATTGGTGTTTTTTGCTTCATAATTCTAGTTGATGAATCTTATAATGTGTCTGCAAACGAATATTTAACTGTTGCGGTGAGATATGTAGATAAGTTGGGCCAAGTAATTGGGAGATTCATTTATATAGAATATGAGGTCAAGGTTATGATGGAGCATCTAATATGTGAAGGAAGTTTAATAGTATGAAAGAACTCATTCTAAAAGATAATTCTCAATCATTTTATATTTATTATTTTGTTCATTTACTCCAATTATATTTTGTGCCTGTTATAAAAAATTATTAAGAAGTAAAACATTTATTTGTGATGACTTCAAGAATTATAAATACTGTTGGAACTTCATACAAGAAAAATGATACTCTAAAAGCTATTCATTATGATAAAATATTTTTTCATTTAGGGAGTAGAGAGTTAAATGGTGGTTGAGATTTAAACCAAGAAACTAATTTGCATCATACTGTTGACACCCGTTGGAGTTTGCATTTATAAATATTAATCAGACTAAGCAAAATAAATGCTTTGATACTCGAAGTGCTTGAAATTATCAAGAAAGAGGGGATACATGATCAACAATCAGTTAAAGTTGGTGTTTTAATAAATGTTATGGAATCTTTTAACTTTGTCTTAACACTTCATTTAATGATTACAATTTTAAGGATTAGAAATGAATTATCAAAAGCATTACAAAGAAATAATCAAGATATTATAAATATAATGAAATTGATATAAGTGTCCAAGCAACGATTACAGATGATGAGGAAAAATGAATGAGTGCCTTTACTTGAAGAAGTGTCATATTTTTGTAATGTTTTTAAAATTAAAAATTCAAATATGAATTCTAAATTCAGGGCTCATGGACAATCAGTACAAATATGTGCAAAAATTACATACTTTTATTATTATTGAGTTGATTTCTTCTACGTAGTTATTGATATGCAACTTCAGGAACTGAATAACCGATTCTCTAAAACTAGTATCGAGTTACTTCTTTATGTGACATGTTTAAATCTAACTAATATGTTTTATGCTTATGATAAGAAAAAATTAATTCATCTTGCAGAGTTATTTCCAATAGATTTCTCTATGAATTATCTTATATCTCTTGAGCATCATGTATCTACATATATTATTGATATACGTACTGACGATGAGTTTATATATTTGACTAGCATTGCTGCTCTTTCAAAACTGATTGTAAAGGACAAAAAAATATTGTGTATCCCTTGGTTTAAAGACTTATTATTTTGACACTAACATTACAGTTGCTACTGCTACGATGGAGAAAGTATTTTCTGCAATGAAAATCATTAAGCAACGACTGTGTAACAAAATGGGTGATGCTTTACTCAATTACTGTCTAGTGTCTTATATTGAGAAATAAATATTTGATTCTGTTACAAATGAAGTCACTATGCATCATTTTTAGAAAATGCAAAGAAGAATGCAAAGTTTATAATTTTCTTTTTAATTTCATAAATTATAATAAAATACAATGCTTTGCTTTGAATTTTGCTAATGAAATATATAAAAAAACAATTTTTGGTATTTATTTTTTATATATTAAGTTTTTCCACCTAAAAAAATGGGTTGGATTAGCCACTAATTGTAATCTATATTATCATCGTTGATATTTGATCTTAAATATATGTTTATTCAAAGATACAACATATTAATTATTTAGAAGTACAAAATAAATATAGCTTATTAATTATAGTTTAGTAGAAATGAACATGTAGAATTTAATGTTGATGGCAAAAAGGCAATCTTTAAATTAGAATTTTTTTTCTTTTTCTAGCAATATTGTTAGCTTGTACTTTTTTTTTCAATAGACATTTAGCATATCATTGTCTTTGATATTCTATTTTTCTTTGTCATTACATTAGGGGTTTTAATATTTGACACCACTTGAAACCCGACACGAACCCGACCCGAAAATTTTTGGGTTTGGGTCAACCCGTTTGACATACGGGTTAGGTTCGGGTTCGACAAGTTAACTCATTATTTAAATCGGGTCGGATTCGGGTTGACCCAGAAACCCGAAGGTGACCTGTTTAATATTATCTTATTTAATATATATATTTTAATCTTATTTAAAGTTTCAAACTATCCTATTTAATATAATATATAAGTATATTATATAAGTTTATAAACATACCCCCACGGGTTAATTTTTTTAATCTTGTTCCTATTATGTTTGAATTTAAATGCATTGTTTATTTATTTTATCTTAGAGGCATTGTTTTATCCGTCCCATGGTCGAGTGTCCAACAATTTTTTTTTAAATGCATTGTTTTATCCTGCGATTTTTTGCTAGCTGACATGTTTGATGTGACCCTGACACCTCAGTTGTAGCTCACAATCACATGACATTGCTATCCCAGGACCCATACCCTACGTCTAAGCAAACACCAAACTCCAACCTGGACGAATTCTTGACCATCCACGTCATTAAAAAGTGGCGTATTTGTGTTCGCAGGTCAGGTCGGGTCAACCCAGTAACCCACACGGGTCAGGTCCAGGTTGGATTTTATGACCCGTTTGTAAAAACCGGTCGGATTAGCATTAACCCGTTTAAACCCGGGTCAATCCGGGTGACCCGAACCCGACCAACGGACCCGTTTTGACACCCCTACATTACATATCAAATATATCTATAAAATTTTTTGATAATCTTAATAAATATCAATGATTTTAAAAAAAATTGAAAATTTACTAAATGAACATCACTCATCAGCATTCACCAAAGAGGAAACATAATACATTAAAAATTAATGAACATAAAAATAAATGAATTAATAACTGAAATTGTAAATGAAGAAGGAAAACAAATTGTCTAAGCTCTACTTGATTTGTGAAAATAGAGAGATCTAATTATTATTATTTTTTTTAGAAAGCATGTAAGTTTCATGTTAGTTTGAAACATAAAAAAGAATAAAAACATAATTTTCATTAGTTAAATTGTTATATTCAGTATAAATAGAAAAAAACTTTATATTCAACAGATTTATGTTATATTCTTACTGCGTACCTTCTATGTATGATCCCATAGTGGATAAATACTCTAGTATATGTGCCTATCTAGAATCATAAATATAATTTAATTGTAATATGATATTATTAAAATTCATATTCATTAATTTATGCTAGATTTTGAGGATTCTTAGAAACAACTAATTTGGTCTTCTTTATGTTATATAAAATATATTTGATTTACATCATTGAATTTTGTTTATTTGAACTTTATATAAATTTTATGAATATCAATATTATTGGTGAATCTTATAGTTCGTAATTTAAATTTTTTTCTTATTTTAATAAAAATATGTTGTGATTGATTTTGTATTTATACTTACAAATTTATCAGGCATGCGTCACAATATTTTTTCATCTGAATTATAATCATTATGTGATTTTTTTTTTAATTTTTAATGTAAAATGATTTTTTAATTACCATTTAGTATGAGTTATATGTGTTTTCTTATTCGAAAACACTATGAATTTTTTTACTTAGTAATTGTTAATTAGTGGACTGCATGTTTAGTCTTTATGTGTTTGTTTTTTATCAAAACTAATTTTGCATTTAGTAATTCTAGACATAAATATAGATTAAATTTAAGTAAAAAGTATTTTAATGTGATTAGTATTTATTTAAATACTTTAGAAATTGCACAAGTGGGATGAAATAATTTAAAAAATACAATAAAAATAGTTAAATATAAATTCATAAAAATTTCTAACATAATATGAGATAAAATAAGCATAAGCATTTAAAAAATTAATTCATAAAATTTATATAAATCTTTTGGGACTTCAAAAATTATAAAAAAAAATATTATAAAATAAATTTAAAAAAATATTGATGAAATCTGTTTGCAAAATGAACATCGGACAATCTCAAAATCCTCACTTGTATTGATATCTGTTAATTTCTTAAAGATTTTCATCATTGCTAAAAAATTATAAAAAAATCATGTAATTAAAATACTATAATTTCAATGTTATGGCGAAGACGGTTTATAATTTGGACTTATATTAACTCATGAAAAAAATTATTTGACTGGATTAAAATATGGACTGTTATAGACTAAGCATATGATATAATGAGCATAGACTCATTGGTTAGCATATATAAATGATTATGATATTTGAGTCTGACAGTTATTTTCTGATGCTTTAATTTTTTTCTCTTTATACAATTGATTTACCTATTGACAGTATTGTGCTTTATAAATCTAACCCGTACTGGTTTACTGAATTTTTATCCACAATTATATTTACTAGCTTTCGTACCATACTATTTTACTGTTTTGTGATTTCTACAACTATCACATGTAACTTTTTATTGTTTCTGCATTAATTCTTGATCATATATATCGTTATTATTATGAAGTGACTAAAAACATGTATATTGTTTATCTACAGTGTTTTGAATTTAGTTATAGAATTTTAGTGTCGTCTACTGGGCTATTTAGCTCATTATATACAGTTTAAATGATTTCAGCTCAAGGCAAAAGGCGGGAATGAGATTGATTATGATCCTTCTAGTTCAATTTTTTTATTAGTTGCATTTTTACTCAGGATTTGAATTGACATGATATGATTGAATGATTCATGAATATTATATATAATTTTTAAAGTAATGAATATAGGTATACATTAATGTTTTGGATTATATAATTTATTTCTTTTTTTTTTTTACTAATAAATGATATTAGATAGCTCTAATTTTGTCATTAAAGGATAAAAGAAAGAATTCTTCCAAATTGATTCGAGAACGTGCCTAGTTACCACTTTCTTTAAATTTATACTACATTCGTTTTTACTTTAAACCAAACAAAAAAATAATTCAACTGAATTTACTTTATACTCATCTATACAGCTCTAAAATATTTTTTTATACTGTATTTTTTTTATATTACATTCTTTTTACATTACCTAACCTAATAAATTTGCATCTAACTAAACAACATTGGGCAACCAAAAAATTACATTGAAGTGATTCTTGAAACATGCAAAATGAATCCAAAACATGAGCGGCAGCCAAACCTTCCATCTTACAAAATGTTGACAGCAAACATAAACGACAGGACCCTAATCAACTTAGAAAAGCAGTCATCGCTTCCTCTTCAGCGACGTGAAATACTTCATCACAAACTCGATAGCCTCTTTCAGAGTTGCTCTCCGTCCCTCTCTGTAGCTTCAGAGTTCATTGATGACGTATCTGCCGCTTGGATTATACTCATTAATCTCCAATAAGGCCGATGTCACAGCCCTGTAGACCTCATCGCCAAGTTCGCATCTTAAAGCAACCAATTTCTCATCATCTTCCTGTACAACCTCCTGCATGATGAATCAATTGTCAAATCATGAAGCATCTTCAAAATTAAATTAATAAACTTTGAGAGAGATTTGCGACATTAGATGCGGAATATGTTGAAGTTAGAAGATTAAAATGGGTGAATTTTGATAAGCAATCAATGACTATCAAAATAGCAGTATAGCCTTTAGAATTAGGCAGACTAATAGTGATGCCTATAAACAAATCTTTCCAAATTTGCAAGGATATTGATAGAGGAGAAAGGAGTCCAACAAGAGGAAGGGTAGATGATTTGATTTTCTAACAAGACAAACATTTGCTAACAAAATCGGCAATGTCTTGATGAAGGTCAAGCCAATAAAAATTAGTTGAGGTTCATTTAATGGGGTTTAAGAACACCTTGATGACCTGCAAGAGGTGTAGAATAGAATTTTGTGAGGATTTGTTGTTTGAGAGAAGAATCCTTACTGAGATAAATATGACCTTTATATTAAAGAAATTAATCAGAAATTGATAATCTGTATGAGAGAGTTTGTCATTAGAAAGCTAAGAAGTTATATGAAGAATATCTTGAGAATGAATATTGCTTACATGAAACAGACTAGATAAAGGGAATTTTGGATAAATGTGAGAGAGGGTCCACACACAAACATAACCGAATTCCAATTACAATCTCAGCCTTCTGATGGAATTCTGCCATAGTATGCATCTTTTCATAATTAAGAGAATCTTTAAATTATTTTCTTATATTATCTACTATTAAGTAAGTTATTTCCTTAAATTAAGTACTATTATTTACTTGATTACAAGTACAGTAAATTTTTATTAAGCTTTTAAAATAAGATTGACGATATAATTACTTAAAATTTTTACATACCTGAAAATTTGGATCTTATACTAACCCTCATGCCTTTTCTCTTTCTCTCTCTCTCTCTCTCACTTTCTCACTCTAACTTTCTCTCTTATCCACCTCATTTTCTCTCTAACCATCATCTCTATACATCTCTTTCCAAATTGATATGAGTTATTTTAGGAAGGTAATTAAGGGGGATTTGAATATTGAAATTCAAAATTCATGGGGCATTTGGAGGGGCAACAGGCGGCATGGGAGCCAAGGGGAGGCTGGCGGCTATGGGATTTGGACGGGCGGCCGGCGGCTAGGGGAGCCGAAGGGAGGCTGACAACTATGGGGTTGGAAGGGGCTCGATTAGGGAAGAGGAGGAGGGAAAGACAAGGGAGAGCAGGTCGATAGGTTTTGGGAAAAGGGGAGGTGGCTGGATGTAAGGGGGAGAAGGAAAAAAGATGAGCCGCGAGTCTCAGACTCTTCCAAAGACTGACGGGTATTGCAATCACCCTCACCTAGGATTTTCTTTCTTCTCTCAAAGCTCACAACAATGAAGAAGACAAAAACTCAAAATTTTGTTCATCAAATCATCATCTCAAATATAATAGAAGGGGTCTTATATATAGGCCTCAACCTGACAAAAGAAAAAGGACTAAAATGCTCACATGGCTACAATAACAAGCTAAATACCCATAGGGTAAAATAGAGAAAATTGAAATATAAAAATAAACAATACATAAAATGCATAAAAAATAAAGGCTCCTGATCGTAGCCGTCGATCTCTGATCCCTCCTCTTATAAACGCGCCAAAATCTTCTGTTGATGTCCTCATCATTTTCCCTGGGTGGGAGAAAACTCGACCCCGTCGAGTGAACATCTCGAGAACTCTTGTATAACTCTAAAAGATCTGGATCCAATCTCTGCAACTCATCCTGTTCGATCTACATGTCCTCTATCACCGATTTTCCTTTCCAATGAACTAGATACCTTTAGCGACCACCTTCTTTAGTGGAAATAATTTCATCGTCAAGTATTGCTTCAATCTTCCGTGCATTAGGTAGATGAGGCAGATTGGGGTGTGGAGGTATGCTAGGATTCTCACTAGATAGGTTCACACAAGGCTCATCATATAGAGGATTAGTAGGGTTAAACTCTGGTCCCTTAAACGCTACTAGATCTTCAATATTAAACGTATGATTTATATTAAAACCTTTAGGAGGTCTAACATATAAGCATTACTGTTTATTTTTGAAATTATTTTAAAAGGTCCTCCACTCCTAGTATGCAACTTTTTAACAAACCTTGAGGGAACCGCTCGGAATTAATCTGTACCATTACAAAATTTTCAACTTCAAATTCTTTAAATCTTTTCTTGTGATCAACATTAAGCTTATAGTTGGCATTGCTTTGTTCAATTTTTTTATTAATTTTCTTATGCAATTCCTAGAGATGAGATGCAAATGCAGATGCAGACTCAGATGTTCTAACCTTAGGACACATAGGGATTAAATTTATAAGCTGTCTAGGCTGGTACCTGTACACAATTTCAGCAGGACTTAAACATGTGGCTCGATTAACATAATTGTTATAAACGACTCAGCTACTGGAAGTTTGGAATCCCACTCTCGAATGTGTTCTCATACCAAAGTCCTTAAAAGATTATCCAGACTTTTATTAGCAACTTTGGTTTGCCCATCAGTTTGGGGATAAAAAGCAGTGGAAAATTGGAGTTTTGTACCCATCTTGAGCCATAAGATTTTCTAGAAATAATTAGTGAACATAACGTCTCGATCGAAAATTATGGTTTTGGGTAATCCATGCAATCTAAAAATTTCATTGAAATATAATTCCGTAATCCAAGAAACATCAAAAGTTTTGGAGCACGGGAGGAAATGGGTCATCTTAAAAAATTGGTCAATGACCACACAAACTGAATCATACTTTCTAAGGGTCTTAGGTAGGCCTAGGATGAAATCAATGCTCAAGTCCTACCAAGGGCAATTGGGTACTGGAAGTGGTATGTAGAGTCTCGTATTATGTTTTCGCTGCTTGGCTAGCTGACAAATGGGCATCTACTCACTAGCTTACTAACGTCGTGTTTTAGGCTAGGCTAATAGAATCAGTGTTCTATCGACACAATGGTTTTGGTTTGCCGAAATGACCAGCTAATCCTCCAGCGTGTATTTCACTTACGAGGAATTCTCTAAGAGATGTGTTGGGAATGTAGAGTTTTTGGCTTGAATAGATATCCGCCTTCCAAAAAGAAATCGTCAACTCTTCGTTCACATCTAGTTATCAGTAAGGAGTATGTTTTCTTAAAATCAGGGTAGTCTTTATAATCTTCCTTAATTCATTCAAATCCAATCACTTCAGCCCTCATTTCTTTAGTTATCATTATCCGATGGCTTAAAGCATCTGTTGCCATATTTTCAGATCCGGGCTTGTGTCTGATCGTATATGTATATTCTTGAAGGAATTTGACCCAACGACCATGTCGTGCATTGAGTTTCTTTTAGGAATTTATGTAACGCAAGGATTCGTGGTTAGAAAAGATGACAAATTTTTGGGGGAGCGGGTAATATCTCCAATACCTAAGGGATTGAATGATAGCGTAAAATTCCTTATCATAGGTATAATATCGCTGCCTGATGTCATTCAACTTTTCACTAAAGTAAGCTACGGGATGAACTTCTTGGGACAGGACGCCACTAATGCCAATGCCTGAGGAATCACAGGTGATTTCAAAGACTTTAGAAAAAATTAGGTAGGCGCATGACCGGGGCTTCTACCATTTTCTTCATGATTTCATCAAAAGCTCTACAGGCAGCTAGGGTCCATAAAAATTCTCCCTTTTTGAGACAGACCGTTATAGGGGCTAGTATGGTGCTGAAGTTCCGAATAAACCTCCGATAAAATGTGGCCAGTCCATGAAAACTCTGAACATCTCTAATATTTTTAGGTTCTGGCTACTCATTAATTGTTCGCACTTTTCAATATCAACAGAAATTACTTTAGAAGATATAATAAATCCGAGAAAAGTAACACTATCTGTGATGAACATACATTTCTTATGATTAGCATACAATTGTTCATTCCTCAAAACCTCACAGACTTATTTTAAATGATTTAAATGTTGGTCCACCGAATTACTATAGTTCAAAATGTCATCAAAGTAGACTACTATGAATTTTCCTAAGAATGGTCTGAGGACCTATGTCATAACTCTCATAAGCATACTTTATGCATTACTCAGACCAAAAGGCATAAAATGTCCACTCGTATAACCCATCCTTAGTTTTAAAAGTAGTTTTCATTCATCTCTAGGACAAATCCTAATTTGGTTATAACCGCTCTTGAGGCCAATTTTAGAAAATAGGGTGGCTCCGGTCATCATATCCTAACATGTCATCTAGACGAGGAATAGGGAAATGATATTTGACCGTGATTTTATTGATAGCATAGCTATCAACACACATCCTCAACGAGCCATACTTCTTGGGGGTCAAGAGGGTGGGGATAACGAATGGGCTAAGGCTTTCCTTAATAAAACCACATTGCAGTAACTCATCTACCTGTCTCTTAAGTTCAGCATGCTCTGTAGGATTCATGCAATAATGTGGTAGGTTGGGAAGGGAAGCTCCAGGTACTAAGTCGATGACATATTGGATGTCCCTTAGAGGTGGGAGTTGGTTGGGTAAATGTTCAGGGAAGACGTTACCAAAGGTTACAAGGAGGGGCTTAACCTCTTATGGGATAGGTTCTTGAAGATATGGACTCACTTCCCGAGCTACTAAGGCGTAAAAGGTTTAAACCTAACACTAGTTTAATATCCAGGTCTTTCGTAGTTAATAGGTTTAGGCATGTATTGGGTTTAAGGGGAGTGGATTTTACGTCCTCCTTGGTAGACTTAGGTTGGAAGGGTAAGAACTTAATCTTCTTTCCATTATGCTTGAGCATGCAGGTGTTAGACCTCCCATAGATATGAACGTCATTATCGAAAAGCCATAGACAACCAAGGATGATCTGACCAACATCCATGGTTAAAACATCGCACCAGACATTTTCCTTGTATCCCACAAATTCGACGGGGATAAGACTCCTTTCTTTTACTTCCAAGGCGGTCAAGTTGATCCAAGTGACCTTGTATGAGTTTGGGTGTGGAGTGGTTTTCAGGTGAAGCTTAGAGATCATAGTAGACAAAACAACGTTAATACAACTTCGACTATCAATGATAACCTTATAATTATTATCACCGATTTTGGTGAAAGTATGGAAGATGGAAGTTCTACGCTAATTGTCACTTAGTTTAGGTTGGGATAAGGCACACCTAACAATTTGTATATCTAAGTGATCAATCTTTTGCAGGCAGTTGATCACAACAGTGTCTTCATCACAAAAAAAGTCTTCTTCGTCATTGATGTGATGAACTAGCTTGGTGTTAGGTTCATCCTCTTCATTGATAACTTCTTTGATTATGGTTACCTTATAGGGGCTGAAACATTGAGAGGCAATGTGTCCATACCCATGAAACTTGAAGTATTTGGTTCCCACGGATTTTGAGTGTCTCACATTCAGGGGTTTTGTTCTTAAAATTCAGACGAGGTTGGAATTGTCCAGTAGTGGGTCAACCAGTCATGGGACCAGGTGATTTGTTTTGGGGTCGATTGGAGGAGGGTTTAAAAGGGTTAGGATGGAAGTCTTGGCATTTCAGGTGGATATGGTTCTTAGATTCTTCTAGGTCTAGCACATGATTACAAACAGCCTCTAAGATAGTGATTCCTCTAGCAAAGAGTTCATTTCAAAGGTCTTCTATAAGTCTAACTCTAAACATTGATAGAAGTTGGGCAGGGGTGGTGGTCTCCTTGCCACTACAACATATTATGAAGTCATCAAAAGTAGATAAGTAATACTTCACATGTTTACTACCCTGGGCCAACCTATTCCAACGATTTAAAAGTTTGGGGTAGTAGGAAGGGGGAAGATACTTTTTCTTGAGATCTTGTTCCATTATTCTCCAATCAGTGATAGGGTATTCTCCTTAAGTTTCACACATATGTTCAAGGTTAGTCCAGTACTGACTAGCCCTACCGTTCAACTTCATTTCAGCAAATCTAATTTTTTTGCCTCTAAAATGTTGTACCACCTAAAGTAACTATCCATTCCTTTAAGCCAATCCAGGAAAAAATGGGGGTCAAGGGTACCATCAAAGGAAGGGGCATCAATTCGGATTTTCTTGAGTAACTGAGCATCATTATCTCTCCAAATCGGATCATGACCTACGGGTTCCTAATTGGTCTATGGTTTTGATAGTAATGGTCTCGAGGTGGTCCGTAGTCGGCTCATGGTTCTTCGACGTACAGAAACAAAGGTATAGAATGAGTATACATCGTATGGTTTCCTAACCTTTCAATGTGGTCTAGACGTTCTCCAGCTTGTCGTCTAAAGTAAGCTAACTCACCTTAGGTTTCTCTAATTTATTGGGTCACGATGCCTAACTTTCCTACAATCAAGTTTAAAGTACATTGAATTTATTCCGGGATATACTAGGTGACACTTAGGGATGTTAAGGAATAGGGGCATCACCTAATCATATAAGCCAACACACCTAAAGCTCACTAAATGATATAGAGATGTAGTGGACAACAAACAATAATGTTGTAAAAGTTTTTATACGGAAGTGAATGCAACCTAAGACGTCTATTGAATGTGTATGAAGGGATACTGAAATGAACTAGCATGCGACCATGCTCTGATACCAAGATAATGTGATACAAACAAGAATTGCAAAGAATTATTAAAATTATTGTAAAGCTTGCTACTTTAAGATTAATGAGCCACAATAATTAATTTTAATAACTCTCGATTGACATCTTTCTTTAGCATGCAGACACAATTTAGAAAAACAAAACAACTTAAAATAATATCAAAAAAATTATAGTAAAACTAAATATGTCGTAATAAGAATCCATGGGTTAATATTTAGAACTTTCACCTAGAGTTTCCACTCACTCAAACTATATGAAAGGCTTTTAGCGGAGAGAGACTTTCAGCAATCCAAATGATGCCACTAAGATGGTTAGGACGCTAACGATCTTGATCCACGGGAAGGTAGCCGAAGAAGGAGACGTAGGTGGATCTCCAACGAGTTTCCATTGTTTAGAGGGTCGTTGTTCGTCGATAGTCTCAGCTAGGTGGAATAGTATGCATTCAACGTAATCGTCAACAAAATCTTCAAATTCCTAATCGGGGTCGAAGAACGGCGACTGAAGAATATCGGGTTATTCTTGCGAATCGTACGCGAAACCGTGGTCAACTTCAGGATCGGTCATTCATGAATACGACAGAATCCTTTCTTGGGATCCTTAGAGGGGGGGGGGGGGTTGAGAAGGACGAAGGGAGGTGAGGAACCGACAGTTTGGGGGCTCGGGCAGAGGGAGAAAGGGAGGGGGATGGTTAGGGTTATAGGTGGGGATTCCTTGGGTTTATGGTTAGAGAGGTATAGGAGAAAACTTTGAAAATTTGAATTTAATATCAGATTTTTCAAAGAGAGGGAAAGTGAATAATTTGAATTCCAAATTATCCCAAATAAGGCTATAGAAGCCGACGGCTTAGGAGGGATTTATGGGAGAGTTAATTGGTGATTAGGAATTATATTGGGGAGTGAAAATGGCAAGGGGAGGGGTTGACCATATGAGGAGGGAGAGAGGGTGTTTAGGTTCAATGTATGTGTATGCATTAATTGGATATTAGAATTAAATCTGAATTTAGTTTCATATTTAATGTAATTGGAAAGACTTCTAAATTAAGGATTATCAAAGAGAAAATTATTTGAAATTCTCATATAGAATTAATTTCAAATAAAGACACTTTTCAAATTGATATGAATTATTTTAGGAAGGTAATTAAGGAGGATTTGAATTTTGAAATTCAAAATTTATGGAGCATTTGGAGGGGCAGTCAGTGGCAAGAGAGCCAAGGGGAGGCCGGCGGCTATGAGATTTAGAGGGTCGGCCGACGGCTGTGAGGTGGGAAGGGGCTCAGTTAGGGAAGAAGAGGAGGAGTAGACAGGGGAGAGCAGGCCGACGGGTTTTGGGGAAAGGGAAGGTGGTCGGATGTAAGGTGGGGAAAGAAAAAGATGAGTTGCCAGTCTCGGACTCTTCTAAAGACTAACTGATGTGAAACTAAATGCGATAGACAATAATTGCAATTAAGATATTAATAGAAGAGGTAAACTTTGCTTTATTATCAATAAACCATTGTTTACTCAAATAAAAGTTTAAGAATATGACATGAGTGATTAAGCAATAACAATGGGTTACACTTAGAGATTAGTAGGACTTGCAAAATACAACAAATGATTAATAAGCAATGCAAATAGAAAGTATAACAAAAGCCTCAAGTTTAAAATCTAGATCTTTCACCTAGAGATCCTTCACTCAACTCTTGAAAGTGGAAGCTAGCAGAGGAGGATTGCAAGCACACTTAAGGATGCCACTATCACACAAGTGATGCCGAGAGGACTAGTCACCGGGGAAGAAGTCGGAGGTGGAGGAACGAGTTGTCGTCCAGTGATTGCCCACTCTTCAAGAGACCTTCCTTCGTTGATGAACTCTGCTAAGTGGGGAAGGATGCGGTCCACGTACTCCTTGACGGTGTCTTCGGTTCCGAATCCGGGATCAAAGAAGGAGGATCGGATGATATCAATCTCCCACGAGAATTGAGAACGAGTCCGTGATCAACTTCTGGATCCGCCATGCATCCTTGCCGGGAGATGAAGGAGTCTCAATGGAAAGAAGAGGGAGAGGAGTTGGCGGCTTGGAAGGAGGAGGGTGTTGGGCCGGCGTGAGGACTTGGGGGGGATCGGCTAGGGTGGGAGGCCAAGAGGTAAATGCAGAAAATCTGAAGTTGTTTAAGATTTTAGAGGTTTGGGAGGGATTTAATTTGAAAATTCAAATTAATCCAAAAGGGGAGAGGGGCGAAAATGGGGAGGGAATTGGGGGCTGATTTAGTGGGGGAATTGGAGTTAATTTGGGAGAGAGAGAGGCCCATAGAGGGGGCCAGCCAAATAAGAGAAGAGGGAAGGAGATATGTGTTAATTAGGTGGGACCTACACACTTAATCAAAGATTTGGAGAAAATCTGAATTAAATTTCAGATTTTTATAAAAAAGGGAAGTTTCCTAATTTAAATGCAAGTAATTGGCAATCGTTTGAATTGAAATTCAATTATGAAGATTGCCTAAAATCTTGGACTTATTTTAGGAAAGTTATCAATGCCTCTTGGGAAATTTGAATTTTTAATTTATGAGCCCAAGAGGGGGGCCGGCGGGTAGAGGTGTGGAGAGGGGGGGAATGGGGGAGGGAGGCCGGCAGCTGGGGGCTCGATGGGCTGTGGCCGGTGGCTTGGGCGGCCCAAGGATGCCGGTGGCAAGGGGGATATTGGGGAGGGGAAAACTAATGCCAGGAGAAATAAGAGAAAGACTTGAAAAAAAATCAAGGAAGCTACAAACCTCAAATATCTACTCAAGAACTCACAAAGAGATCTTGGGAATCTCGGAACTCACAAAGATATCATTCTCCTCTCATGAACTCACTAAGAGATCAAACAAGTAGAATAAACTTTCATTAACAATTCATCAATCAATGCAATGCATGAGGCCTCCTTTAAATAGGCCAAGATAAAACAAAACTAAAACGACACAAATGCCCTCAGGGCTACATAAGTGACTCAATGCCCACAGGGGCAAACTAGGAAAATAAAAATGCTAGAATAAATAAAATACAAATACATCAGAAATAAAGGCTCTGGATCGTAGCCGTCGATCTGTGTCTCCGGCGATGGTACACGTGTCGAAATCTGATGTCCTCATTACTGACGGGTATTGCAATCACCCTCACATAGGATTCTCTTTCTTCTCTCAAAGCTCACAACAATGAAGAAGACTAAAGCTCAAAATTTTATTCATCAAATTATCATCTCAAATATAATAGAAGGGACCTTATATATAGGCTTCAACATGATTAAAAAAAAAAGGAATAGAGTGCT
Organism: Dendrobium officinale; assembly: GCA_019514585.1. Taxonomy (NCBI): domain Eukaryota; kingdom Viridiplantae; phylum Streptophyta; class Magnoliopsida; order Asparagales; family Orchidaceae; genus Dendrobium; species Dendrobium officinale. The sequence goes on along the minus strand of CM033693.1, from coordinate 30,496,933 downwards.
CATAGGGCTACAATAATAAGCTAACTACCTATAGGGGTAAAATAGGAAAAAATGAAATATAAAAATAAATAATACATAAAATGCATCAAAAATAAAGGATCTTGATCGTGGCCATCAATCTGTGATGCCTCCTCTGTAAATGCGTCAAAATCTCCTACTAATGTCCTCATCAATAATGGAGCTGCATATGTAATAAATTGTATCATTTAATAACTCATGAAATTTTGGCCGACGAATAAATCTCTAAAAATATGTTTGAGGATCCTTCATATAGGGCATTTCCTCACATTCTTCAGTGTTTGTGATATGCAAACCAGCAGATATTACTTGATAATTCATCTCAATCAAATGACTCAAGGTATACCTACCAAGTATAGCCTTGGCAAACTTCAGTATATCAACGACATTTTTCATCAAAACATATTTAGGCTTCAAAAATTGTACGGTAACCATGAAGTCAACAATTTGGTGGTTTCGTTCATCATCTAATGGTGCATCAACATTTCTAGGTGTTAGCAGCTTCAAACGTTTTAGAAATGTTGATGCACCATTAGATGATGAACGAAACCACCAAATTGTTGTCTTCATGGTTACCGTGCAATTTTTGAAGCCTAAATATGTTTTGATGGAAAATGTCATTGATATACTAAAGTTTGCCAAGGCAGGTCAGGGTGGGCAAATGCCAAGTCAAGTATAACATGTCAAGGCCATGGGAGGATCCCAAGTTAGGTCAGGGTGGGCAAAAAAAAAAGTATTAGAAGGGTGTTTTTGGAATCCCCCCCCCCTCAAAAATAAATTTTGCCCTAATCTTATCATTGGCACGCATACCTGCCCATCCTGAACATTCTAGCAACGCGTTTCCATCTGCGCTGCCCTCGACGGCTTGCCTCGTCTTCGCACTTCGTAGTCACAGCAACAACATTTATCTTCTTCTTCGAAGTAGCAGACGTAACCTTTGTCTTCATCTTCGAAGCAGCAACCGCAGCCTTTGACTTCCTATCCTTCACACTTTGAAGCCCTCATCTTCCCAGTTCTTCCTCGGCTCCTTGGTTTGAAGGTTTTTTTTTTTTTTTGAATCAACCAAATTGCTTTTTTTTTTTTGCTAAACCATTGTCTGCGTGATTGTGTTACTGTGTTAGTTTTATTCCTGAAACTAGACGAATATTATCAGTGGATAGTCTCATGTAATGCTTATAGGAATTGATTAAGAATATTGTAATAAAGTTTTTGACGATTAATTGGGTTGTCATTGAACATTCCTTGTCTTTGTCATTAGTTTAGTAAATAATTCCCGGTAGCTTGCCTCTTCCCGTTTCTTTTAATGAATTTGGATATATTCCTAGTTTATCTTTTTTTTTTACCTTTTATTTTGATCTTCTTTTATTTTTTGGAGCTTCCTTATTGAATGCCTTCAACCCATAAAAAATATTTCTTATCCTTGGCAAACCCTTTCATATCCTCTTGTTTATCCCCAACCTTTATGCATATGATCGCCACTTAACAATCACAAGTCTTTATTCCCGTCTTCTCAAAGCATCCTAAACTCATCATAGCTAAACCATCATCTCATCCTAAGCCACATACATCAAACTATATGCTCTAGCCCCATCTTCTCAAAGCATCCTAAACTCATCATAGCTAAATCATCATCATCATCATCCCCTCTACACCTCTTTGCCAACAATGGAAGTGTGATTTTCCAAAAATTTTTGAACTCCAAATCATATTCAATAGCTTATTTTTCATTTCCCTACACCTAAAAAAATAGTCAACCCGATTCATCATAAAAATTTATCCACCAACATATCAATTGTTCTAAGAGTTTAGCCGTGGGTTTAGCCGTGGATTAAATATGTTTCTTAATTCACTACAAAAAGATGTTGTTTTTTGTCTTTATTGTTATGCATTTAAGCCTCAAGAGCAAGTTAGCACTAGGGGTGTCAATTCGGGTCAACGGGTCGGGTTCGGGTAGAACTTGGAACTAACCCGGCACTGTTCGGGTCAACCCGAACCCGACCCGTTTTTAAAAACGGGTGAGGTTTCCGGACCCGAACCCGGCATGATTCGGGTCCGGGTCAACCCGACCCGACACCAATGACCTGAAGTTGATCTAAAATTGCTAGTTTTTTTGTCAAAATCGGGTAAAAAACGGGTCAATGTTGGGTTTCCGAGTCAAATAGGAATTTTCGTGTCATTTTTCGGGTTGCTAGGTCAACCCGAACCTGACCCGATTTTTAAAACAGGTTGATTTGTTGAACCCGAACCCGACCTGTTTCGGGTCCGGGTTGACCCTAACCCAGATTTTTCCGGGTCGGGTTCGGGTCGTGTCAAAAATTGACACCCCTAGTTAGCACTAGCCAAGGTGGTGGAAACACATTTGTTGGTGAGGGATTTAAGAATTGGAAGAGAAAATAGTAGCTTCTTAGTCATGTCAGAGAACACAACAGTGCACACAAGGCAAGACATAAATATGAGGCTTTAATGAAGAGTTAAGAACAGAGTATTCCTGCTTTATGGTCGACCAAGGATGAGAAGCATAAAAAATAATATCACATCATGTTAACTACAACTGTTGATTACGTTCGATTTCTTATTCGACAAGGGTTATCATTCCATGGGCTTGATGAATCATCTAGTTCCGATAATCAAAGGAATTACATAGAACTATCTCAGTTTCTTGCAAATCATAATGAAGAGGTAAAAAAAGCTATATTTGAAAATGCAAGTGCAAAGTTAAAATTGATTGTACCAAAGGTCCAAAAAGATATTTGTAGTTCTATTGTTGTTGAGACCTTGGCTATAATCATGAATGATATTTGTTATTCTTACTTCACCATTCTAGTTGATGAATCCTGTGATGTTTCAGTTATGTTCGGCGGCTATTGCAAAAAATTATTGGCAAATAAAGCATTTTTTTTAGATCATTTCAAGAATTGTAAATATTATTGGAGTTTCATGCAAGAAAAATGATACTCTAAAATCTATTCAACGTGATAATATAGTTTTTCATTTAAGAAGTGGAGAGTTAAATGATGGCCTAGGTTTGAAACAAGAAAGTAATTTGCATCGTGCTGGTGATATCCGTTAGAGTTTGCATTTTCAAATATTAATCAGTCTAACAAAAATGTATGCTTATGTACTTGAAGTGCTCGAAATTATCAAAGAAAATGGGATACATGATCAATAATCAGTTGAAGCTGATGTTTTAATAAATGCTATGGAATCTTTTGACTTTGTCTTGACAATGCATTTAATGATTGATATTTTAGGGATTACAAATGAATTATCGCAAGCATTACAAAGAAAGAATCAAGATATTATAAAGCAATGAAATTAGTATAAGTGTCCAAACAAAGATTGCAAATGATGAGGGAAAATGGATGTGTGCCTTTACTTATAGAAGTGTCACATTTTTATAATGTTTTTTAAACTGAAGTTTCAAATATGGATTTCAAATTCAAGGCTCATGGACGGTTAGTACAAAAATGTGCATAAATTATAAACTTTCATCATTATCGAGTTGATTTATTCTACATAGTTATTGATATGCAACTTCAGGAATTGGATAACTGATTCTCTGAAGCTAGTACCGAGTTACTTCTTTGTGTGATATGTCTAAATCCGAGTAATATGTTCTATGTTTATGTTAAGGGAAAATTAATTCGTCTTGCATAGTTATATCCAGCATATTTTTCTATAGTTGATCTTATATCTCTTAAGTATCAGTTATCTACTTATATTATTGATATGCGTACTAGCAATGAGTTTACATCTTTGACTAGCATTGTAGCTCTTGAAAAAAAGATAGTAAAGGATAAAAAAATATTGTGTATCTCCTGGTTTATAGAATTATTATTTTGGCACTGATTTTACCAGTTGTTATTGCTATGGTGGAGAGAGCATTTTCTGCAACGAAGATCATAAAACATCGGTTGCATAGCAAAATGGGTGATATTTAGCTTAATGATTGTCTAGTGTCATATATTGAGAAAGAAGTATTTGATTCTGTTCCGAATGAAGACATTATATAACATTATCAGAAAATACAAAGTATAATGCAAAGTTGATAATTTTCTTTTTAATTTCATAAATTATAATGAAATACAAAGCTTTGTTTTGAATAATTTTTGGTATTGACTTTTTTTAATATTGAGTTTGACTATCCTAAAAAAAGGCTGGATCCGCCACTACTTGTGTTGCTCAAAGAGGTTAATGTAGTCATAAAAAAGCAATGTTGAATAGGGGCATGGATTCTGTACAGTCACCAAACGATAGAACCGTCCGGTTAAGCGTTGGGTTCCCAGCAGTATCGAGCGGTACCGAGTTTGGGTACCGAGCTCGGTACCGAGCAATGGGGTGACGTGACGCTTTTTATTGGTCTTCGGACGCCATTCGGACTCCGCACAAAATAACAAATCGTTGAATAGAGCCATAGTGAGAAATGATTTTGCAAAATTAAAATTCTAAATGACTTGCAATTAAGCATGCTATAAGAATCCACATGAAATGTACAGTTTTATCTAGTGGTACCTTCACCAAGGAGTTAACAGGTTAAAAGCTATCTTGCAAATTAAACAAAAATATATTGTACCTTCTTTTCATCTTCAAGTTTCCTTATCTCAGACTCACTTTGAGCTGCTAATGTGTTCAGTTGCTTGGATCTGAATGCATGTTCTCTTCTCTTAGAATCCAGCTCAGTCCTTAAGTTCTCATTCTAAAAAAAAATTCTACAAGAACGATCTCGGGCGAGTTGCTGCATTCTTTGAATTTCTAAGGAAGAACACAAAATTCCAGAGTGTAATTGTCCTCAAGCTCCTCAATGTGCTTCTTCTTGACTGCAATCAGAGTTGCTAAATCTTGAATAAGTTTGCTCATTTTATTAGACTCCTCATTAGTTATATATCATCAACAGTTTTCAAATATCCATGTTTTCGTAGATGATCCCCAATAGGACCTCCTGAATAATAGTCATCAGCACGAGCCACTCATCCATATATTCCTGGAATAGAATTCCTTTTTTCAACCCAATTCATCTTACCAAAGTGATCAGCATAAAAATAGTTCACAACCACATTTCCTGTATGGCCCCTGAAATTCCATAAAGAGTGGAATTTTATGGGATTGAATTTAGAGAGCAACTCCTTAAGCCTATTGCCACTTTCACCAACATACTTTCCATTCTTGAATTCTGTTCTAAAATGCAGAAGAAGAACCATCAGCTCCGTGCAGGTGAAAACAACCTGTTTAGAAGCTAAGAACGCCGAATGAAACAGCTAAATCCTGCTCACAACGGCCGAGGGTCCTATCTAGGGCATGCGAGATGTACCTTTGTGCCGTTGAAGTTGAAGCAATCGACGGCCGGGAGAGGCGCAACGGAGAAGAGAAGAAGCTGGAAGAAAGTCCAAGCCGTAAGGATGGAGGGAATTTGCGAAATCGCGAAGGAATCAGTTGGAGATGAAGCTTTTTCACCGCCCCATGATTGATACAATCGCGAATAAATTAAAAATGAATCTTAAATAATTAATTAGTAGTATAATTAAGTTATCTAATTGTATTTAATTAATTAATTAACAGTGTAATTATCATGAAATTAGTTTAATTAATATTTGTAATTGGTTTATTATTATATGCATTAATTGTATAATTATCATTAAATTAATTTAATATTTAAATATTTAATTGAAGCATTAATATGAGTTATAATTAAATAATTTAAAATTTAAAATATAATTAACAAATTAATTAGGATTTAAGAAAATAATTAGATAATTAGTAATATAATAAGTAATTTATCATTATAACTTATTAACTTTATTTTAATTATATTTAATAAGTTATAATGATAAATAATACAATTAGAAGTTAGCTCAATTATTACTAATTATCAAATTATTGATTATATTACTAATTATCTAATTATCAAATAGTCTTATAATGAACACGCAAATTTAATTTAATTTCTAAATAAATCAACCACATTAAATCCTATATTATATTACCAAACAGTTTCTTAGAATTTATCGTATTTAACTTATGTCATAATAAATAGTTTTCGAGATTTAGCATCCTCGGGATTTACTAAATCCCAATACATTTAAATACTACTTGTTGCCAAAGAGCCCCGAAAAGCTTCAATCCATTATGTCGTCAAAATATAAATGAAGCAAAAATACTACTCCATTCCTTAGTCCAAATATAAAGCAAGCACAAAATTGGGGTTTTAAGAGAGCATTTTACGAGAGTGTGAGAAGCTGTTTGGTGGCGAGATTTAAGGAGGACTTAAGCCGGATTTTATCGTAAGCCAAACAGTTTGACAGCGCTCAATGAATTCAAATCCATAAATCCGGGATTTAGTAAATCCATAAATCCGGGATTTGTAATCGAACAATTTGGTGAATTATTGCGTCCGGACATCCAATCCCGTGATGCCACGTCACTCAAATACACTGGGTCGCAATGTATTTTGGTGACGTGGCGACACCGGACGAACAATTTGCCCTCCTCCGCAACAGGCAGGAACCATTGGGAAGAATGGGTATATCGTGATTAATTAATATAATATAAAATAGTAATAATCTAATTAATTATATAAATAAAAATAAAATTTATATTTAAAATACTTAAATAGTTACATAAATAATTAGCATTATAATTAATAATCAAATAATTAGTTATGTAAAATAATAATTAAATAATTAGGTAGAAGTAATTAAATAACTAATATTGTAATTAACAAGATATATGTAAAATAATAATTAATTAGAAGTAACATAATTCTTAAATAATTAATAGTATGCTTATTATTTTTAAAATTATTTATGTACTTAAGCTAACTCTAATTATATTATTTATGATAGAATCTTCTCAGATGGAAGAGAGCATGAAGACAACGGTCTAAAGAAAAACCCTGATAATTTACAAGAAGATAATTCCTAGTAATGCCTCGCCAAATTTTTTGTTTACTTGAGTTGTCAAAACTGAATTGGACAATGAATGGAGGTCGAATCACATGACTTAATAAATAATACTATTATTATAAATAAATTAATAAAATTAACAAAATAATAAAAAATAATAATCATATAATTTAATATAAATTATTACTAATTTATATTATATATTTAGATATAATTTATAAATATAAATTATATAAAAATCTCACTATATAAAATTATATATATAAATCATTCATATGTACAATTATATATATATATATATATATATATATATATATATATATATATAAATTAAATATCATTAAATAAAAAAATTCCCAAAAAAAACTAAAAAATAAATATTATTGATATTATAAAAATTAATTGTTAATGATATATAATCAAATATATAAAAATTAAATTATTAAAAATTAAATATTATCAACTAAAAAATAAATATTATAAAAATTAATTTAAAAATGTTTAAAAAAAGATGTGTTGTATAGTGTATACATGAAATTAAAGATAGCTTTTTACTTTGTATAGTTTAAATAACTTTTTGCTTATTCTAATGATTAAAAATCCTATGAATCGGTTGAACTGACGATTCTTGTTGATTCTGGCCGGTTTGATGCACAACTAATTTTCAAGTTGAATCGGATCAGTCTTGTTTTTAAAACCCGGCTTTTAAGTCAATTTTTTAAAAATATTTTAATAAATTAACAATATTATTATTATATTAATAAAAAATTTAACCAACATAATAAATACAAATATGTTATTTATCTATTTAATATCTACATTTTTAAGTTATTGAACTGCAATAGAGAAGAGCATTGATAGAGAAGAAAGATAGTTTGAAATAAAATGATAGCCTTTTTACCCTATAAAAGTTTTAAAAAGTTAGTAGAGCAAGTATAAAATTTAGAAATTAATTATTTAAATAAAAAAATTTTATGTTACATGTATAAATCCTTCTGAAAAAATCAATAATTATATTAATAAAATATATCAATATATAAATTATTATAATAATCAAATTATATTAGCATAACTATTAAAATTAACCACGTAGCTCACCTTGATTTGTTTAGCTTATAATCAAGAGATTTTGAATTTGAAGCTTACGATATGATGATGAGTTTGCCTCTTATAGACTTAATATGTCACCAAAAATCACTTGATTAAACACGAACTTGAAGCATATATGAATTAGCAACTTCAAAAAAAAAAAAAAAAAATTTGGGACCATCCTTTTACATATGAGGTTCGGAGATTGCTCCAACAGACCATACCTTTTCTAGTGTCGATGACCTCCAAAATTTTGCAAGTCCGCTTACATTAGACAGGCTCAAGAGAACCGTGCTCTTTACCCCTCTTCCAAAGGGTGAATTATTGCATCTGGTCACCTGACATCCGGACAACCAATCGGGATGCGCCACGTCACTCAAATACATTTGGCCCGGTGTATTTTGCTGATGTGGCGCGTCTGGATTGATGTCTGGACGAATCCGGACACCGGACGCAATAATTTGCCCTTCCAAAGAGTGTATTTATAGATACATGAGGGGGCAAAGTTTGGTTTTTTTTTCTCTAGATTTTTTTAGAGTTTTTTTTTTTTTTGGAAATTTTTAAAATCATAAATAATATTTTCCTTTTAAAAAAATAAATAAAAATGGAAAATATTTAATTAAAAATAAATAAATATACATTAATTTAATCATTTCCTTTCTAAAGAATGCTCTGAATTTTTTTTTTAATAAATTTTAATTTTTTTACTATTTTTGAAGAATTTTAAAATGTAAATAATTTAGCTAAAAAAATAAAAAAAAATAAATAAATGCATGGGTTCCAATACACGCCCCTTGAGCTTGCAAGTGGCGCACGCGGACCCGTATGTGGGTGGCCTGCCGGAGCATTGACGGTGGCTGGCCCGCTAAATTACGTTCAGGCCCGATTTTGGCTTGGACAGCTCCATTCAGATATATTTTTGGTGTTTGGGGCAATATTATTTTGTTTTAGACTCAATTTTGATACTTTCAGAGACCAACATAGCCTCTACAATCAAATTATAGTTATTTTGGGAGTTTTTTGGCTTAATGTTTTGATAATTTTTGCTCCAATCAATACAAAAACTTTGAGAAATGCTAAAATTATGACCAATGATATTTTACTTTTAATTTTAAAATCTTGTGAATGATTGTTGTTTATGTGAAAAGTTTTAAATTTTCATAATTTTATATCTTAATTTTATAGAAATCATATAATTGAATAATTTTAAAAAAATTATGAAAACTTGTCTAATTGAATTCATTATATATTTGATGGTAACTAACTAATTTTTTCAGACTCTACATGCTTCTACGTCCAAAAATAGATGACAGCTGATATGTCATAAAAAAATTTGCTTAATTAAGCACGAATCTCGAAGCATAATGAATTAGAAACATCTAAAAATGAAATTTGGGACCATCCAAACTCCGATTTTAGTAAACTTATAATCAAATTGAACGCCTCAAGGAAATGAACACAATAACACTAAAATTGGTCCATTCTAAGCCCATATGGGTCCAAATAAAGGGATCGAAGTATGTTTGAAAGTTTCAAAACATTAATTAGATAAATAAATATACTCTAAATGTGGCATGCTTATATTCAAATCTAGCGACTCGACCAGACAAATCCAACAAGCCTAAGATATCTTAATTCTGACATCATTAAAATAGATAAAATCTTGACAAACAATCCATGATCAAGGGATCATTTTGGACCGTTCGATGGAGCACTATGAATTTTCCTTGAATATACTTCATATTTATGGAGCATGTCACTCTCAAAATCTATAAATAGACCTCATCTTCCCAAAGCAAAGGGGCTTGAACTTTATGAGTCTTAGACCCTACGCTAGAGACTCAAAAGAGCTTTGAGGCTTGAAGTATCCTGAAGCTCCACCACAACACAATCACCAACGAATTCTTGCACTAGGGCACCACTGTTTGACCTTTGTCCGACCATTGACGTTTGACCTCCAGTTGGCAACCATTACCGGCCTTCTTCCGACCTTTGTTGTCGGCCAACTACAATCCCTTCGACCAACATCACCCGCCGACTATGATCCCTTTAACTACTATCGCTTGTCAACTATGATCCATCCAACCTCCATCACCCATGGACTATGATCCTTTTGACCTCCGCACCAGCCGACTATGTTCCCTCTGACTTCCGTCGTGTAACAGCCTAAAAAAATATTTAATTTATTAGATATGATTAACTTAATTGTTTTGGTTGATAACGTTTATTGTGTAATATATTAAATATATGAGTGATTTAGATTCTTTTGAATCTAGGATTGTGGAGCACTGCATGTTTAGGCAATAAAGATTGGCATCATGATCAAAATGTTAGTTCAACTAATTATGGCCTTGACCTAATAGGTGACTCTTTGTAGAGTAAGAGATAAACATATGCTTCGTTGTTATGGGTGTTTTCCTTGCTACCTTCTTGTATGCTTTAGTTGTCAATAATATATGATACAACATGTTTTTTTAATGACAATAATTCAAGTGATAATTTTGATATGATTTGCTAAATAACCTACCATGTTATTTTGCTGCACAAATTCATAAAATTTTAATATGCATTCCTTTGATTTGTTGAGAATAATTATTGCCCATATGAGTTATCAATTTAATTAATAGGTTTTTTAGTCAATTATATTAATATGTAGCTATATTACATGTCATAACCTTCATTAAAAGCTATTATTGCCAATACAAAAATTGTATAATACATACTTGTGTGTATGATGCATATAATGTAGATGAGCCTATTTGAACATTGGCTAGTCCATAAAGTGATAACTAGTCCATAGTTTATAAAGTGATGACTCTATAGATAGTTATTAGATTTTTCTTAAGATTTGTGCATGCCTTTCTCAGTGAGGCATTGTAGTCAAGCAACTATAAATGTGTACATTTTGATATAATTGGTGGATGTATAAATAAGCATAATTGTAAGTGAATGTTTTCACATTTGAACATAGTTATTATTAGTTGACATAGATAATTCCTATAAACTATGCAGTACAAAAAGGACAACTAAATGATTTCTAAATGAATAAATATATAATCTCATATGTTATATATTGTTTATAACTATTGTAATATAATGCTTATTTTTAACTCATACCTCTTTCTTTGCTTATATTTCTCCCTCATTCATTGATATTTATATTTTACTAAGTGCATTGATGTTTATATTTTGCTCAGTGGGATTTCACCTGTGGAGTTCATTCTTATAAGCTCATGCCATTATTTTGTGATTTTAGATTACTAATTGTACATCTTATAAAGGGATTTCTAGGTTCATGCTTCTGGTTCAATTATGGTTAGAATTATTTAATTGGTTTAATAAAATACTTTGATTTCATTTAAACTTTGGTATATATTTAGCATGTACTTTGAGTTTAGATGCTCTGATGATTTTAATAATGAAAACAAGCATTATTGAAAAAATAATTTTGTTTACTTTTACAACCATTCTTAAACTTTTAGCTCACATCTTCCTATTAGTTATTGTTATTTTCATCTAAGTCCATTGTCGGGGTGTGACACCCCTCCCCTCAACCCCTCTTCTTATTTATTAACATTTGTCCACCCAACATTCCAATCCCTTAGATTATTTTCTCTTTTGCTAAAATATTCATGGAAATATATGAAGAGTTCATCGTCCTAACATTAATCTAAAATTTTACATATATGTACATAAGTTGAAATTAATCCTAAGATATAAAACATTTGTATGTTAAAATATCAAAAAGAGAAGAAAATCACAAGACCTGATTCAATTGAAATTTTCCTGTGAAAATCAGAATATTTTGTTTTTTAAATTTATAATCTTAAGAAAAATCATCTTCTCTCTTAATCATTAGTTAATTAATCATTCTATAAATGTCAAAATTTAAAAATTAAAATAAATACAAAAAAACCAACAAAAACAAATCTACAAAAGATAAAATTACATCATCTTTAATTAAAATGGGCACACATTTGATTTCTTGATTTTAGGGGTCAAATTAAACAAGATATTAGTTAGGGCTTAAAGTACGAACCAAATTGTTATGTACGATCAAGGCAAAATTAATATCTTTTTTGACCTTCGGCAACTAGGGTTTTGACAGAACAAAATAGATCGTTTAGTACGATCAAAGGCGTATAGTACAAAATAAAGATGTACAATACAAATCAAAGTCGTATAATACGATTTGCTTAAAAAAATCTATCAAAACATTTCTTTCTCTCCCCCTGTGTGTGTGCAAGATTACTCAGCAATGATATCCACTAAATTACATGATACGACTCAAGAAAGAAAAAAAATACATAACAAGTTGAAAATACCGATTGTAATCCAGTCTTAAGCTGATCAAAATTGCAAGTGAACGATGAACTATTTTTCTAAAACATTAGCACACACAAAATAAAATAGAGTATCATAGAATCAAGAAAAAGTAGTAATATACATAATAATATTTGTTATTATTAAAATCACAATGGTTGGATCAGATTTGCAACACGAGCGCCATCCTGTATTCTAGCGTGAGGGAGTGGCTTTGAGCCTTGGAGCGAGCGTGAGAATAAGAAAAAAAAGTTCTCCGTTACTTGTCCTTTTTTTTAATATAAGCAAAGAGGTGCCATTTTAAGGGCAAAGGCTTACGACTGGGAAATTATTGTGTACGTGATCCGAACGCTTCGGATGCTATGTATTTGCTGCTTATTTTACTGCGTATTTTTTTATACATAATTTTTTCGTGACAAATAAGTAGAAAATAAATAATACTCACTAAGTACACAATAAATACACAAAAAAATACGTAGAAAAAATTATGTATAAAAAAATATGCAGTAAAATAAGCAGCAAATGCAGCATCCAAAGCGTTCAGATTGCCTACAGAATAATTTCTCTTCGACTGGACGGGTGACTGAACCATCTCTATTTCTTGAATCGGCCCTGCCTCTGGTTTGGGACGGCGTCACTGCTGCTTACTATTTAAAAAGCAGTTAAGCATTTGTTTGTCTTGATCGCGGCTTACGAAAATTTCTGAGGCCAGAGCCCCAGTTCGTGCGGAAGTTGTCGATCTTCCGCCATATCCATGCCCTCGTCTCCGCTATCATACCTATCTTCACGACATTTTGATAGCGCAAATCTTCCTCACCGCGGATTATCTCAAAAGGTTCATCATCATCGCAATCCTCATACTCGTCTTCTGCGGGCTGCATCCTGGGCTCCATTCGGTAGGAGGTCGATCATCATTTCACCTGCTTCTTTCGAATAGGTATGATCTTCTTCAATCTGACCTCCTTTCTTTTGCTCATCTACCAATTTTTCTGCATTTAATATTGAATAGTTTGCAACACTTCTTCTCTCCTCCTCTCACGACCAAGCCAGCACCTCCCGCCTCCCCTATTCGCAAATCCCAATTCCTCCGTCTGTCTCACGCCAACACCGACACAAATAGAACTTGTCTCCTTCCCTACTTCCGCCTCACGTAAGAAGCAGATCTCCGTGATAATCTTGTCCGCCATACGCCGCCGGATCCAGCGTTCCGTCATCTTCCACCGTACCGATGTAGCCGACGCTTCCAACAGTGGTCTAGATCTTCGTCGGCGCTGCCATCTTCTGTTAATTAGTTCTGTGACTGGGAAACACCTATGCCCACAACCTCTCATCTTCCTACCTACGGTACTCTCTCTCTCTCTCTCTCTCTCTCTCTCTCTCTCTCTCTCTCCCTCCCTCTCTCTCTCCACTGTTATAGCTTATTTCGTCGAAGCAAAACAAATATAAAAGAAGAAGTATTGGCTTCGTTTGATCTGGGATTTTCGATGGATTTTAGGCAAATTTATGATAAAGCCTGCCAAATGATTTTTTTTGAGGTGATAAGAGTAAATTCAATTAGGTTATTAATGGGTATTAGGTATTGGTTTGCTATGCCTGGAGTTATTGGCATCTTAGAATTGCCCAAATATTCACCAGTATATATTTAGAGCTTTAAGCAGGTTAGAGTTGCTTATTAGACTTGTTTTTGCTGCATTTTCTCTTTTTGTTCGTATTATGAGGCGTCTGGGAAATTCTACATTTTGTAAATGCTGCAAAAGCAGGATTTAAGAGTTTTGAATGATTTAAAGCTCAAAAAACCTCCGGATAGTTTATAGGATTTTTGTTGGACAAAGCATATTTACATTCAAGCTGTTTTCAGGATTGAACACTCCCAATATTTAATTCCGAATTTGTAAAATCAATCTCTATAGAGAAAAAAAAAACTCAGCAATCTCCTTCAGCCCGAAATCCCTTAGCAAACTGTGGCCTGCTCCTATTTTAATTTTTCCTCTTATCTTCTTCAAAACCTGCGGCAGAGACCCGCAAATTATCCCTCAATCTCCACACCACCGAACATTTTGCACCTTTTTTGTTTTTTTAAATCTTTTGATTCGAGCTTTACTTTTAGATGCTTCATTAAAATTCATTCTCTATTCATTTTCTACTTCATTTTTTAGCCAATTTATAATACAACAGTTAAGATTTGAAATGGGTAAGTCAAAAGACGGCGGACCATCCGCAACATGGGAGAAAGATGTAAAGATGATATTCTGTGATTTTTGTCTAAGGATGATTGAACTTGGCAATCGACCAACCACGCACTTCAATAAAGAGGGTTGGACAAATTTAATTAAGAATTTTTATGAGAAAACTGGAAGAGAGTATGATAGAGTTCAGTTAAAAAATAAATGGGATCAGTTAAAAAAAGATTGGAAATTATGGAAAGAATTGAAGTGTGGATCCACTTGACTGGGTTGGGTCCTAGGAAAAAAATCATTGACGCACCTGATGAATGGTGGAAAGAGAAATTAGAGGTAAATATTATTTTACATTTATTTGTCTCTTTCGACCTTCATATTCTACTTTTTGCTTATTTAAAATAAAATTTATCTTTGTAGGTTGTACCAAATGCAAAAAAATTTATATTTTGTGGAATTGATCACGAGATTGAAGATAAGCTTGATATGATGTTCCTAGGTGTTGTTGCTACCGGAGATCATGCATGGACTCCAAGCCAAGGACTTAACAATGAAAATATTACTGCAGATTCTGAAAACATTGATATAGGTAATGATTCTTTTGATGAACCTTCACAAAATCTTGATGAACCTTTACAAAATCTTGAGAATATTAGTGATTGTAGCCAATTGAAATGATATGGATCTACAACTTGAACGGGAAAAAGAAAATGAATACATGGTTCTACATTTCTTCGAAGTCAAATTACATAGCCTGTCAATTGTTGTACCAACAATACCTCAGAAACTAATGCATCGAAGTCAATAATCGAGAAAACCTTCATTTCTGCTGCCATTAAAGTGCTTGAACAAACAACTGAGGTTTTTGAAGACATGCAATTATATTTGTTCTCCACCAAGCTTATCGAGGATCCAATGAAGCGAGAAATTTTTATGTCGATTTGCCCTAAACGACGAGCACTTTATCTTCGTTATTGCTATGGAAATCAGGACACAACAACATCATAGTTTCATATAGTCTAACAATCAATGAATTTGTATTTTCTTTATTGATCTTTAATATTGGATTGTAATTTTCTTCATTCTATTTGGATCTTGGATGTATTTCTCTTTGCTTACTTTGTCTAGTAAAATGAACCTTATAAGTAATATATATATATAGTACCCATTTTTCCAGGATCTATTGTGCTATATAATCTGTGTAGTTTAATCTTACAATATTTATTAATTATAGCAATCTCTGTCAAGCTTGTGAGTGGATATTTTCCATTTCCAGTTTGTTGATAGTAGTCTAAAAATGCAGAACTGTCCAATTCTTTTGTTTGGACATGCACTTTTTTGAATCAGGTGTACTTTCAGGATGAGTAAATCAGTTTGCTATCCAACTTCTTACCCATTTCAAATATATTTGATTTAATTTTAAATCTGTATGATCCCATTGAAATGTATATGAAGAATCTATTAGATATTATTAAATGGTAGGTGCACTTTCAGGATGATGGAGCTAGAATACTTTTCATAATAAGTTGAACTTATTGTTGTTATGCAAGAGCTTACAATTGGAATGAATTCCGGTCCAGCATTGCCCCATTTTGATGACTCTGACTGAAGTTTTGAAAATTTCTGGACATTCAAAAAATTGCAGTTCCATATATTGTTCCACATACTGTGATTGCCGGTCACTTTTAAAATGTTATGAGCACATGTATATTTATTTGAATGGTTGTTTTTTACTGTAAGTATTACACATTTCAGGACAATTGCTGCCTTTGCAGTGAACAATTTTTTTTTTTTTAAATGTTGCTGCAGGCTATGTTTTTAGGCCATATTAAAAAGACACCATGCATGATATCGTCATACAGAGGAGACAAATGGATTGGAGAGCTACTACAAGATCATCCAATAAGGTTTCATAATATGTTTCGTATGTCTCAAACAATTTTTTTAGATCTATTGAATGAATTGGAATGTGTTCATGGTCTACATGGATCATCAAGGACAACAAGTAGAGAAGTACTTGCGATGACTTTATATATTTCATCGCATAATGAATCAATAAGGTTCACATGTGAGTGGTTTCAACACTCAACTGAGACAGTAAGTAGGTATTTCTCTATTGGATTGGAGGCTTTGGTAAAATTATCATGTTCTGTGATCAAGCCGATAGATCCTGAATTTTGTGATACTCAAAATGTTATGGTTGTGTGTGACTTCAACATGTGCTTCACTTTTATCATGGCAGGATGGGAAGGAAGTGCACATGACAGTCGTATTTTTAAATTTGCAACTCGTAATAGATGCAATAACTTTCCCATGCCACCTCCAGGTACGTTTTATATAGTTGTACTGTTAGAAGTAGTAAAAACAAATACTAAAATACATATAGCTTATAATAGGAAAATATTATGTTGTCGATGATGATTATCCGATGCAACGGAGATTTTTAAAGCCATTTCCAGATACCAAATATCATATACCTGGTTTTGAAAGAGGAAGCCAATTAGTAGGGGGGGGGGGGGGCAAGAAACTTTTAACAAGCGACACTCCTCATTAAGAGGCGTAATTGAAAGATCATTTGTCGTTTGGAAGAAAAAGTGGGTCATACTATGAGATATGCCAGCTTATTCATTCAAAAAACAAATTAAAATAGTGATAGCAACAATGACATTACATAATTATATCCGTCGACATCCCACTCGAGAAAACCCATAATTCAACATATGTGATGAAGACAGAACATATATACCAGAAGAGGCATATGAGTTTAAAATTGGACAATCATTAATAGAGACTGAAGAAAATACATTTAATCAGGAGGCATGAGATGGTGAAGGTGCGGAAGAGATGATCCACTTACGAGAGGAAATCACAAATGCATTGATGGCTGAGATAAATTAGGAAGTTTCATATGTTTGAAAGTATGTATATTCTTATTTGATTAAGTTTGTGAATCTTTAGATGAATTTTTTTATTTATTTTTACTTTACAAATATAATACAAAACTTTTACATAGAAAAGGTTCATCCAAACATGTTTTCAGACATGCTTTCTGTTTCTAGAAAAGCAAAAACAAGAGAAAACAAGAAAAGATGATAAGCATAGCTCAAGATTTTTAACCATGCTGTAAGGTTTCATAGATCGAAATATAGAAATATCCTGTCTTCACTCTTATCAGTATTTATAGAACAAAACAATTTATCTTATATAGACGAAATGTACCATCAACAGTTTTGAAAGACACTTAACACTGCATTGTTAACAGTTCTATGCCTGAATAAGAACTGTTACAACGTTCATCTTTAGCATTCTATCAGTTGCATGAAAGCAGACTGATATCAATCCCAAAAAAAATGCAGAGGACCACTGGTGGTGTTCATGCTTAGAATCAACCAACCATTTGAGGAGGAAGTCTGACGCAGAGCATATAACAGCATAAGATGATGAAGGAACCACCTATAGACAAGGAGAATAAGAAGAAAAAAAAAATGATGCACCAAACTTTTGCTATGCTATACAAATTTCCGAAAAAAAATTGATGATGTACCAAACTTTTGCTCTTTAAGCATTCGCCATTCGGTTGATATAATTTTTTAAAAAAGATCAATCAAAACATATTTTTATTATTATGAAAAAATATTTTATTATAAAATAATAATCGAGAATCTATAAAAACATAACAAATTAATTTGAAGTATGATTAGAAAAAGTTAAGTTAAAATTTTATAGTATTTTGATATATAATCTTATAAAAATTTTGATAAAATTAATTAATTTTAATTCATAAATGTTAGTTGATTATTATATTTATCTAAATGTATAAAAATGTATCAAGGTAATTTGTTGTCATACAGCAGCACGATAACTCGAAAGTTATACCACCCAAACAAAATGTATTGATTTTTGTACAGCAACTTTAGAAAGCAGCTTTCTGGACAACAACTTCACAACCTGCTTTACCGACAGCTGCAGCCGTCCCAAACGAAGCCTCAATCTAAAATCTAAACCCTTTATCAAATGGTTGATCCTATTAAGGCTTCGTTTGGGACGGCTTTTTATTGTTTTCTAAAAAGAAGTTTTAGTATAAAATTAAAAAAGATTGTACTAAAACTCCGTTTTAAAAAGCAATAAAAAAGCCGTCCCAAACGAAGCCTAAATGTTGTCTTTGAGTGTCAAATCTCAGCCACTTGATAAGACATTGTTTAATTAAAGAAGATAAGAAAAAGTGAAATTAAAACAATTTTGTATTCAAACTTAATAAAAAAATAATTTGAATGTGACATGTCTTTTTTAACTTAATATAAAAAAACTTTATCAATTTTATATTTTATATTCTCTTTTTTTAATTGATTTATTATATATTTATGTATATAAAATAATTCAAGTTTATTTAATATTATTATTTTGAATAATGCATTTTAATTTATTTTTTATCATTATTTTTTACCATTAAATTTATTAAAGGAAAGCACTCATATATCTCTCTCCTCGCACACATCAAACGATGCAAAATTCGAGTGTAAATGGATGTGTTTGAAAAAGTTCTTCCAACCTCCGTCACCCCACAATGATCTTCTAGACTTATGTCGCCCGCCAACTACGATTCTTCCGACCTTTGTTGCCCGCCAGCTATGATCCCGCCGACCAAACGAACATATCAATATTTTTTCTTTCAATTTCCACCATGTAATGCACTCTATATGGTGTATATTTGCTACATCAAACCAAAGCCTTCCTCCCAAGGAAGGGTCTCATTTGTAATTGACTGCAAAAATTAGTGAATTCATTAAAACTACGCAAGACCACGTGTTTTTCCTCCTGTGTAGGGGTTTTCCACATTTTAAAAAAAGAACTCTAGTGTCTCTAATAAACACTACACTCTCTCTTTTATATGATTGTGTATTGGGTGGGTCTTCGTACAACGCTAGTACATTAAACTTTATATTTTTCCTCCGCTGTGAATATTCTAGTCCGCAATAGAAATGTTCCAGTGAAAAATCCTGAGACTTGATTCTTAAATTTATAATCTTAAAAAAAAAATCTTCTCTTTTAATCATTAGTTCATTAGTCATTCTATACCTCTCAAAATTTAAAAATTAAAATAAATACAAAACAACCAACAAATACAAATCTACAAAAGATAAAAATACATCATCTTTCATGAAAATGGGCGCAAATTTCACCAATACAACTTAATGTAAATGAATTGGAAATTTAAATTCTGCCTATCAAAGAATTTCTTGAGGGACTTTTGAGCAAATTTAATTGAAAACTGAGCACATTAATATTCGTTAAGCTTCAAATCCAAAATCATGTAAGTGAAACTAAAATATTCAACAACTAGAACGAGATAGGCCGCCATCAAAGAATTCCGTAGCAGTTTCTTGTTATTATTGTAGACTGCTGCATTATTCACAAGAACTTGAAAGAATAATGAAGGAGAAACCTCAAAGAGCTTGCAGCCCCAAATTTAAACCCTCAAAAATTGTCACAGGGATATTTAATGTACTACAGATATTATTCGACCAACTCTGGGAACTCAAGAACATAAGACTTGCAGGGTCGATGCTACATCTGAACTTCGTCTCTTGAAAGAACTCAAGAAGAACTCCTCGGACCTCCGGTATGTTACTGGAAGGACCGGCGAGCACGACCTCATCTACGTCTTCTTTCCTGACTCCGGCTTCCGTCAAGCACCTCATGATTCCGCTGCGAAGATGGTTGAGATTCATCTGCACTAACCATTTCCGATCGATCGATTTTCTCGTCTCCTTGCCTGGTATCTCAATCTTAAACTCCACGGTAGCCAAGCCCAAACATAGGGCGTCCTTGGCGCGCTCGCATTCCGTTTGCATGTAACTGAGAAAGACGGCGTCACATTCGAGGTCGCCGTTGTAAATCCAAGGAACCTCTGAAACCATGTGGTTCAAGAGTGGGCAGCCCAAATCAGAAACAGCGGCCATTATATTTAGACCCCGACCCCGATCTTCAGTGAGCAGAGAGATTTCAAGGAATCGACCTCCGAGTTCGAATACGAGGACGGTTCTGCGTCCGGAGGTACTGAGAGGTCTGTAAGCAGATGCGGCGAGAACCGACCTTTGGATGGACTGGACAATGCGAACTCCTGCGGCGGCGGCGATGGTGGAGAGTTTTGATTGATACTTGCGGGGGTTGATGCAGGCGGGGATTACGGCGGCAATGTTTTGGACTCGTTGTCCGTAGAGGCTTTCGTAGGCGGCTATCTGGCTCTGGAAATGAGATGTGTAGATTTCTTTGGCGGAAAGGAATGTTGCATCGTTATTGCCTGTGGGGATCCGGTAGCGGGTAATGCCGTCGCGGCCAACATGTTGCTGGAAAGGGCAGGAGTGCCACTGCAACCAGGCTTCGCCGGCAGCTGAGTGGAGATGGACGAGGCAGTTGCCGGAACAAGACGTTCGAGCAGGAGGTTCCATGGCAGGTTTCTTCTTGTCTTCTTGTCTTCTGAGCTTCTTGGCTGCAAGAGAGGCGGATTTGCTGGTTTATTTAAATTAAAAAAAATAAGATCCCACACTTAACCGAATCTTAGAAAGCTGAATATAATCTGTTTAAGATTTTTAATTATTAAATATTTTTTGTATAAATTTATCAGACTTTAATATATATAATAAATTAATAATAATTTTTATTAAATGTATAAATTTATATTTAACTAAATTTTTTAGTAATTTTGAATTAAGTTTGAAGATTAAATATGTTTAAATTTAAATTTATATAAGATATTATTAATATGTGAATTTACTTTATTTTTTTAATAAAAAAATTATATTATTATATGATTATTTTATTGTTGAAATTTTATTTAAATAAATTTTATGGATACGTTATCATGAAATTATCTTGATTGGGCACGAATCTTGATGCAAAATCCAAGCCGAAAACTTCAAAAATTAAATTCGGACCGAACTCCGATTTCAGCGAGCTTATAATCAATTGAGCGTTTCGAAAATACGAACCCAACGAGACCAAATTCAACCCAATCCGAGCCCAAATGGGTCTAAATCAAAAACCCGAAGCGCTGTTGGAAGGTTCAAACCACAATTTGAGTTACCAAACGGTCTCCGATTTTAAATAACTTATACTCAAATCGAACGGCTCGGCGAGACGAATCCAACGAGCCCAAGATCGTTGAATTCCGACATCACTAAGGCCTCAAAATGTCCAACGAACGATGCACGATCGAATTGTTCAATATCGGCCGTCCATTCAACCACTTCCTGTTTGCCCATGATCTCACACCTATTTATAAGTCATGCCACTCTAGAAAAACTGTAAATAGAGCTCTCATTCTTCACAAGAGGACTCAAGTAAGGAAAGCAAGAAAGAGAAGAGAAGAAGAAGGAGAATCAGCTCCTCCTCGACCACCGCCGGAGTTCGTCCTGCCGCCCGAGAACGCCGAAATTCTGCTCAACTTCCACGTGAAGCTGAAATTCTTACCAATTAACAACAGAATTCCCTCCTGAAGCCGAAACTCTGCCCAAGTGAAGCCGGAGTTCTCCTCTACCACCAACAGACGTCGGACTTCTACACGGTGTCGGACCTTCACTCTTCGCCAAGTTTATACCCGACGCCGGACTTCTACCGGTTATCGGACTTCGCTGGACGTCTATGCGAAGTTGGATTTCTTTCTTTTGTTGGACTTCTACCTGACGTCGTCCTTCTGATCTTCGTCGTCAGACAACAGTTCTTCTTACCTCCGTCACCAGATGAATACGGTCCTCCTGACTTACGTTGCCCGCCGACTACAGTCCTTCTGACCTCCGTTGCCAGCCGACTACGGTCCTCCTGATTTACGTCTCTCGCAAACTATAGTTCTTCCGACCTCCGTCGCCAGCCGACTACGGTCCACCTGACTTACGTCGCCCACCGACTACGGTCCTCCCGACCAAATGAACATGTCAACAATGACTCTTTGTATTAACATCATGTAATGTACTCCATAATATGTACATCAAGCTAAGACCTTCCACTAAGGAATGACCTCATTTGTAATCAACTACAATACTAGTGGATTCATTCAAACTGGGCTAGACCTCGTGATTTTTTCCCCCTTTTTAGGGGTTTTTCACGTAAAAATATTGGTATCTTATGTGAATGCTAGATCCTCTCTCTTATCTGACTGCATGCCGGATTTTCGTACAACGCTAAGACGTTAAATATGATATTTCTCTACTGCTGCGAATACTCCTCGACGCAACATTTTATATTTAATTAAGAATTTTAATTATTAAATTTTTTTTGTATAAATTTATCAGACTTTTATATATATATATATATATATATATATATATAATAATAATAATAATAATAATAATAATAATAATAATAATAATAATAATAATAATAATAATAATAAATTTTATTAAATGTATAAATTTATATTATATACAACTAAATTTTTTAGTAATTTTGAATTAAGTTTAAAGATTAAATATGTTTAAATTTAAATTTATATAAGATATTATTAATATGTGAATTTAATTTATTTTTTAATAAAAAAATTATATTATTATATTATTATTGATATTTTATTTAAATAAATTTTATTTTTACTTTATCATGTAGTTGAGCTCCGATGAAATCATTGAGCCTTTAACCCTTTATTATTTTGTTACATTTTTCCATATTTAGCTTATTATAATTTATAATAGAAATTTTTGTTGCTAATTGTCTTTACCTTCACCGCGGCGCAACGTATACTACAGTTCCCAATGTTGTAATTCCACAGAGGGAGAGGGAGAGGGAGAGAGAATACGATGATGGATCATGAAGAGAGCCACTACAGCTTCGAGCCTCCGGCACCGAGGGAGGAGATGGAGACCCTCCCACTAGCTGACGGACCTCTCGCCGCCGTCCCTGTAGACGGAAGCGGCGGAGGTGATCCCCTCCTACATCCCCTCCAATTCGACTCACCCTTCTCCTTCTCCTCTTCCTCCCCTACCCGTACATCCTCTTTTTGCTGAACCCCCTTCTAATGCCAAGGGCGTCTCGTTGCAAGCCACAGAGTCTCCCAAAGGCTCAATCTATCCGTCTCCTCGGCCAAATTCCCGCGAGGACTCGGATTACCTCAAGATCACCGTTTCCGATCCCCAAAAGGAGTCGGAGTCAACCGTCTCCCTTGTCCCTGGTGCAGGCACCTTCGTGTCCTATCATCATCACTTCCCGCACTCGCGCCTCGGATCTTTCTGGCTCCCTCCAGGAGTTCTCCGTCCGTCGCCGCTTTCGCGATGTTGTCACCCTTGCCGACCGCATCGCCGAGTCCTACCGTGGCTTCGTCATTCCTCCACGCCCCGACAAGAGCGTAGTTGAGAGTCAGGTCATGCAAAAGCAAGAGTTCGTCGAACAACGACGTTCAGCCCTGGAGAAGTACCTTTACAAGCTTGCTGAACATCCTGTCATCGGGAAGAGCGATGAGTTGCGAGTGTTTCTCCAGGCGGCCGGGAAGTTCCCGCTGCCAGCAACGACGGACATGGCTTCAAGGGTTTTGGATGGGGCCGTGAGACTGCCGAAGCAGTTTTTTAGTTCTGGAGAAGCGGGGAGTGGATACGTAGCAGCCCCGCAGGATGTGGTACAGCCGGCAAAGGGAGGAAGGGATTTGTTAAGGATGTTTAAGGAGTTGAAGCAATCGGTGGCTAATGACTGGGGAGGAGCGAAGCCCTCCGTGGTGGAAGAGGACAAAACATTTTTGGAGAGGAAGGAGAGAGTGCTGGAGCTGGAACAGCAGCTCTCTACTGCTTCTCAGCAGGTATTTCTTTCCTTGTGATAACCATATTACTGCTCCATCCTTTGAACATTCTGCCGCATTTTGTCAAAGCTGAGTCTGCCTGTTCACGCCGTGATTGTTTCTATTGGAATTTTGTGGGCTCTGATTTTGAGTGGAGAGAGGGTGCGAGTTTAAAACCTATAGATTTGTACCGTGCGGTGTTTATGAAGGAATAGGATCTGGTTACCTAAAATAGGGTCAGAGTATGTGTAATTTTGTGGAATAATAGGACCAGTAATTTTTTATGTTAGCTCTCAGATGAAAGGTATTGTCTTTATGTTTTGGAGGTTTGAGTTTGGCACAAATTTGGAAGAAAAGATTGTTTGTTAGTGTTACTTATGTTAATTTATGGTTTAATGCAAGATCCCATTGGTTTTGTGCTATTTGGCCTTTGACGTGGAGAAATTATCAAGCGCAGACTACGGATGTAATTCTATGTGCGGAAGCCATTCTCATTGTGATACGTGTAAATGTATGTATAAATATTGATGCACTCCTTGTGAGCAGATCTCTTGGTGAATTTTGTTGATTCTAAATCTTTTTTACTCTGTTTTGTAAAAGTTTTATCTTTTCTCTGCTTCTTGAATGCCATTTTCAACTTCACGTCAGATCTTCATTTGGTTTGTAAATATTCAATTAGACTAATTGATTATTTTCATGTCATCATCAGACCTGCTTTAGAATCAGATTACATCGGACTCTTCTCTCATTGTACCTACTTTATTAGTGGCTTTTTAATGCAAAAGCTAAAGTGGTCACCCCATTTTGATGCTTTTGAGGAATCACTTATCACCTCTTTGGATCTATTTTCAGTATGCCTTACAAGTTAATGTTGCTGCTGTTTCTCTTTCACGACAATCATTGTCTAGGGTCTAGGTAGAAATGGAAGTTAATTCTCCAATTCAAAAGGATGTGTGGATAGGTACATCGTCTTTTGGTTATTGGAAAAAGATCAAATTTGAAGGTATCCCCCAATTTTACAAGTTCTGCAAGATTTTTATCCACAATTATAATGGTTGCTTCAAGGCCTTCCAGATTTAAGAAAAGCAAACATTTAGGATTAAGAGGTACACTCAAATTGTCAAATTTGTTTCTATTACCATAGTGAATGGTTCTCTTTTAGCAGCTGAGATTTGCACTAAGAAATAAGAATCATAGTACAATTAATATTCCTCTAGAAGCTGAAACAGTTGTCTGCCCATCTTAATCCTACACTTATATTTCCTACAACACTTACAAATAATACTGTGCACACTGGTCATCCTAATTTTGAAGTTCATTATCTTCTTCATATTGGCGAAATCTCAGATAACTATGATTTACAACATTCCCTAAATCCTAATGTGAGCTTATTGAATGATAACACATCGTTAGATAGATAGTTTCATATCTTATAAACAAGAAAAAAAAAATCTATCATTACTCTGTTTGTTTTTGTCGGGTTTCAAGCTATGCGATTCAACTACGTGATTTTCAGGCTTCGATGGTTACTTGTGCAACATGATATCTTTATTTTATCTTATAATTTTTTTTTCTCTGGAAATTATTGTTAATTGCCCTTGTTTTACTTATTTCATCATCTAGTTGTAAAATTATGGCTTTAAAAAAACATTCTAAAAAAAATAAAAACTAATTAAAAAAATCCTCTCCCACATTGACCTTTAGATTACTACCAAGAGAGTGCATTCATATCAAAATCCTCCCCACAACATGTAACATTACTTATATTCAAGATTTTTGAACTTTGTGTTTTTTCTTGATATCCCATATTTAGCACCATCTTTAAGTGGCTTAAATGGAATTTTTTTCTATCATACCTCATATAAGTTTTCTTTTTGTCTATATTGTGTTTTGTGATATAAGAACTCCAATTTCTCATTATGCCCCATAAAGACATGTTTGTATTTGTTTTTTGCATTAGCTTGGCAGCATCTTTATAAGAAATATTATTTGAATCTTATCTATTTTGTTGGTTAGAGAATATTTGGAGGAAGCGAAGGGCTTGGAACAGTGGTTTTGTTACATCTATTGTAGTTTGTAGGTCTCAAGTTTGAGTTATGGAAACAATTTATCTGCAAATGCAGTGGCACGGCTGTGTGCATAAACATTTCCCCCGTCCTTGCATTGGTAGGAGCTCAATACAATTGTTACACACTTGTTTTAGTATATTTGAAGTTGAATTTTGTAACAGCTCAATTTGATTAGTAATGCCTAGGCGTTGAGGTCACTTAATATGTTGAGTATGGGGGGATTGAGAATTTTAAGATTAATATGGATACAACAACAACAACAACAACATCATCATCAAGCCTTTGTCCCACTACGTGGAGTCGGCTACATGAATCCTTTAAGATTAATATGGATAAAACTACAAAATATATATGAAGAAGTGATGATATGGACAAGCTATAAGACTAGCACATGTTGTGAATAATGTAACAAAAATAGACTTAGATGGTTTGGTTATGTGGTACAAAGATTGGGATGCACAAATAAGGTGGGAGATGAAATTAATATGAAAAGAATTGCATTAAAAAAAAGACTAGACCATAGGTAATATAGCTAGAATTTGTGAAGACATACTTAAATTAGAAGTTTTTTTTTACATTCTTAAATTAGAAGTTAACACTATATCAGTCCTGAAAAAGAATGGATGGAGGATTTATAAACTTGGTCTATTTTTCTGAAAAAGTAAGAACTTTTATGCAGGCTGAAGCCCTTGTCAAAGCTCAGCAGGACATGTCAGAAACGATGGGTGAGTTGGGATTGGCATTTTTAAAACTCGGAAAGTTTGAATCAGAGGAGGTTGTATGTGATTCTCAAAGAATACGAGCTGCTGATTATAAACATTTAGCTACTGCTGCGGTTAGAGCAAGCAGAGCTTATCGAGAATCAAATTCACTGGCAATGAAGCATCTGGTAAGGCTGTAAACCCATCAATTTATGTTACTTTATGGTTACTTTAGTTGCTTCACAAATCATTATTTCTGCAGGATAAATTGCATGAATATTATGGGTTGATGTTAGCTGTACATCATGCATTCTCTGATCGCGCAAGTGCATTGGTGACCTTACAAACACTTCTATCAGACTTGTCTTCTTTGCGTTTGAGAGAAGAAAAACTTGAAGCAGCCTCTTTAAACATATATTTGGCAGTGAGAGGACTAGGTCTCGGAAGTTGGAGGAACTGAAAGAAACAATCATAGTTACGGAAGATGCCAAAAGTATTGCATTTAGAGAATACGAGCGAATTAAGGTAATTATGCTCATATACTGATTAGCTGACCCTATGTAGTGGGACAAAGGCGTGTTGTTGTTTTTGCTCATGTATTGATTCCTATAACTGGTTAATATGTAATTTTATGAAGCTAATAGCTAGTTTCTGTTTACACTTTTTTATCTACTTTGGTTGCTATCCTTGCATGTTATTTTAGTTATAATACTGGCAGTTTTTGTCAATGTAGTAGTGAAACTTCATACAGAAAACCGATAATAAATTAAAATCCAAATAATTGGGATATATTAATGGTGATGATTATGGGAAAATGATAATTTTCGTGTGGAGTGCTCTTCACTCTGTGCTATTACTTCTAATTCCCAAGGGACAATGAAATAAGTACTCACCAAAAAAAAAAAAAAAAAAAAAAAAAAAAAAAATATATATATATATATATATATATATATATATATATATATATATATATATATATATATATATATATATATATATATATATCATATATATATATTTTAAAGTACTCACATGTCAGAAGTGCTGTTAAATACTTCATGATTGCAAAGTGTCTTTGAGCTGTATCTTAATTAACTGGTTATATCTAAAATTGGTACTTTAGTACCTACTCAATAGTGGGAGAATTAATTGATTTTCAAATTTTTGTGGCCATTTCTTTGCATCATAATCTTTTGGGAGTCAGTCCTGCTGTTTATGGAGACTTGAGACTTTTTTTCTTGCCATCTATAGTGTTCATGGCCATGCGTACTCTTGAAGACTCGAGCAGAAGATATGTCCTTTGTGAACATTGAACCTCAGAATTCTCAACTTTGCTTCCATCCTCTATTATGGCTGATTTAGTTGTACTATGC
The DNA here is from genome assembly GCA_019514585.1 of Dendrobium officinale. Classification (NCBI taxonomy): domain Eukaryota; kingdom Viridiplantae; phylum Streptophyta; class Magnoliopsida; order Asparagales; family Orchidaceae; genus Dendrobium; species Dendrobium officinale. Next base: position 30,468,527 of record CM033693.1, on the reverse strand, counting down.
AGCCTATGGAGGCATCTCTCCATTATCAATTCATGGGATCTAGTTTCTTTTTTTCTCAAACCAAGAATTTCTGCACTGCAACATCTTTATTGGTTTATGAATTTTTTAATGTACTTTCGGAACTAGTTTCATGACTCAAAGGCTGCATTGCTTGTTAAATGAAGAAGTCATATTCTCTTTTTTTCATCTAGATGACAGCCAAGGCATATAGTAAGCATTACCAAATTGAATCATATATGCTTCTTCTCATTTGTTCTTTTGAATGAAATATTTTTTGGATTATTTAGCTAAAGCTTGCTACCCTTATACAGCTTTCGTTCTTAAGAAAGTAATTGGTTTAGCACTATCAAACATGATCTTTTATTTTGACAGTGGGGTTTTTGGTGAATTTAATAGTATATTTATTTTATATTTGTCGGTCAATTATACTCTATTTATATAATTTGCTGGATCCCACACTCAACAGACAGAAATATTTTCATTTTTTATTTATATTTATTTATCGAAATTCTGATGTTGCTGCCAATTCTTGTTATGGTGTTTCAAAAATATATGATATGTCCTATGTCGAAAGAAAATTCCCTTAGTTCTATTTCTGGCCCTGAAATGGTGGTTTAACTTTTTTGTGATATTTGTATTTAATCCAACAATAACCAAACTGCAGGAAAATAACAAGAGTGAACTTGATAGACTAGACAAAGAACGGCACGAAGATTTTCTTTCCATGATCAAAGGCTATATAGTTAATCAGGTAATATAAAACACCCTCTTTGTTATTTTGTAATGTGTTGTTTAATTTTAAGATAAATAAAACTTCCCTCCATCAATCAATTTTCTTCAAAAAAATAGTAAGCATTGTAATTTGGTTATGCTTTTATCGTTTTCTCTTTGTAAATTGAGCAAAGGATTTCATGCTTTAGAAATTAATGGGTTTAAAATGTGTTGCTTCCTAAGGATCTCGGATTTATGTGTGGATTTCTCTCACCAGATCTTTAGGTGTGAAGTACCTAAAGGATTCTTACCATTGTCATCCCATGAATATTTTGATACATATCTCACTCTTAAGGATTGTTTAACTATGTTAATGTCACTTAATTGGGCACACCTTTTATGGATATGTAAATATCTTGTCTATTGGCTCAAGACTTGAAGATTGAGAACTCTTTGTTCTTGTTGGAATATGTTCTCCATTCCAACAGAGTTCCAGTCGCTGGAGTCTTGATACATTTTAGCAATCATGACCCCAACAGCATAGAGGTGGTTTGCATATTGAACATGGAATATATTGGTTTCTAGTGTGTGATATGTTGGGGGAGTTGGGGAGTAGAGAGAATGTCATCTTTGTACCCGTCACTATTTGAAGTCCTAAATTTCAATGTACAATGTTTTTTGATCTTGTAGAACTTTTGATGTTTGATCTTTATGATAAGCTAGTCAAAATCGTGTCTAGGTGTTCAGATAAAAAATAAATAAAAAATGGAAGAGAAGTGGAAAGAAAATCAGAGGGTCTCGCAGCCACCTAATCGGAGAAATCTCGGGGTCAATTTGTTCTCCCGATGTCCTCAGCCGTCAATCTGATCCGGTCGAGTGGATAGAAAACTATAGAACATTCACACAGTTGCACACACATATGCACTTCATGCATTAACTAAATATAATTTTATCCTTAATCGAGAGTGCTCTTCTACGCATTAGAATGGATAATTAACTATGAGGTCTTGCACTCAGTGAAAGTAGGACCCATATCTAAATAAACCCTAACACTATCCTCAAGGGAAATCCAGTTAATTTAAAATTCAATCTACCTTGAAAAAATTAGGACCTTAATCTTGTGAGAGCGAGGTTCGCGCCTATTTTCTCAAGCGAACAGATTTTTTAGCGACTTTACTGGGGATGATTTTTCTCTCCATCTCTGGATGATATATATATATATATATATATATATATATATATATATATATATGTTTCTTCATCGTAAAGTCATATTTTCTTGGTCAACAGAAATCATGTTGACTCTAATATATGCAGGTTGTTGAAAGATGTTACCTGTTAAGAGCATGATGACCATCAGGCTTGGGGAAGGATCAAGAGTCAGTTCCCCCAACCTGTCATCAATACCGGTCATATTAGTGCCATGTTGCAAGTCGGAACTTTTTCTGAACTGTTCACCTTCCTAATGAAGCTACATCAACCAAGAAGATGATGATTGAGAACACCATTGCACCCCGATCTTCTGTGTTCTTAAGATTGTCAGTTGCACCTGGTGTAGTTCCTTCGGCCAAGAGAAAGGCTTTTAAGCCTAGGCCAAAGCCAACCACTGCTGACTCGTCTATGTATCGAAAACCCTTGAATTGGTCTTTGAGATTTCTATCCACTAGGCCGGATCAGATCAACGGACGATTTGGAAAACAAATCGACCCCGGGATTTCTCCGATTAGGCCGTTGCGAGACCCTCTAATTTTCTTTCCTCTTCTCATCCTTTTTTATTTTCTATATTATTTATCAATAATCATACAAATAATCTCCCTTCCTCTTTTCACTCATTGTTTGAAAAGAAGAGAGCAGGTGCAAGACATGCGGAATCAAAGCCAGTGATCGGGAATCGGGCAGGTGATGCAGTTCGGGTTCAAATTCGTAGAGTGAGTCGGCGAGTGACTCTTTTGTGCGGCACAATAAGCTAGGGCTTGAGTCGTGAACGAGAAGGAAGCTAAGGCGTGTAGGCTGTTCTCGTGAAATCAAAGAAAGTCGGGTGGAGGTGTTGTGTGAATTGGTACCGGCCACAGGTGGATCGCGAGTTGGAGCAAGTGTATGTGCCTGGTCGATCGCGAGTCAGGCACAGGGCATAGAGGCAGAGGAGTTGAATGGAGCAGGGAGGTTCAGTCGTGGGTGTTCGAGCACGAGAGCAGGATAGCGGGCTCCTTTGCGGAGGTGGAACGGATGCCTGGTCGTTCGTGTAGGAGAAATGAACGTCAAGTCCAAGGACGAGAGGTGCAACAGATCCTGTGCGAGAGGTTATGTTTTTGTAGCCTCGCGCAGGTACTACAATTGAGAGTGCATGTCGATTCGAGAGGTGCCGTGAACAAGAGAGAGAGGTCCGTTTACAGGATCGCCAAAAGCAAGAGCTCATAATTCCTTTTTGCGAGTGAACATAAAATCCCCTGTTCGTTTCTATTTTGTTTTATATAAACTGAATAGCAGTTGTCCTAGTTATGGCACGAAGACTTCAGTCACTAACCGGGTTCAGATCAGGTTGTTCATGTTCTCTCCTCTACATATAGTTGACCGCTTTAGATTGGTCTATAGATCCCCAGTTGGGGATTTATTGCCTCAAAATTTTGGTGTTTCGCTGGCTGATTCTTACACTGAGAGGGGAGGACCTACTTTACTCTCTCGAGGTGGCTTTTCACCCATTGTTAAATAAAGTTATTATTTAATGCAGTTTAATGGAAATGAATGAACCATGATGATTAATAAAGCGAACTCAATTTTTGTAAAGCTAATAATGATAATGATCACTTACCTCTTTCTTGGCAAGATTCTTCCCATTGGCTCATGCTATGCTTCATGATAGGGTAAATACTTTTCCTATAGGGTCCATTTGAGATGGAATTTCTTTTCATTTTGAGAAGCTGATACAATTTTATTTAGCTACAACTTTTTTTGTTGCTTTTCATAAATTTTTTATAGTGAGAACTTTTTATAGCAAGATCTGTTCAGAGCGTGGTAGATGAAAAGTTTTATGACTTTTTTGTAAGAGAAAAAATTATAACTGCCACAATAACTTTCAAAAAATTATTTTCCCCACAATAATTTTGCACCTACGTTTACAAACAATTACATTTATTTCAAACTGACCCTTAATTATTTCAGGGAGGTGAGTTGCGTGTCCTCCCTCAAACCCATTCTAAGGATAATAATAAGATAAATAAAACCCTTTTTGAGTTTTGAAATTATTTGTTTAAATATATCCGTTTTATTTGCTAGTCTACACTTGTGGAATGACTGCCACTTCCAATTGAAAGCATCTTAAACAAGAAAATTGTTTGAAGGCTTTTTACTTCTATCCTCTGTGTTTGTGTGTGTTTTAAGGTCATGTTGATTTAGTGCATGAAGCTTGCTTCTAGTTATCAATATGGATTTATTGGTGTCCGTGTATCATATTTAGTTAGTTATTGTTGTTTATCTTTATATATTATTTTATCACTAGTTGAAAATAAATGGGTAGTTTGCACAATAGGCTTGCTTTCCATTTAGTCATTATTATTAAGTTTGGATTATTTTAAAAAATTATAGTCAATATTATAAACAATAGTTCGTATGCTGTAATTGAGAACTACTGTGATGGACCGGTCCGGTCCACAGCAACACCAGCCCAAAAAGGGCCGGTTCTCACTTACTGCAGGCGGAGAACCCGCCTGCCTGGGCGGACAGCCGAAGGGGAGAAAGGAGTCGGGTGGGCCCAAGGGGCCCACCAAATTGAAGAGGAAGGATGAGGTGTTTTCCCTAGGGGTAATTAGGGGATTTTGAGGGGTTTATGTGAGAGTTAAAAGTGAGTTAGGGTGGCTTTTTGGAGGATCTGGTTTTGGTGGCTGTTTTAGCTTTCTTCTTCTCTAGGGCTTGGGAGAAAGCTAGACCTGTCAATATTGGACCCGACCCGAAAACCCGACCCGAACCCGACCCGAAAATTTCGGGTTCGGGTCAACCCGAACCCGAACCGGGTCGGGTTCGGGTTAGAGATTTCGACCCGTTTGTAAAACCGGGTCGGGTTCGGGTTGACCCGGAAACCCGAAATCGACCCGGTTTGATCCGTTTTTAATTAATTTTGGAGGATTTTAATGAATTTTTATGAAATAAGTAAATAATATTTCAAAAAATTATAAATATTATTGCCCAAATTAAATTAATCTTGATTTATTTTAAATTAATTGAAGTAAATCTACCCTTAATTTGATTTAAATTTAAATAAAATGAATTAAATAAAAAAATTTTAATTAAATATACCCGAAGCGGGTCGGGTCGGGTTGACCCGGACCCGAAGCGGGTCGGGTTCGGGTTCGAAAAACCGACCTGTTTGCTAAAACGGGTCGGGTTGAACAGTGTCGGGTCAATTTCGGGTTGGACCCGAACCCGACCCGTGACCCGTTTTTGACAGGTCTAGAGAAAGCTTCTCTTCTCGAATTGAGAGCATTGTATCCGTGGAAACTTGTAAGTCTTTTGATATTCAAGTTATTGAAGTGTTTGTGAGTGTTTTCATCCAAGAAATTTCGCATTTTTCCACTGTTTTTGGGCTGTTTTTCCTGGATTCCGAAAATTACAAACTAAGCTCCATCAAAGTGGTATCAGAGCGCTAGATCCACAAGGAAGGGATGGGTACACGAAGGATTGAATCTATTGAAGGGAAAGTCGGAGAGTGGGAAGTGGAGTTCACCGCCCTTAAGGAGAAATTTGCATCCGTTGACGAAAAGCTTGATGGAGTAGAGGAGTTGAAGACTCAAATGTTAGGGTTACAAGAGATGATCAAACAAATGGTGGCGGGCCAACACAACATAGGGGGTTCGGTTAACCCTAACCCTAACCCTAACCCTATTGCGCCGCCGGTTGATGGTGAAGGAGGTAGTAGGATTTGTGAGGGACCTAATGCGAAAGGGAAGGAGGCCTTTGACATTGTCGACCATGGAGGGGATGCTTGGTCCGCCGGCCCAAGGGGGGGGGGGGGGGGGGGGGGGGGGGCAGGTATGGCCCAAACCGTGGAGGGGAGGACTACTCCACCGCCGGATTTATGGGAGACGCTAGGGCAAGCTATACTCAGAATCATCCAGATCAATTTTTCCAAGGAAGGGAGGGAGGAAGCATGCCTTACAATCAGTGGGGAGGAGGATCGTATCGAGGCAGAGGGGAGGCCGACCCTAGGGAGCCTCATTGGGGGTCGGCTGGTTATGCAAGGGGGGATTCGGTGGCACCTCAAGCTTGGGAAAGAAGGGAGAGTCGTGGGGTGGACCCACGGCCATGGGAGAGGCAACCAGAGGGGAGATATGGGCAAGGAGGTATGGGCAACGGCAGGGTAAACGGGAGAGGAGAATGGGGAATGAGGAAGTTGAAGCTTCCAATCTTTGAAGGAGAGGATGCTTATGGTTGGATCTTCAAGGCAGAAAGATACTTCACAGCGATGGGGATGACAGATGAGGAGAAACTCTTGGCAGTACCTTTATGTTTGGAGGCAAGAGCCCTTGCTTGGTATCAGTGGACGGAAGAAAGGCAGAGATTCAAATGTTGGGCAGAGTTTAGGGAGATGTGCCTCGACCGCTTCAGACCACCAAAGGAGGGAACTCATCATGAGCAGTTCTTCGCACTGACTCAGACTGGTACAGTATCTGCTTATAGGGACAGGTTCGAGTTGCTGTCCAGTAGACTTCGTGGGATGACGGATGAGGTGCTTGAGGGTAACTTCATGAAGGGTTTGAAGCCCCACATTCGATCAGCAGTTAGAGCGGCCAAGCCAAGGAGTCTGAGGGAGACTTTGGAGATGGCTGAGCTGATATAGAGGATAGATTGTCTTCTGATCAATACCGCAGGCCTACTTTCTTTGGAGGGGGACAGAAGGTGGCAAATCCTACGGGAGGAGCCAAGGGGTGCTTACTTGGGGGCAGGAGGAGAAGGACAGAAGGAGAGGGATCGGAGTGCACCGGCCAAGGGGGAGTTCAGGCGTCTCACTGAGGCAGAGCTGAAGGATAAAAGAGCCAAGGGGCTCTGTTACAGGTGTGATGAGAAGTTTGGGCCAGGGCATAGGTGCAAAGACAAATTACTCCAAGTCCTATTGGTAGAAGACCCCGAGGGGGAGGAAATTGAGGAAGAGTTAGGAGGGTAGAAGAAGAAGAATGTGTTAAAATGTATTTAAAATTGCGTATTCGGGGCGAGGCGTAAGAGGCGTTTTTTCATTCGTGAGGCGAGGCGTAAGCCTCAAGGCGTTTATATACTAATGAATGAATAATATAAAACATAAAAAAGCATGAGATATGAAATGAAATCAAAATATCCCAATAATAAGACAACATGAAATGTTGTTCAACTAAAAATTCTATATTTCCCAAATCCCAATAATCTTTTCATTAACATATAATTCTAATTTCCAAAAATAAATAGCAATGACATATCACATAAGAACTCATAAGTCATCAGCACTGTCATCACTAAGGGGTTCTTCATTTGAATCGTCATTATGATGAACGGCTCTCTCTCCTTCCTCCTCTCCTATAGAGTTTCGGGCATTTACTTCAAGATTTATGTAAGTTTTAATATATATAACGTGAGGCGTAAGCCTCATGCCAGTGAGACGAGGCGGGTCTCAAGGCGGGCCTCAACTAAGTTGAGGCGCAAGCCTCATAAAAAAGACTTGAGGCGTAAGCATCGAGGCGTTTTTTACTGGAATTGCGCAAAGGCGGGCCTTAAGGCGAGCCTCATATTGCGCAATTTTAAACCATGGAAGGTGTAGATCATCTACATCTTGACATGATTGAGGTTTCCCTCAATTCAGTGGCAGGGTTGACAGCACATTCCACCATGAAGATGGAAGGGAGGATCGGGAGCTTTACAGTCACAGTGCTGATAGACAGTGGGGCCACCCACAACTTTATAGCTTGCAGATTAGTGGAAGAGTTGGGCATTCCCATGATCCAAGGGAGAGGAGTGGGAGTCTCCTTGGGGACCGGTCAGAGGGAGCAGTGTGCGGGAAGATGCAGCGGGGTTACTCTCTCCATACAGGGGGAAGATATTACCCAGGATTTTTTGGTGCTCGAGCTTGGTAATACGGATGTTATTTTGGGTATTCATTGGTTACAAACTCTGGGGAGATGAAGGTCAACTGGAAGACCTTGATGTTGGAGTATGGTGAAGGGGAGCATCGAGTTACTTTGCATGGGGACCCCAAATTATGCCGATCTAAGGTGGCTTTGAAGACTATTCTCAAGTCTCTTAGGAGTAAGGAGGAAGGATTTCTGGTAGAGTTATGGCGATTGGAGGGTGGTGAACCAGTTGAGCAGAGTAATATCCCAGAAGAGGTGGTAGAGTTGTTGGAGCATTTCACCCCAGTTTTTCAGATGCCAGCAGGGCTACCACCACAGAGAAGCAAGGAGCACGCCATTGTATTGAAAGGTGGAGCAGATCTCGTTAGTGTGCGGCCAAATCGATATCCTCATGCTCAGAAGGAGGAGATTGAGAAGCTAGTCAGGGAGATGATGGAGGCGGGGTCATCCAACCTAGCGTGAGCCCTTTTTCGAGCCCAGTACTATTGGTGAAGAAGAAGGACGGTAGCTGGCGATTTTGTGTTGATTATTGGGCTCTCAATAAGGAGACTGTTCTAGACAAATTTCCAATCCCCATTATTGATGAGCTTCTTGATGAGTTGGGAGGTGCTACAATGTTCTCCAAGCTTGATTTGAAGTCAGGGTATCACCATATCCGGATGAGGAGTGAGGACATTCCCAAGACTGCTTTCAGGACTCACGAGGGACATTATGAGTTCTTGGTGATGCCATTTGGACTCACCAACGCTCCTTCTACATTTCAGGCTCTGATGAACCAAGTGTTTCAACCCATGCTGAGGAGGTTTGTCCTAGTGTTTTTTGATGATATTCTGATCTATAGCAGGTCCCTACAGGAACACTTGGAGCACTTGAGCAAGGTTTTGAGCACTTTACAACATCATCAGTTGTATGTCAATCAGAAAAAGTGTTCTTTTGCTCAAGGAAGTGTGGAATATTTGTGGCACATTATCTCAGCAGAAGGAGTAGCAGCTGACCCTTCCAAGGTGGAGGCCATGACGAGCTGGCCAACTCCTAAGAACCTTCGGGCTCTCTGGGGCTTCTTAGGACTCACAGGATACTACCGGAAATTCATAAAAGGGTATGGATCTATTGCAGCTCCACTCACTGAGCAGTTGAAGAAAGACAGCTTCAATTGGGGACCGGAGGCAGATAGCGCTATGGAGGCTTTGAAAAGAGCTATGGTTAGTGCCCCGGTGTTAGCATTACCGGATTTCAAGCAGCAGCTGGTGGTGGAAACTGATGCATCTGGTTTGGGGTTGGGAGCGGTTCTCATGCAGCAAGGGCGACCCATAGCTTTCTACAGTCAGGTATTATCAGGGAGGGCAAAGCTCAAATATGTCTATGAGAGAGAACTGATGGCCATTGTTAAGGCCATTCAGAAGTGGCGACCGTACTTGTTGGGTAGAAGATTCCTTGTGAGGACTGATCAAAGGAGTCTAAAATATTTGTTGGAGCAACGCATGGTGTCAGAAGAACATCAGAGATGGCTCTCCAAATTATTGGGCTATGATTTCGAGATTCAGTACAAGCCAGGGTTGGAGAATAAAGCTGCTGATGCCTTATCCAGGAAGGTGGAGTGCTCACAACTTATTGCTACATTTGTGCCTCAGTTAGTGGATTGGGGGAATTTGAGGACAGAAAATATGACTAGCGAAGAATTGGGGAGCTTAAGAGAGGCCATAAGGAAGGTGAAAGAAATACCGTCAGGATATACAGTGGAGGATCAGCTTTTGCTACACAGAGGAAGGTTAGTTTTACCTAGGACCTCTTCCCAGATTCCACTGATACTTCAGGAGTTTCATGCCAGTGCTATTGGAGGACATTCAGGAGGGCAGAAGACTTATTAGAGATTGGCTAGAGAGATATACTGGAAGGGGATGAGGAAAGATGTGGAGGAAATGGTGGCCCAGTGTGATACTTGTCAGAGGAACAATTATCAAGCATGTGCCCCTGGAGGACTGTTGCAGCCACTTGAGTTACCTGATCAGGTTTGGTCAGAGGTGACCATGGATTTCATCGAAGGCTTACCCAAGTCGGAAGGCTACACTGTCATTCTAGTTGTAGTTGACCGGCTTAGTAAGTATGCTCATTTCATACCGTTGAGACATCCTTTTAATGCCACTACCGTTGCAGCAGTTTTCATCCGAGAGATTGTGAGGCTTCATGGCTTTCCTGAGTCGATAGTCTCCGACAGAGATAAAGTGTTCCTGAGTCACTTTTGGAATGAGATGTTCAAGTTACAAGGGACACATTTGAAGCGCAGTTCAGCCTACCACCCACAGACAGATGGGCAATCTGAGGTAGTCAATAGAAGTGTCGAGACTTACCTTAGATGTTTTGCAGGGGAGAAGCCCAAGCATTGGGTAAGGTGGCTACCTTGGGCTGAATATTGGTATAACACTTCATTTCACAAGGCGGCGCAGGTCACACCTTTCAAGGTGCTTTATGGGAGGGATCCTCCAACCCTGATACAGTACATGCCTCATTCTACATCAGTGTCCTTAGTGGAGCAACAATTGTCTGAAAGGGATGAGATCTTGGGGGAGCTGAAGAACCACTTGTTACGAGCCCAGAACATCATGAAGCAGGCAGCAGATCATCATAGGAAGGATGTTCAATTTGAGATTGGGGAATTTGTTTACTTGAAGTTGAGGCCTTACAGGCAGAATACTTTAGCAAGGAGGCTTAGTGTTAAGTTGGCCCCAAGGTATTATGGCCCCTATGAGGTAGAGCAGAAGATTGGGAATGTAGCATATCGCCTGAAGTTACCACCCACTACTACGATTCATCCAGTCTTTCATGTGTCACAGTTGAAGAAGTTCAAGGGAGATTCTGTACCAGTCGATACTTTACCGCCAACATTGTCTGAAGATGGTACAAGTCTATTAGAGCCTTCTGCATTGAAAGGGGTTAGACACACTGAGGAAGGAGGGAAGGAAGTTTTGATTGAGTGGAAAGATCTACCGACACATGACGCAACTTCGGAGACCTATGAGATCATACAAGCTCAGTTTCCCGCTTTCAACCTTGAGGACAAGGTTAATCTTTGGGCGGGAAGTGATGATGGACCGGTCCGGTCCACAGCAACACCGGCCCAAAAAGGGCTGGTTCTCACTTACTGCAGGCGGAGAACCCGCCTGCCTGGGCGGACAGCCGAAGGGGAGAAAGGAGTCGGGTGGGCCCAATGGGCCCACCAAATTGAAGAGGAAGGATGAGGTGTTTGCCCTAGGGGTAATTAGGTGATTTTGAGGGGTTTATGTGAGAGTTAAAAGTGAGTTAGGGTGGCTTTTTGGAGGATCTTGTTTTGGTGTCTGTTTTAGCTTTCTTCTTCTCTAGGGCTTGAGAGAAAGCTTCTCTTCTCGAATTGAGAGCATTGTATCCGTGGAAACTTGTAAGTCTTTTGATATTCAAGTTATTGAAGTGTTTGTGAGTGTTTTTTATCCAAGAAATTTCGCATTTTTCCACTGTTTTTGGGCTGTTTTTCCTGGATTCCGAAAATTACAAACTAAGCTCCATCATACTGTTGATGGAGTAGTGATCTGTCTTTTTTGGCATCTTATATGGTGATCAATTCCTTCTCTCTCCATAAGATTTTTTTAATTAAATTTATCATTGCCTCTTTCCTTTCGAGGCATTCATTCAGCTCTTTCTCAGCCTCTTTATTCTCACCACTTCTTTGGCTCTTCCTCAGCACCGTTCATGCCATTTTCAACTAGCGAAGTTTCAGAAGTCCACTGTCATCTTCACGACTGCCTGGCATCATATGTATGCTATCTAGTTAAACCATTCTAAAATCATGATGGCTAATTTTGGTAATGCGAAAAACATGTTGAGTAGATAATTTTTTGTTCTTTTGGGTTTAATATCTTTATACTAGCTCCATTGGGATAGCTAGAGCAATTCATGGATCCGTGTTTTTGTGCCAAAAAATGGTAATATGTTGACCTTATTCAGAATGCCAGGCCCTACTTATCACTTCTAGACGAGTGAACTTATACTTGTAAATATTTTAGAACATCTTTTGTTTATTTTTTCTTTTTAATCAAGTGCACAACTATTGGATAACCGCCATGGTGCATTTGTATTCATCGCTGTGATGAGCTTTATGTTAATCACATTGAGCCATATCCTGACATTTTTTATTTTGGGGTTGAAGAACTATCATTGTGCACTTCCTTTGATTTTCTAGATTAATAAACTTGTTATCTTGCACGGATCAGTTCATTTTAAATCAATCTTTAGGACTCATATGAATATATGGATGCTAAAGCAAATATGATGAGGAGAAACTTATGCAAGCTAAAGAAATCCATCGGGTATCTCATTAATTTCATGAATTCTAGTGATCTTCTTTATTCTGTGGGACTAAATTGGCTACATATGAATAATCTGGGGACTCTATTGAGCTTAAAAATATTCCATGACTATTCATATATGATCAATTTAGTCCCCCAAAGTATACTACTCCAATTTAGTCATTCAACCAAACAAATTTTGAAAATTGTACCTTTGGAACCAAATTGAGATAAGTTTTGTATGATCAAGGGATTAAATTGGGATCAATTTTATATCAATTTATACATCAATTTTATATCAATTTTTTTTATGATCAAATGATCATTAAAATTGTTCAATCTATACATATCACTAGTTATAATGATGTTAAAGAGTGAATCTTGCGATCTTATGACCTTTGAATGCAAGATTGAACTTATTCACTCTCTTTAACATTATGATAATTAGTTGTGCATGATTTAACTAATTTAAAATCAAATGTATCAAAATTTTCACAACTATGACTTTAATTTTATGAGAAGATCATTGTGATTTCAAAATGTACATTTTTTCAAATAGCTTAGATTCAAATACATGGGTTGCTTGATGATATCTTGCATGTATTAGACTATTTAGATAGATGAAATACATCGTTATATTTTCACATATTTGATGAATGATTAAATTATCATAGAAATTGATGAAATTTGATCTAAAGATCATTGTATTGGAGACTATTAAATCTTAATGATTCTTCTGAATGCTTTGTCACATCGAAATATGAAGCTAAGACAGACCAGCAAAAAGAAAACATCTTTCAGGTATCTCTTGCATCTTTTAAATGTATATTGTGCTACTGAAAATATAGTCTTATTCACTTACTAGGATCGTTGCATTGAAAACAATTCAATCTTAATGATTCCTCTGGTAAATGCAATTTGTTTTTATTTTTCATAAAGTTGAGAAACTAGCTGGTTACCTTACCTTTGTTCTTTTCAATCTTGAATATTATACTCTATCTCCGGCAATTAAATTTATAAGCTGGTCATACTTGTTTGTGATGAGCAGGCTGGATATGCAGAGAAGATTGCAGGCATATGGACACAAGTAGCAGGAGAAACAAATAGATATGCTGACGGAACTGATTAAGCTAGATGCAACTGTAACTTGGAGAGGTTTTTATCCGTTCTCTCCATACACACCCATGTATAATAAGGTTTCGTTTGGGACGGCTTTCTTTCTGCTTCTTAAAGCAGCTTCTTATTACAAAAATTTTAATTTTTATACTAAGAAGTTGCTTTAAAAAGCAACAAAAAGTCGTCCAAAACGAAGCCTTAGGCTTCGTTTGGGATGGCTTTTTTATTTCTTCTTAAAGCAATTTTTTAGTATAAAGAAAGCTGCTTTAAAAAGCAGCAAGAAAGATGTCCCAAACAAAGCCTTTGTAGGACTTAAAACGAATCTGTATCAAGGTTTTGTTGATCTTCTTTCTTATCTTTTTGTTTTTCACTTGAAATGCTATTTGAGATGTTCATTTGAAATGCTTTGAATAATATTCTCACCCACTTACTTGTGAGATCTTGTGGTGTGCATTTTCTCACTTAGTTTAGGAACAATTTGGTTAATTTTGCGAGATTTTGTTTCAATTAATTTCTGTATATTAAAATGTTAAATGGTTTTCGTGATTGTCTAGCGAGCATTCGGTTGTATATTAATGGGATTGGGCAAATTTATTGCTTAGTTTTTGTTAATAGATTTTTTATTTATTAATTTTTTGGAAAGAGAACGATGGAATCAATTCTAACCTTTGATTCCGATGATTTTGGTTGGAATTGATTCAAGCTTCATTTGTGATGATTTTTTTACTGTTTTTTGAAGCAGTTTTTGTCACGATCAAGCCCGACTAGCCTGAAATAACGAGGTGGAACAGTCAGTCGCACGAAAAGCACATATAAATCATAATCAATTTCATTTAAACTTTTATAACATAACATAAACATCATCCATTAATATGAAAGAGCCATTAAAAAAATCAAATTAAAGTATTTCAAATTTGTTTATCTCACACAACTAAAAACATTAACATCAATAAATTTTTTAGACACAAGTACAAACTACTGAACTCAAACTCAGCAGAAAATATAAAAACCTTTCTTTTTGAGGTCCTCTGCGATGGTAGGTATACTGTCGTCTTGTAGCCATCACTTCATAACAAAATCGCCTAAAAAATATTTTCAATAATAGATGAGCCAACGCTCAGCAGGTGAAAAATATTTATCTTAAATTCATAAAATATTTTTTTTCTTAAACATGTCATTAAACAGAAATAATAAAGGAACATAATAAACATTCATGGATATGATTTCATAAAATATTTTCATAATCAGTGCTTAAAACATTTTCTTAAAATCCTTCTTTCTTTCTTTTTCATAAACTTTTTTTTTTTTCTTAAATACTTTCATTAAATGTATAAGTTTTATAATCATAATATGATAAACACCAATCTTGAAAGTATCAGAGTTTTGTATTGATCAGGTACACAGTTTTTTGGCCATTTCCTTTACCATTTGACTCCGAACAACCTCATTACCATTTGACTTTTGTAAGCCATTTTACCATTTGGTTCCTTAGAACTCCATTATCATTTTGGCACTTCCGGATCAACATACACATGCACTTTATAATATTCATATTTATCAAGGGATTTGAAATTATTCAATGCATCATATGATCTTTAATGATTTTCGATTAAAGAAAATTTTGTCTCTTATGCCTCAAGTTTTGTTTATCAACTTTAGCATTTCTAAATATCAGCCATAAATGTAAACAATACTTGAAAAACTAAAGAAAAATAATGGATTCATAAACATAAACATTAGCATATAAATTTTTTTAAAATGTAGTATTAACTTAACTAATTTTCATGAACTTAATTTAAATGCAACCACCTACCTTGCAAGTAGCGAACAAACATCACAACGATGCACGACATTGCTTAACCACATGTCGTCTCCTTAATCCACACCTAAGGATAGTTACAATTGAACTAAGCACATATTACAAATATTTTCAATAATTAAAATAATTCATTTCTATTTTTAGAATTATTATAAATCCAAATTTTAAAAATCCCTAAATCATGAATTTTCATCATAACATCAAGCTAAACATTTCCCTAAATCATAGTAGGATTTGAATTTATGTTTTGAATGAACGACTTCAAACTTTTGAGGCCATTTTGAAAAGTAAATAGCTCCATTCAATTAAAATTTCATGTCAATACAATTATCCTCTGGGTGTTTGATCATTTTTAGCAAATCCACTAAGCATTCTCAAATCTCTTGTTTAAGAGTTTGACATAGAGATCCAAACACACGCAAAACTTTGCATAACGTATTTTGCACTTCTATTACATTTATATAGGTGCAACATGTCTAGTTGTTCACCTTCAATGACTTCTAGACGGTACTATATAAGTCTACCTTTTGTCTTTATTGTCTATTAAGCAAAAGGAAGGAACGAGCCTAATGGAATGCAACGCTCATTTCATAAAGCTTCCTAGTTGTTATTTTTTTAATGGATAATGAAAATCATAGAGATTTTACTTAGTTTACTTATCTTCTTCACTGTATTAGCTCCAGCTTTTATTATTGTATTTTACAGCATGCCAAGTACAAGTTTCAACAATATTCGGGTTAAACAAGTTATGTTGATCTAAAAATATTACATGATCCATACAATAAACGGACAAAATGGATCGAATTCGAGTTAGACAGATTCGAGCCGAGTAAAATTCGGATCCCATAATATGACCAATATAATAAAATCGAGTCAAGTATATTCATGTATGCATATATGCCTCAACCTTAATATCTTGATATTACCAAACTGGCAAAAGAGAATAAACAACATGATCTATTATACAATCAAACAGTTCAACAAAAAGAGATAAAAACCAGATCTCTAATGTCAACAATAATACAAACATGTACCAGCTAAGAATACAGACGCTCCTACCCTTATAAAGAGGAAGGCAGGGGCCTTGGGTACGCCATCTTCCCACTGCCACTCTCTTCCAAGCTTCTCATACTGGACTTTTGAGATCCACTTTCAAAGCTCTGAGCGTTTATCTTTGGCTCTTGTTGAGATCTCTTCTCTGTGTCATTCGTCTTCTGAAGCTGCTCGAGAACAGCCACTACATTTTCCATGCTAGGCCTCAACCTCCCTTCTGAGGACAGGCACCGGAAGGCGAGGGAGGCAACTTTCTGAGCTCCTTCAAATGAATGCTGGCCTTCGAGCCTTCTGTCCAAGATGCGAAAAAATTTGCGCTTGTTGGTGAGGTAAGGCCTTGCCCACTCGACCAGATTGTGCTCCCCAAGTGGGCGGTTCTTGTCCACGGCTCGCCGGCCGGATAACATCTCAAGAAGGACCACACCGAAGCTATACACGTCACTTTTTTCGGTTAAGTGACCTGCCAGAATGAAACATCTGGTTAAATGAGAATGTTTTACTGCATGATGCACTATTTGGGGCTGGTTGGTAGCACCCAAGATTTTATTTAAGTAGGATTTTGTAAATCCTCTAAATCCGGATTTCATAAATCTTGAGGGGCCTAAATCCTGTAAAATTGTTTGGTAACATTCATGATAAATCCTATTAAATCTCGTATGACTGTTTGGCTATAGAGTAGATTTAACGAGCATACACTTCCTATCAAGCCAATGAATTTCGTAAATCCGACAAAAAAAAAAGATTTTGGAAATCCAGAATTTAGCACGAGAAGGCGGAATTTCCATCTACGGTGGCTTTAATTTTCCGTGAGATTTGGTTTTTTTTTTTTTTTAGGCCGTTTGGCTGGATTTCGCTCAAATCCGGCCTAAATCCTGCTACCAAACAGCCCCTTTGTGTGTGGAGAATAATTTCCAGTTCTCAAACAAAATAGCTTGTTTCAGCTAATTGGAAAAATTTTCAGAGCTAAAACTTGGCCATTTGGTATTTTGATGACTGAAATCCTAAGAACCAGCAAATTATGCATAGGCCATTGTCGAAACTCTGCAAAAGATATGAATGGCAGATAGCCTTGAACAGATAGCGCTTGCTGAGTTATGAATGTATTCTTGCATTCTAAGTGTTAAGATTAATTGGGTATCTGATGGGCGTGTTTGTGCAAGTTTTAATTAATGAAGATTAACTTGTTTCAGATGGGTTTAGAAGGTCTTCAATGATAAAGATGCAGAACGGGGGACGACACAATTTTAGGTATGAACAATTTCGACTTATTTAAAAAAGAGTTCATTTACTTACCTAGGTTCCCAGAAGAATGCAGTCAGAATTTTGAAATTTTGTTCAATAAACTGCACATAGTAACATATTGTACTAAAAGATTGGATGGAAAGTACAGATAAATAAGAATTATAAGGTCGCTGCAAATCAATAACACTAATGTGCAACATGAATGAGAAGACCGAGCGAGAAAAAAACAAAAAAATAGTAACACTGGTCATCAACTTACCTGTTGCAAGATACTCAGGAGCTGCGTATCCATATGTTCCCATGACCCTAGTAGAGACATGACTCTTTTCTCCAGAAGGTCCATCTTTTGCCAATCCGAAGTCAGAAAGTTTTGCACAGTAGTTCTGTAAATAAATATAGAAGAACAGTAGGGAATGTGAATAAAACATAAGTTTGTGCAAGAACAAATAATAGGAAAATTCATGTCAAGCTGGTTAGAATTTTACATACCGCATCCAGAAGGACATTAGAAGTTTTAAAATCGCGATAAATGACTTTTGTATCAGCGCCGTGCAGAAAAGCCAGTCCTCTAGCAGCCCCAAGTGCAACCTTCATGCGCAGGCTCCAGGAAAGTGGTTGAAAATGTGAGCCTCCTGCAGAAAAATTGTTGTATATATTGACTTGGTCTTATGAGTCATTTCAGAGCACTCTCAGAATCTTACAATTTCCTAATTTGACAAAGGAAATAATGCTATCATAAGGCATAAAACCTTCCCTCACATATATCTTCATCATAATCTCATCATTATTGCCCTTCTCCCAACTATTTAGGATCAACCTTATAAATCCTAGTTTTTCATTCTGTTCCTGCTGAGTGTTGTGTGAGGATATAACATATAGTTCACAAATCATTTTAAATAATTTTTATCCATATAACTTTAGTCAATTAATGCAGAAAATAAAAATTCAACCCTCTAAAAATCATCATCATCAGTGAAATATTTTTAATTACAAAAAATAAATAAAAAAATGAAGTTATGCTCAAATCATGTTAGTACAAATTTGACGTCGACAAATTTACATCTAATATTCATCAGCCAAATCAAAGCATAAACTGTGTGCATCCACAAAGTAATCCATAAATCTTCACAAGTAGGTATTTCGCATACAACAACAACAACAACATCAAAAGCCTTTATCCCACTATGAATTCACAAGAAAGAGTTGGCAAGATGAATTCAACGAATTAATAATAGGCATATGAAATAAGGTAAAATCATACAAATTTAAAATTTGATTAAAATAAGAATTTCCTATCATTTTTATTTTGTAGGCATTAGTTTCTATGTGAAAGAAAATTTAAATAACCAGGCCTTCTTTGCATTTAATTTCATAAAAGTCCCTAATGGAACCCTTTTGGATTTAAACACATTATCACTTTATCATGAGATTTAAATTATATATCATCCTGTTCACATCAGTATACAACTTGTCATTACCATATTTAGTAGCAAAATTTTTTGTAAATATCATCATGCAAATCAAGCATATATTCTGCAAATACACTACAGTTAAACTCTAGAAGGTAAATAAGATTTCTGGACTTTCTAAGTTGATAAATTATGATAATTGCAAATGAATTCATGTTAATAGTCCTATTAGAAGATGAATTGCATATAAACCCAGCCATAAATAATATCAAATTCCCAACCTTCTCTTTTCGTCGTTGTTGTTGGGCTCCGTTGCTTTCGCAGGAGGTGTAGAGATTGCAGGCGTCGCTTCTTCGGCTCCTTCGTGGCTGTTCGACTTCGCTCCTACCGACTTCAACCCGGATCGGAAGTTATGGCATTTTGATCGGAAGCAAGAACGGGAGCTCGCTGGCTGTGAAGGTAACTTTCTCCCTTTCGCGCGCTTCTTCGGATAAATCCCGCTCGGATTTACTAAATCCGGCTACCCCTCGGATTTACTAAATCCCGGATTTAAGCTGTAAATCCGTAAATCCAGGATTTATTGAATCCCGGGATTTAACGCACTAACAAAAACTGTTTGACTACATATGAGATGTTGTCACATTGTAGCATTATGAATGGTCCAGCGTGCTGTCACATTGTAGTAGATTAAGTTACCGTTTGACTTGTCATATTGATCAATCGGATTCAGGCGTCGATCGACGGCCCTGATTCAGAGTCTTTATTTTTGATGTCTTATTATATTCATGTTATTTATATTTTGTCTTTTCCGTTTGTACCCCTATGAGGGAAGTAGTGTTTGTTTTGCCCCATGGGCATTGTAGTCTTTTATTTCCCGTATGATGTGGAGCCTATATAAAGGCTAGATCTTGTACTATTTTGATTATTGATGAATTGAATGAAAATTTCCCATAGCTTGTTCTCTTTGTGAGTGCATGAGGTTCTCTTGGTGAGTGCCTCCTTCTTGAGATCTCTTAGTGAGTTCTCTAGTTATCCATTAGTTTTTTTGTTTGTTTTTCTTTTAGTTGTTTTTTGTTTACACAATCTTCTTCCCTTCAAGAACTCTTCCCCACTTCCTTTGGCCTTGCTCTTGCCGCCGCCCCCCCCCTAAGACTTCCCCCCCACCGCCGGCCAAGCCTCAGCCCACCGTCCACCACCACGCCGACCACCCTCATCCCATGGGCAACACTTCTTAGTTTCCCCAACTTCAAGTTTGAGATTTGAAATTTCAAAATTTGAATTATTTCCTAATTTGGAAATCCAAATTTGGAAACTATTCAAGAGAAAATTATTTCAAATCTATTTAATTTGGAGTTTTAATTGCTTTGCCACGTCATCAAATCTTGCATTAAAACCCCCCTCCTCTCCACGGTTTTCCCTCTCTCCTCAAGCATGCCGCCGGCCTCCCTATGGGGAAATCCAATCAATGCTCCATTAAACCCCTTTAATCCTATTTGAAATTCAAATTAGGATTAAAATCTTCCCTCCACTTTCATAAAACTGAAAATAATTTCAGTTTTCCTCCTTTAATCCCTCCATAATTGAAATTTACAATTAATGCCTTGATTACATTAATTGTCTTTTCAAATCCTCATCCCTTCTCTCCTAAAATTCTCTAAAACTGAAGTTTCTCTCAGTTTTGAAGATAATTCCTGCACCCTTCCCTCCTCCACCCTCATACATCCGCCGGCCTCCTCCCCCTTGGATTCTCCAAGCCGCCGCCCACTATCCCCATCCTTTTAGAGGTCTTCTTGCGGCAACTATTTAGCGCCATCTCCATGTTTCATGGCGGATCCCGAACTCGAATGGGGATTAGTTTTTGATGCTCAAGGAAACCTCGACGTACTACGCTCTCCTTTCTTTGACGCCGGATTCGAATCCGACGAAGACACGGTGGGGGATTACTTGGAACGGATTCTTCCCTCTCTCATCAAAGTTATTGATAGACAACGGCCGGAGTACAATTGGTCTATCGACGGGCGATCTTCCACACATCTTCCAAATCCGGCGCCCTCCTCTCCTCCTCTACGGATCTACGGCATCGTCTTCCTCGGAGTGGTCTCTTCACTAGCGTGGCTCTTCTTCTCCCAACAAGCTTAGAGATAGGTAAATGAGAGCGGCCTCAAGGTGAGCCATCGCTTTGTTAACCTTGGGATTCTCGTTGATCTAGTCATTCGCATTGCTTTATTGGAGTCGTTATTTTATTGATCTTGTAAACTTAGTCGAATTATCTTGCCTAAGCGTGGTTAACTTCCAAGATCTCCTGATTTGTCAATTTCGCAAAGCTAGAGAATGTACGTTCATTATTTTACATAACTTCTATTAATTTCATAAGATTTGATTCCTGGATTTACATCATATTACATCATATTTGGTATCAGAGCATGGCTAGCATGCTTTGTTCATGTTAGATGCATCCTAGGGAATCTTCATTAGCTTGCCCTTTAACTTTTACATGCATAACGTCGTGTACAACATTTATTTCACTACTTTCGCTTGCTGTCCAGTAACTTACAGCACTTTATTTTCTGTGTTTACATGCATGCTTAAGTTACCCAAGTGTAGTTGAGTCACTTACCACCCACCTAGTCACTTAACGCACTTACTACACTTGTTTTCCTTGCTGTCCTGTGTTTTCCTGCACTGTTTAGTGGCTGGTAGGTGTCCAAAAGCCCTTGTCTAGTGGCTGTCCACACACCACAACCCACCCTAATCACCAACACCACTTACCCCACTGTGCTAGGTTGCTGTCCCCACTTTCCAGCGGCTGTTTGGTGACTGTACGTGCTGTTTCCTGCAGCATTACACTGCTGTCCCCCATCCCAAGCCTACCCGTATCAACCCTCAGCCTATCCCATGGATCCGCAGCACCTCCAAGCCACCCTAGACCTCATCTTGGGCCAATTAGGGACCGTTACTCAACAAATTCGCAACACCCAAACTGATCTAGCTGACTTTAGGCGCCACACGAGTGACCGTTTAGATAATATCGAGCGTAATGGGAATCCTGCGATTTACACGCCGTCAAGACCTCACTCACCCTATGGCGAGGACACCCGACCCGATCATGAACCCCCTCGAGATCCCGGACGTTTTCAAGATCATTACCAACGCAACCCTAGGCCACCTCAAGAGCCCGATGACAACACTTGGAGAGACAACGACACTCAATTACTGAAGAACATTAGGATAGACGCCCCGACCTATGACGGAACCCTTGACCCTCAAGTTTTCCTAGATTGGCTGAAGTCAATGGATAGTTATTTCAAATGGTACAACATCTCTGAGGCGAGGAAAGTGAGGTTCGCCGAGATGAAGCTCATTGGTCGAGCCAACCTGTACTGGACTAACTTAGAAAACATGCGCGAAGCTCGCGGTGAACACCCCATAAGCGATTGGAGAACCATGAAGCAAGAGCTTAGGAGAAAATACCTCCCACCGTCCTACTACCCGAAGCTCCTTGATAAATGGAACAGATTAACCCAGGGGAGCAAGCCCGTCAAAGACTACATCTCGGCCTTTGACGACTTTCTGATCCGTTGCAATGGCGAAGAGTCGGCCACCCCAACTCAAATCCTGTCTATGTTTAGAGCTGGCCTTAGGGAAGACCTGCGTACGGAACTCTTTGCTCGAGGTGTAGACTCTTTAGAGGCAGCCTGTAGCCTAGTTCTCGACCTTGAAGATTCTAGAACCCACTCCCAAGCTAGGCACTTTGACTCCCGCTCGAACTCGTATAGAACCTTGCCTGGACAATCTCAAACCCGACCCTCAGGATCGAATACAAACCGAACCCCTGCTAGTTTGGCCCCACCTCGTACGGACCTCAAAGGTAAAGCTCCCGAGCGAGACGCTCCCAAACCCAATTCTGGAACCAAATGCTATAGGTGTCATGGGTACGGGCACATTGCTTCACAATGTTCTAGTCCGTACAAAGTCACCATAATTGAAGAAGTGGACGAAGAGGAAGAAGAACCTGAGACTGATTTGGTGCACCAAGTGGATGAGGAAGAAGACTCTTTTACTGAAGAAGAACCCGTTACTTTACAAGTTGTTAGGTGTGCTTTGGCCCAACCTAAGTTAAGTGATGATTGGCGTAGAACCTCAATTTTTCATACCTTCATTAAGATCGGAGAAAAGAGCTGCAAGGTTATCATAGATAGTGGAAGTTGTATCAACGCAGTCTCGTCAGCCATGGTCTCCAAGCTCAATCTTAAGGTGACCCCCGCACCCAAACCCGTATAAGGTTTCTTGGATCAATTCAACTACCATAGAAATTAAGGATCGAAGCCTTATTCCGATAGAGTTTGTGGGATATCAAGACAAGATTTGGTGTGATGTTCTAACCATGGATGTAGGTCAAATTATCCTTGGTCGCCCTTGGTTATTTGACAATGACGTCCATATTTATGGGAGGACGAACACCTGTGTGTTTGAACATAATGGAAAGAAGATCAAGTTAATGCCCTCTCAACCTAAACCTCCCAAAATTGAAGCTAAGCCTATCTCAACCAAGCAAAGTAAAGGCCTCCACTTACTGACTGCGAAGGAGGTGGAAACTGAGATCACCCAAGGAGCACCCATGTATGCCCTAGTGGCTAGAGAAGTAGATGAGGACCAGAAAGAACCAATCCCCGATGCCGTTAAGCCTCTTCTTAAAAACTTTGCGGATGTTTTCCCAGAAGATTTGCCTAACCAACTGCCGCCCCTGCGGGACATACAGCACGCAATAGACTTGGTGCCAGGGGCATCCCTACCCAACCTTCCTCACTACCGCATGAACCCGACTGAACACTCTGAGCTTAAGAAACAAGTCGATGAGCTCCTACAACGAGGATTCATTAAGGAGAGCCTTAGCCCCTGCGCTGTTCCTGCTCTTTTAACTCCCAAAAAGGACGGCTCGTGGCGAATGTGTGTTGATAGTCGCGCTATCAACAAGATTACTGTCAAGTATAGATTTCCCATTCCTCGGCTAGATGACATGCTGGACATGATGACTGGAGCCACTCTCTTTTCCAAGATAGATCTTAAGAGTGGGTACCATCAAATTAGGATCCGTCCCGGGGATGAATGGAAAACGGCATTCAAGACTAAAGATGGACTTTATGAGTGGACTGTTATGCCGTTTGGACTAAGCAACGCCCCTAGTACCTTTATGAGAGTTATGACTCAAGTTCTTAGGCCCTTTTTAGGAAAGTTCGTAGTAGTTTACTTCGATGACATATTAATCTACAGCACTTCGGAGGATCAACATCTCAATCACTTAACTCAGGTCTGTGAAGTTTTGAGGAAAGAACAGCTTTTCGCCAACCCTGCTAAGTGCAAATTCCTCACCGATAGTGTGACCTTTCTTGGATTTATTATTTCAAATCAAGGGATATCTGCAGATCCTGAGAAGGTGCGAGCAATAAATGAGTGGCCAGAACCTAAGAATATCCGGGATGTTAGAAGCTTTCATGGATTGGCTACCTTCTATCGGAGGTTTATTCGAAATTTCAGCACCATTGTAGCCCCCATAACTGATTGTCTTAAGAAAGGGGAATTTAATTGGACGACTGCCGCAACTAGAGCGTTTGAGGATATTAAGAAGAGAATGGTAGAAGCTCCTGTCATGCGTCTCCCAGATTTTTCCAAAGTATTTGAAGTAACCTGTGACGCATCAGGAATTGGAATAGGAGGAGTTTTGTCACAAGAAGGACATCCGGTAGCGTACTTCAGCGAAAAACTCAATGACATACGACAGAGGTACTCTACCTATGATAAGGAGTTTTATGCAATCATTCAGTCCCTTAGATACTGGAGACACTATTTGCTACCCCAGGAGTTTGTAATCTTTTCAGATCATGAGGCTTTGAGATACATCAACTCCCAAAAGAAGTTAAATGCCCGTCATGGTCGTTGGGTCGAGTTCTTACAAGAGTATTCGTATACTATCAGACATAAAGCCGGAACTGAGAATAAAGCGGCCGATGCTTTAAGCCGTAGGATAATGGTCACAAGACAAATGAGAACAGAAGTTGTCGGATTCGAACGCATAAAGGATGACTACCCCGAGTGTGCTGATTTTAAGGAAATATACGCGTTACTTGTGGCGGGGGACAAACCTTCCGTAGATGATTTCTTGTTAGAAGATGGTTACTTATTCAAGTCTCAGAAGTTGTGTATTCCCAACACCTCTCTCCGTGAATTTCTTGTGTGGGAGCTACACGCAGGAGGTTTAGCTGGACATTTTGGACAAGCTAAGACTATCGCAGCCGTTGAGTGTAGATTTTTCTGGCCCAGCCTTAAGCGCGATGTCATTAGGCTAGTCAAGCGTTGCCATACCTGCCAATTAGCTAAGCAGAGAAAACAAAACACTGGCCTCTACATGCCACTCCCTGTCCCCAACTGCCCTTGGCAAGACGTTAGTATGGATTTTGTCCTAGGTTTACCAAAAACCTTTAAGAAGCACGATTCCATCTGTGTCGTAGTAGATCGTTTCTCTAAAATGGCCCATTTTCTCCCTTGTGCCAAAACTTTTGATGCCTCTAGGATTGCCAAGCTTTACTTTAATGAGATTGTCCGACTCCATGGACTCCCTAAGACAATTGTGTCGGATCGAGATGTAAAATTTACAAGCTATTTCTGGAAGACTTTATGGATTAAGATGGGCACCAAGTTGAAGTTCTCCACCGCCTTTCACCCCCAAACGGACGGCCAAACGGAAGTAGTTAATAGGAGCCTTGGGAACCTTCTAAGGACTTTAGTGGGAGACAACATTAGGGATTGGGATTCCAAACTACCCATTGCCGAATTTGCCTACAATAATTCTGTCAATCGAACCACCGGTATGAGTCCTGCTGAGATTGTTTATGGGTACCAACCTAGGCAGCCAATCGACTTACTCCCCATGAGTCCTAGGCTTAGGGTGTCAGAGTCTGCATCTGCATTTGCATCGCACATCCAGGAATTGCATCAAGAAATTAATAAAAGAATCGTGCAAAGTAATGAGAAGTACAAACTTAATGCTGACCTTAAGAGACGCTTCAAGGAGTTCGAAGTTGGAGACTATGTCATGGTTCGGATTCGTCCGGAACGGTTCCCTCCAGGGGCCGTTAAGAAACTTCATGCTAAGAGCGCAGGTCCCTTTAAAATAACTTCAAAAATAAACAGTAATGCCTATGTCTTGGACCTTCCCGAAGGTTTCAACATGAATCCCACGTTTAACATAGAGGATCTAGTAGCCTTTGATGGACCTGATTTTAACCCTGAAAATCCACTACATTTTGAGCCTTGTGAGTCCATACCTTGTGAGATCCCCAGCCTGCCCCCACTTCCCCAAAATTCCCCCATTACCTAATGCGGAGAAGATTGAAACCATACTCAGTGATGAGATCATTTCCACCAGGAACGGCGGTCGCCAAAGATACTTAGTGCGTTGGAGAGGAAAGCCGGAGACGGAGGACACATGGCTAGATCGTGAGGAGATACAGAGGCTGGATCCCGACATCTTGGAGCTGTACGAGAGTTCTCAGGACCCTCGCTCGACATTCGACAGGGTCGAGCTCTTTCCCACCCGGGGAGAGTGATGAGGGCATCAGATTCCGACACGTGTACCATCGCCGGAGGCGTCGATCGACGGCCCTGATTCAGAGTCTTTATTTTTGATGTCTTATTATATTCATGTTATTTATATTTTGTCTTTTCCGTTTGTACCCCTATGAGGGAAGTAGTGTTTGTTTTGCCCCATGGGCATTGTAGTCTTTTATTTCCCGTATGATGTGGAGCCTATATAAAGGCTAGATCTTGTACTATTTTGATTATTGATGAATTGAATGAAAATTTCCCATAGCTTGTTCTCTTTGTGAGTGCATGAGGTTCTCTTGGTGAGTGCCTCCTTCTTGAGATCTCTTAGTGAGTTCTCTAGTTATCCATTAGTTTTGTTTGTTTTTCTTTTAGTTGTTTTGTTTACACAATCTTCTTCCCCTCAAGAACTCTTCCCCACTTCCTTTGGCCTTGCTCTTGCCGCCGCCCCCCCCTAAGACTTCCCCACCGCCGGCCAAGCCTCAGCCCACCGTCCACCACCACGCCGACCACCCTCATCCCATGGGCAACACTTCTTAGTTTCCCCAACTTCAAGTTTGAGATTTGAAATTTCAAAATTTGAATTATTTCCTAATTTGGAAATCCAAATTTGGAAACTATTCAAGAGAAAATTATTTCAAATCTATTTAATTTGAAGTTTTAATTGCTTTGCCACGTCATCAAATCTTGCATTAAAACCCCCCTCCTCTCCACGGTTTTCCCTCTCTCCTCAAGCATGCCGCCGGCCTCCCTATGGGGAAATCCAATCAATGCTCCATTAAACCCCTTTAATCCTATTTGAAATTCAAATTAGGATTAAAATCTTCCCTCCACTTTCATAAAACTGAAAATAATTTCAGTTTTCCTCCTTTAATCCCTCCATAATTGAAATTTACAATTAATGCCTTGATTACATTAATTGTCTTTTCAAATCCTCATCCCTTCTCTCCTAAAATTCTCTAAAACTGAAGTTTCTCTCAGTTTTGAAGATAATTCCTGCACCCTTCCCTCCTCCACCCTCATACATCCGCCGGCCTCCTCCCCCTTGGATTCTCCAAGCCGCCGCCCACTATCCCCATCCTTTTAGAGGTCTTTATTGCGGCAACTATTTAGCGCCATCTCCATGTTTCATGGCGGATCCCGAACTCGAATGGGGATTAGTTTTTGATGCTCAAGGAAACCTCGACGTACTACGCTCTCCTTTCTTTGACGCCGGATTCGAATCCGACGAAGACACGGTGGGGGATTACTTGGAACGGATTCTTCCCTCTCTCATCAAAGTTATTGATAGACAACGCCGGAGTACAATTGGTCTATCGACGGGCGATCTTCCACACATCTTCCAAATCCGGCGCCCTCCTCTCCTCCTCTACGGATCTACGGCATCGTCTTCCTCGGAGTGGTCTCTTCACTAGCGTGGCTCTTCTTCTCCCAACAAGCTTAGAGATAGGTAAATGAGAGCGGCCTCAAGGTGAGCCATCGCTTTGTTAACCTTGGGATTCTCGTTGATCTAGTCATTCGCATTGCTTTATTGGAGTCGATTTTATTTTATTGATCTTGTAAACTTAGTCGAATTATCTTGCCTAAGCGTGGTTAACTTCCAAGATCTCCTTATATATTTATGGTTCTGATTTGTCAATTTCGCAAATGCTAGAGAATGTACGTTCATTATTTTACATAACTTCTATTAATTCGAGTGTAGCTCATTCTTGATTGTTTGCTTAACTAATCAAATAAGTTTAAATAATTTTTAAAATACTCGATTATTAAATAACAAATTTGAATTTTTTTTAACTCATTTATTTTCATGAACAATATAATTTAAAGAACGTGAACATGCTCAATAAAAAGCACTTTGATGTGGAGACAATGAGCTCCATAGCATATCAGGAACCTTTTCAACTACCCTGTGGGTTATCGTGGAGGGTTAGGGTTGTGTTGAATTTATTTCTACAATAGTTTTTTGTTGGGGTTTTGGGTTTCTAGTGGCCGCTAGGAATTGTGCGAGAGACAATTCACCTCTCGAACTGTGAATCAACTTGCATCTTGTCTTTCTTTGCTTGGAGATTAGTACAGCCCCCTTAGTGTTATATTTGGATCCATTTGAAGTAAGTTTGTTGTTTTTTGTATTGTTGTGTGTTGTTTTGATCGTCAGACCCTATCAATTGATATCAAAGCACGATTCGGGACCTATGATGTCGAAGAAAGTGGATGCTTTAGAAGAAAAACTAGAAGGAAAAGTTGGTCAATTCAAATATGAAATTGAGAAACGGATTTCATCCATGGAAGAATGGTTTTCTAAACAAGAAGGACATTATGACGAAACTATTGGAGCTTCACACCCAACCAATAACATCGGAGGCGAGGGCACCAGCGGGCGGCTAAGAAAATGAGGGAAAACACAATATCGGCAAAATGAGGGATGATCGAGAGGTAGAAATCTTGGGCGATATGGAAAATATGTGATGCAATAAAAAAGATAGCAAATATACATAAAAATTAGGCCTTCCTTCCAAAATACCAAAAATGACAAAATACAACAATTAAACAAAACATAACTTAACTTTCATATGATAAAGACAACGCATACAAACTTATAACATAAAAACACCTAAAATTGTTTTTACATCGCTTGAGAAGAAAGGTACAAATGAGGTGGACACTTGTGGGGAGAAGAATTAGATAAGAAGTCCGAGACGAAATTGTAGAAGAGAGGGAAGAGAAATTGAACAAGCTCGCAAGCTTTCCCAAGAAGAAACCTGCATATTTTTTGCTCGAAAAATTCTTCACATCGTCTCCTTTTAAGCTTCAAAACATCCCCAATTTATAGGTGAAAAGAGAGCCAAACAGCCCATAATATCTCCAGCCGACCCAATCAGGAAAGGGGAAACAGAAGGCCAGCAGGCAGCCCCAGGAACAGCAGCCGAACCAACCCAAAAAGGGGAGCCAAAAGACCAACAGGCGTTGCCTGAAACAGCAGCCAAAGGGACCACACGGGGGAGAGGAAAAGGCAACCACGGGAATAGCAAAAGTCAGCCATGGGACAAGGAAAAACCAGCCACGGAACAGGAGCTAGCGGAGGAACCGAAAGGCCAGCAAAGAGGGGAGGGAAAGGGGGCATGAACCTGGCTGAAATTAGTAAATGAAAGGGAGTTGATGGCGATAGTGTTGGCAATACATAAATGGAGACCATATATGTTGGGGCAACACTTCATAGTTAGGACTGACTAGTGGAGTTTGAAGTTTATGTTAAAATAGAAGATGTGATAGAGGAGCATCAACAGTTGCTTTCCAAGTTATTGGGTTATGACTTCAAGATCCAATATAAGTTCGGGCTAAAAAATAAAGCTACAGATGCTCTCTCCAAGCGTTGTGAAAACCCTTAGGTTATGGCTCTATCTGTTCCCATGGTGCTGGATCGGGAAGCGTGAGAGCGAGCAGGATGAGGAGCTGAGTAAGATCAGAGGAGACTTATTGCAAGAAAAGAACAGCCATCCTGATTACTCTTTGATAGGTCAGAAATTGCTATATTGTTGACAATCTATGCAGTCAAGAACATCACCATGCATCCCTCACTTGTTATAGGAGTTTCATAGCACAACTATTGGGGGGGGGGGGGGGGGCATTCAGGAGTTCAGAAGACATATCATAGTCTGGCAGCAGAGCTATATTGGGTGGGCATACGAAAGGATATAGAGGAGTTGGCGGCCAATTGTGATGTGTGTCAAAGACAAAAATACCTGGTTCTGGTTCCAAGTGGTCTTCTAAAGCCTTTATCATTACCCGAGAAAGTGTGGAAAGATGTGACTATGGACTTCATTGAGAGACTACCTAGATCAGAAGGATTTAGTGTGATTTTAGTGGTGGTGGATAGATTGAGCAAATATGCTCATTTCATTCGCTTATGCCGCCCATAGACTACAGTGTTGGTGGCAGATGCATTCATTAAAGTGGTGATCCGTTTGCATGGCATATATGATGCCATTTTGTCCGATCGGGACAAGATCTTTCTAAGTCATATCTAGAAAGAGTTATTTAAGATGCAGGGGACTATCCTGAAGCGAAGTATAGCTTACCACTCCCAGAAGGATGGCCAAATGGAGGTGGTGAATTGCAGTGTAGAGACTTATCTTTGTTGCTTTGTATCAGATACACCAAATATGTAGGCCAAGTAGTTAGCCTTGGCAGAATATTAGTATAACATTTCATATCATACAATAGCCTAGACAATGCCATTTAAAATCCTATATGCGAGGGATCCACCTCATTTGATACATTATGGGCATAGCAACACACCAGTGTCAGTAGTAGAGCAGTACTTGGGAGAAAAAGATCAAATTTTGGTAGAATTGAAGGATCGTCTATGGAGAGCACAACAAATCATGAAGAAACAAACGGATGGACATAAGAGAGAAATGTAGTTTGAGGTTAGGGACAAGGTTTATCTAGAAATCCAACCTTACAGACAAAAGACTTTGGCTCGACGAAGAAATGAGAAGCTCTACCTTGCTATTTTGTGTCCTACGAGATAGTGGAGCGCATTAGCACATTAGCATATCGCCTAAGAATGCCACCAACCTCAGCCATCTATCTCGTATTTCATATATTGTAACTGAGACGAGCCATTCGAGCCAACACACCCTTGCCTGCCCTACCAGTCACACTATCAGAGGATATGGAGGTAATATTAGAATCATTGGAGGTGAAGGGGGGTACGCCAAGGAGACAATGGGATCATGGAGGTGCTGATCAAGTGGAAGGATTTACTAGAGTATGAGACGACATGGGAGCCCTACAGTACCATCCATAAGCAATTTTCTTCTTTCCACCTTGAGGATAAGGTGACTTTTTTGGGAGGGGAGTATTGATGTGGGGCTCAAGAACTTTATAGCAGATCAGGAACCTTTCTGCTCCCCTATGGGGACTAGGGGTGTAAACGAGTCAAGTTTAGGCCTTATTGAGTTCGGCTCATCAGTTGGAAAGCGAGCTCGAACTCGAGATCGATAGACGAGCTCGAACTCGAGCTCATCCCTCGGTAAACGAGCTCAAGCCGACTTGCGAGCTAACTGGAGAGCCATAGGCATGAATTTTAAAATTTAGACGGGATTTTAAAACTTAGGCTGGATTTTTAAAACTTAAGTGAAATTTTTAAAAATTAATCAAAATTTAGAAAAACATATGAAATATTTAACATTTAAATAAAACTTAGATGATTTTTTAATTTTTTTATATTTAAATTTAATAAATAAAATAAAATTATTTAAAAAATATTAATATTTATTCGAGCCAGCTTACGAGTCGAGCCAGTTCAAGCTCGAACTCGAGCTTGTTTACCAAACGAGCTCGAACGCGACCTTTAGCTTGACTCGTGAGCTCGATAAGCTCGGCTCGCGAGCCTATAAACGAGTCGAGATCGAGACAACTCGGCTCACTTACACCCCTTTTTCCAGGACCTCCTTTATCACCTATAAGAGAAGAAGTTTTGGAGGGAGCTTTTTGGAAATGATATAATCAGGGATGTAAGGGGTATTTATTATGGTATTTGGGCTATTTAAGAGAGGAAAATTATGGAGGGTTAGGATTAAATTGAATTTGTTCCTATAGCAATTTTTGTTAGGGTTTTGGGTTCCTAGTGGCTGTTAGGAATGGGAGAGATGATTCACCTCTTAATCAATGAATCAACTTGTATTGTCTTTCTTTGCTTAGAGATTAGTAATTATAACCCCTTGCTGTTATAAGTGGATCCATTTGGAGTAAGCTTGTTGTTTTTTACATTGTTGTGTGTTGTTTTGATCATCAAATCCTATCACATGTTAAGAAGCTCAATTAATATTTATTACAGAGCTCATGAACAAGCTCATTAAAATACTCAATTAATGTTCAATACAAAGCACTTGAACACATTAAGAAACTTGATTAAGTTTTATTATAAAAATAATGAACTTAATTTAACTGTTTTATAGTTATTATACAATAATATCATAATTAATCATTAATAAATAACTTTTAAAAAATATTAAACATTATAACATCAATTAATTAAACCAAATTATAAATATCTATTAAATTAATTTTATTTATAAAGAGCCTATTCAACGGCAGCTTAAAAAATATTCGATAGGCTGGCTCATTTATGGGCTCAATAAGGATGATAAATATGTTCATTAACGGGCTAGAGATAATTGTTCATGAATAGAAATGCTCATTTATTATTTTATATGAGCCACTTGTTTAAAGTTCAATATGTACAATTTTAATCGAATATGAGACGAACACACAAATCAAGCTTGAAAACCTTCTATTTTAAATTAACCAAGCTTGAACACAAACAGAAAAGCTCGAATCGAGCTCAAAGCGAGCTCAAACAAGGTGCTAATAAACAAGCTCAAATATAAACAAGCACATGCTCGTTTCAACTCTATTTGTTTAGTAATAATCTTCTTAAACATGTGAAACTCTAATATTTTCTCAATTTAATGCAAGTTGAAAAGCATGGTCAAATGATAGAAAGAAACAAGGTATCATCTCTTTTAATATCAACTCTCAAACAAGCATAAACAAAAGGAGTGTCATTTTAGAATATTCAATTATCTCAAAAGACCAAAAAAAAAAAAGTTCCAAATTTACTCATACATTTAGCAGCAATTTTAGTTCCTATCTTAAATGAATTAACTTCATCAAATAAATGATCTTGATCTAAAAGAGGTAAATATTTTTCTTTGAAAAACCCTTTCATTTCAACCAAGGTTGAAGTAGGTTCCCTTCCTAATATATTTATCTTTGGCATTCCACTCTTATCCAATAGAACTTCTACAACAATCCACTTAATGCAACTTAGCCATATTATCTTAAATTAAATTTACTTTCAAACATCAGCAACCTATATTTGTAATTTCCCAACGACTAAATTCCACCACCTTCATATCATCAGAATATTTCAATTTACAACTTGGACAAAAGAACTAATGCTACAATATGGCATAAAGCCTCTCCTCCTCATCAAATATAATCGAGTAAAAGTAAAATTACATTGGTGAAGTTACATTAGGATATGAAATATCAAAAAGCAAGTACGTAAAACATAAGAAGCTTACTCCTAAATAGATGGTTTTCAAGGCTCCCTCGAGGCATGAATTCATAGACCAGCAAGCGATGCTCATCCTCTAAACAGTATCCAATTAGCTTTACTAGATTTGGGTGATGTAGCTGGCCCAGATAATTGACTTCTGCCTATAAGTTTTGAGAAAAAAATTGATTCGCATTGAAGAAATGCAAGTTCTGATATGTTTTGGCTTGAAATTATTAGTTATTTGCACATTATAGTTTGTAAGAAACACCAAAAACTACAGCATACTCACCAACCATTCCCTATGACCCTGGAAACTATTCTGGTTGAGCCTTTTCACAGCAATAATCATTCCAAACCCTGGTTTCACCGCTGTGAGTGTGTGTGCTCATCAATCCAACCCTTAAAAACAGAACCAAAACCTCCCTCCCCCCCAACACACTGTCCCGAGCGGAAATTTCTGGTGGCAGATTTGAGCTCATTGAAGGCAAAACTCTTCACATTTGTTGACTGCAAAATCTCTCCCTCACTACGTGGTGTAGGAGGCACAGAGGATGAGGAAGTGCGACCGCTGCTGCTGTGTATAATCCACTTCCAAACTTGCTGCTATCCTTTGAATTGGTTCCTAAAAGAATAAAATACAATTTGCATGATGCATGAATGAATCAGAAAATTGAGATGTTTGTATTGAACATACAACAATCAAATGAATGAATATATTTCACGTAAGTCATTGAAAAAATATACATTATCAAATTATTAAAAAAAAAACAAATTTTTCTATCTAGAAACAATTCAAAAGTCCAACATTCAAGGAAATTGAATTGCAACACATTCAAAGCTATAGATCAAAGGAGTAGTCGAGTAGAGCTGAGATTTTAACTCAAAGATCAAAGATCGCATGAAGATTCGATTTTTGTCTCATATTGCGTCAAACTTTGAATGTGTAACTCAGGAAATTGAAAATTAATCAATAACAGATCTTTTTTTTTTTTTTTTTGGCTTGAATCAAAGTTAAGGAGCCATTTCTAAACTGAATTGAGATCGAATCGAGTTAAATTATAACCAAACTTGGCTTGACACGATATCCAACTGCATGACTTTGAGTAGACCTTTAGTCGGGGCCAGATAAATTGAATCAATAACAACCATACAAAGAAGAGATGGTAATAATCCACTGTATTGATTCAAAAAACGTCTCAGTGAAAATAATAATAGCATTCAGCTAACAGAGATAACAGAGATAAAATACAAGAACAGCCAAACCACGGAAAATTGGTAAACCCAAATGCAGTAACAAGAACTATCAATTTGAATCCAAGTTATATAAATATTATTCAATTTATACCTCGTTAAAAAAACCCATACTTAAAAACAATTCGGAACACACAAGACTCAGTGCATTCTAGAATAGAAGAAAGATAAAAAACTGGCATTTCTCCCTCAAAACTAGTGATCTAGGCGTAAAGCCTTCTATCGCTTGCTCTGAGGATTGAGAATTGCCGGTTTTCAAAATTTTCAAATAATCTACATAAAATCTAAAATTCAATACCTACTACAATTTAGTCGTCAAATGTACTCGAAAAAATAAAAATCTAAGAAGAATAAACGGACCACCTGAGCTTGTGGCTAAGGTAGAGGCGCTGTATGAAGGGCTGACAGTCTTGGTCCTCCCGCTCCAGCAGCTTCCCATCTCAACGCCAACAAAACTCCAACCTTTGGTCCTCCTTCCGAACCTCCGTCCCCTAATTCGGAAGAAGAACAAAGAGCTGGGATTTTAATGACGGGCACACAGTTGACCAGACGCAACCGTGAGAAATCAGCAGTATAAATTTCAGGAGAAATCTGCAGCATAATCCAGCTGAACTCCTCTCCCGCCCCTCGAACCTCGGCGCCTCACTTCAAATAAGAGGAATTCACCCCTCGCTGGCCAATACAATACCGAGAAACGACTCCCACAACCATATTAACCGCAATTGCGCCTAGTATTCGCAGAGGGAAAAAATAATAATTGATAGAAGAAGAAGAACAACAAAACTTTCTAGGGTTTGGCTCATCCTCACCTGTCCTCTTCGCTCTTTCGTCAACGTTGACGCTTCTCTCCACTTTTAGCTATCGCGCTGTGGCTCCAGAGCAAGAGCAAGACAACAGGAAGGGGAAGAAATAGCATTAATGGCGGGTATCTACCACGGACTTCATCCATGTGGCCTGCTGTAAGACCTCAGAACAAGTACTCCTTTTTTTTTAAAAGGGGATTTACGTAAACATCCTCAAATAAATCATTATTACATTTTCACCATTAAAATCACTTTATTTTCATAGCTCCAATTTTTTTTTTTTTTTTTCGAATTAGTTTTAAGCGCTTATGAATATTTTGTGAGATAAATTTGATGATGTGAGTCAATTTATTAAAAAAAAATATATATTAATATAAAAGATATTTAAAATATATTAATGTTTGATAATCCTCGCAATATACTATTCATGTTCTGTATTTTCTAAAGTCTCATTTCTTATTAACATTGGGAAACATATTCTCACATATTTATTTATTGCTCATTTTAGAGTTTCTTTCTTTATTATTTTATGAATGGTCTATAAGCTCATTTCCAAGGTTAATAATGTTTTAGGTTTGATATATTATCATACAATTTTTTTTTAGAAGTTTTGGAATTAAATTCATGATCATTTGAATTTTAATTTAGGCAACATTATATATATGCAGTCAAATTGAATGTCTCAATGAGATGAATCTAACAACACCAAAAGTGCTACAATATTACTTCAAATGAGCCTGAGTCAAACCCTTAAAATATAGTTGAAAACTTGTTGATCTTGTTTGAAGGACCAAATAATCTTCAATTTTTGCTTGCTAATAATGAAAAAGGAAACCACTAAAAGGGAATCCAATGCCTCAAATATTATTCAATTCTGAGATCATTAAAGTTAGGGGTGTCAATATTTGACACAACTCGAAATCTTATCAAGACCCAACCCAAAAAATTCCAGTTTTGGGTCAACCCATTTATCAAACGGGTCGGGTACGAGTTAAAAAATGTGACCCATTTCTAAAATCAGATTGGGTTCGGGTTGACCCGGAAATCCAAAATCAACTCAAAGTTGATACGGGTCCGCTAGCTTTCCTTGCCACTGGTCTCGCCAGGCCTAGCCCACTAGCACGCAGCACGACTCAACCATAGTCCTAGCCTGCCTCGACTTGGCCCCTTCACCTTTCACATCGTCACACGCCTAGCCGCCCACGCGGCACGTGGTAGTCGGCACCTCCGCACGAGGCACCGCCTCGCCTAACCTGTAGCACGCGTCAGGCCAGTGGCCACGCGACACGATAATAGTGGTGAATGTGACACGACTCATGAGGGACATGTGAAATTTGAAAAAGCGTGGGTTGGCGGGTCAAGACGGTAACCCTCGCAGGTCGGTCCAGTTTGGCAATCTTGACTCATTTACAAAATTGAGTCAGGTTAGGGTCAACTCATTTAAACACAGGTCAATTCAGGTTTGACCTAAACCCAACCCGCGGACCCATTGACACCCCTAATTAAAGAACACAAACATTAAAAAAATGATATATTATCAAATCAATTAACATTAGTAGTCCAATGGGGTGTTTTTTAATTTTGATTAAAATTGTAAAAATATTGCTAAAAAAAGTATAAATAAACCATCATTCTCCATATAAAGAGGCACGTAGATGTAAATTCTGAGAGAGCATAGAGATCTGATGAACTCTAGAGCTTTGTCTCATGTTCAATGTTGACGAATACCAAAAATAAATATTATTGTCTAACTATAATTGTATGATCGTCAGTGCCCATCTATCATCATTCGACCATAACTAAAGTCCACTGTCACCCATCCATAGATTTTAATTGTCGATGCTCGACCATCCTCACTCATCCACCTTCATCCAATGACAATCGTCCCAACAGATGTTGCTCATCGATCACCATCGCCGAACCATTGTAATTCATGTCAGACATAGTATTTGGTTGACATTATCACCTTTCAATACTTCTCTTAAAGTATCAACTATAGCCACCAGGAGATCAATCTATCATCATATTATATAATCTCATTTCATTTAAGGGAAATAGCGAACCTTTATAATATGTAATTACATAGTGAATCATATCATTTGGACTAGGCCCCATTATTGGTGAAATGCTATTTATATATTTTAAAAATTCATTGATAACTAACATGTGATATATGATGTTTAAGTATGAATATAATTGAAAAAATAGGCCTTTAATTATATATAAGATACAAAGTTATATTTTGGTGTGATGTAAATTCTTCTAAAAATCCTAATGATAAAATGAATGAGTAAGATGATTAATAACCCAATTTCTTTGGGTTTTTTTGGTGATGGCATCTAATTGGATATGTTTTATGAGTGAGCTAACAATTAATCTCCCCTTATATCATGCCCTATAATCTAAATTGGGAAAAAAAATTGAATCTTTTATCTTTTTATAATGACAACCAAAGTTATCTAATTTATTAATACTAAAATATCAATGGAAATGAATCTATTAATCATAATATCAATATGAATGTATGTTTATTACTCCAAAAAGTATATACAAAAGTTAGGAGATGTACAAATATAATATACTCTCTGTCCACTCAATACTATAATATCCTATAGCTTCCATTCGATAGTGGGATATGATCCTGCGGTTAGACTCGAATAAGAGGGATTAGATAGATGAGTTTAGATCCCGCTGTTAGGCTAAATGGCTGGGATTACATCTGATCAAAAGTAATACGCTGCTCCATCTGGTAAGACAAAATGAGCATATTATCCGACAAGATCAGAGTCGTTGGATTTGAATAGGATGAATCATACATCTATGAACTCATCTTTTTCTTTCGATCAACCGAAAACCTTAGACCCATATTTAGCCTTCTACATTCAATACAATGAATCAAGTGGCCTAAAAACTAGGACATGGGTATAATAGGATCAAAGGAAGAGTGGGGGATAGTTTATTTCAATTTGCATGCAATGTTTGAATCTTTATTTAGAAACCTATATAGTAAACTAGGGTTTAGATTTTACCTTAACATGGGTGGTTTCAAGGGATGTATGGGGACTCATTTCTTTGGTTGAGACTTCCTCTATAGCTTTTTAGAAGACTTTAACAACCGAGGATCACTAAAAGATAATTTGGGACAACTTGAACAGACAAGTTTGTAGCCATCCTTTGATCTCACCATCGACAAACTCTAAACACCAGGAAATTGATTGGAGGATGAAGGAGAGTATCTGTGAATGCAAGATGAAATTCCAAAAGGTTTGGTGAGAAGCTAGGGTGAGAGTAATGTGTGTATGAAGATTTTGTATACCTTGGATCAATTCAAACCCTGGAGCTCACCTAGATGGCTGGGATGCTTTAGGCTGATTGCTTGGATGTTGGACACATGTCCTTGACTATTAGGCAGTAGGGAGATGAACTGAAGCAGGGGAAAATGACTTGAGGTCATTTTTACATGGAGGGGACCACTCGAGCTACCAAGGGCTAAACCATGGGTCAGGCTCAGATCAGGTTGTGTTTGAGAATATTATGGAGTGAGTTGAGTGGGCTGGATAGGCTTGGTGTGGAGGGAAGAAATTACCTAAGGAAGTTTGACCATCCAATGGCCTCTGTTGACCTCATTTTTGTATGAGGTCACTCTTAAATCCTCCTTAAGTTCTAGATCCTAGGATCTTCCTAGTTTTTAGCCCTTAGGCCCAATCCAAATCTTAACTCAATCCAAACCCAGAACTCTTAGGCTAAAGACTTAGGTCCTAAAGCCCTTTCTAGGTGATTTTTCCATCACCTTGAAACTCAATCTTTTGGCATTTGATTTAGGGTCTGTCAATTTAACATTGATGTGACATGTCTCTAGTATCAACCCTCCAAATTTGAACCCAATTGGAGTACTCTAACCCCTTAAACTTAATCAAACTCCAAATATTGCAAAACCTTCGAATATTTACAATCCATGCCACTAAGCCTTTCACTTAGTGGAATTTGACTTTGGAGCCCCCTCCAAATCTTTTGATCCCTCCTAATACCTTGATATTGACTTGTTAAGCAATAATCCATATCTTTTTAGATTCAATTTGACCCATAATTGACTTGAGACCAAAATGACCAAAATGCCCTTAAAGGAGGATTTTTGGACTTTTGGCTTAAACTCAATTTGATTTGACTTATCAACCTTTGAAATATTCTCCAAATGTCATTTAAATGGATCCTAAATAACTTTAGAAACACATTGAACCCAAACTTACTCTTTGGTTTGACCAAGTTGACCAAGTCAACTATGGTTGACCAAATCAACCCTTAACCTACAAACTTGTCAAATTCAATCATTCAACCCATTTGAATCAAATCAATCCTTCAAAATTATTCAATTGGACACCCATGACATGTCCAAAGACTTTCAAGTCAATCCTCATATTAGATTGACTTGGTCAACGCATTTGGAGAGGTCAAAATCCTCTCCAATTACATGTATTTGCTCATAACAACAAATCCTTGACCTCAAACTCTTGGCCACATCATCAAGCCACCTTGGCAATCCATGGCTTAGTCTAGAACCTGCTCAAACATGATGTGACGTGACCCATTTCCTCCCCTAATAGAGCTCAAATCAGCCCCTTAAACAAGGCTTGGCATTGGTTCATCTAAATGGGGAAAAAGGTGTGGTCCCTCTTCACATGGACCAAGAGAAGTCACTCTCAACCACCAACCCTATTCCATAGCTTTGGGAAGCATAGGGGACACTTGGAACTCATCCAAAACTATTCCAAATCAAATCTCAACCATCCAATCCAAAAGCCAAAGTTAAAGTGGGGGAAAACTTGACCTAAAGGGGGCTTCTTCATCATTCCCTTTGATATGATCAAAAGCTCCAAACTACAGCAGCCCCCAACCTTCTAAGAGCTCCTCTTACACACTCCAGCACATTTCAAGTCCTTCCCAAGCTTTTCCCAACCATTTCCAAGCCTCAAATCACTATTTTAGTGAGGAGAGAGCATTCTAGAGAGAGAAAGAGGACTTTCACATATAACTTTCGATCCAACGAGATATAGCTCTTGGTGTCTTCATCAAAGTTGTAGAGGATCACTGCCGCTTTCCAACAAGCGCAAGATCGCAAACATCCAACGGTCGGATTGTAAGTTATACTCATTTTAAGTTTATATTTCAATTTGAAACTGTAGCTATTTTACAATGAATGGAGCCTCCAAACTCCAGGCATTGTAAGATCATATTTCCCTCTAGCTACAGTTCAAATTTCATACAATTTCGTCAAGTATTTTGAAAGATATGAGCGTTTAAAGATTTCTATTCAAAATGAACTATAGAAGATCTGGACCGTCCGATCGAAGATCAGACGGCTCAGATCTGGGTATACCGTGCGGCTTCCTCCAGGTTTGAACGTGGGTCATCCCACGGTTTGGGAGGGTGACGTGGCATCACGTCACGCCGCCACGTCACCGTCAGCTGATTTGACTCAAATTTGAATAAAAAATGCTTTAAATGCTACAAATCTTCCAAAATTCATAGAAAATCGAGTTTGCCACCAAATCAGGCGTTCTTAGGCTCGTTGGAAAGATAATTTAATGTAGTATTTATTAAAAGTAAAATTATATTTATTTGATTTCAGTATTGTGAGATATTTGAGTTTATGTGAATTTCATGTATCACAAATTTCTCACAATCCAGTAATCAAATGAATCCCAAATTTTGGTGGATAATTATTGAGTATCTTAGGCATGTTTGATAATTTTTTTAGGTTCAGATGCTCAATAGATTTCTGTGATATGAATTTTTAAGGTAAAGGGTCTATTTTGGACCCTAAACTTTGAAAATTCATAACTCCTTAGGGCTTTAATATTTTGCTGTGATATTTCTGTGGTATGATTGTATGTATGTCAGGGTTAGACACACCAAGTTTTATGACTATTTGAATAGTAGAGACACATAGGAAAAATAATTAAGGAAATGTCTAGAAAACTTAGAAAATTCATAGGGGATTGTACACACACCCAATAGGGGTGAAACTTGAACATAGTAAACTTAGTGACATCATATACCTTAGGTTTAAATTTGAGTCAATTTGGAGGTCATTATGTTAGAAAATTAAGTATGTCAAATTTCAGCCCCTTTAAGGACTTAGAAAATTCAATAAATCATCATAAATTTATATTAATTCCAAAAAATACTTATAATACCTCTAATCAACCATATTTCAACTCTTAATCATTAAAAATTGAAATCACTTTAATTTGACATTAAAATCCATTTTAATTTAATTTTAATCAAAATCAATATTTAATCAATTTTAATTAATTTAAAATTATTAAAAATCCAAAAAAATCTTTAAACAGTTGCTGATCTCTCCTTAGATCATTTCTGATCTTTGGAGTTAATTTCAAGAAGTTTAGGACTCATTTGGGTTCAAATCATTAAAAGGGCCCTTAATTGAAATAATTTAATAATTTCAATAAATACCCAAATTTCCAAAATTCATAACTAATTGTAGAAAATTCCAAATCAATCAAACTCAGTGGCTAATGACTCTAATTAAAATCTAGTATTTTCTAAAAATGTCAAACCCCCAAAATCTGGTCAAAGTCAAAAAGTCAACATTTTTGGTTAACCTCAGGTTAAAACCGGGTTAAAACTTCAATAAATCATAACTTTTGATAGAAAACTCCAAATTTAGTGTGCCACCTGTCTAACAACTCATAATTAGGTTTAGTATTTATTAAAAATCTGAAATCCTTAAGATTAAGTCTAATTTTAAAAGTCAAGTTTTGACCCTTTAGTTAACACATCCGGATAATCTCTTAAAATTCATTAACCCTTTCAAACTCCAGAATTTTCTTAATAGGGTAATAAAATTCTCAACTAATCCATTAAAATCAGTAACCAACTCCCTTTAATATTAATCCACTCCTTTAATTCCAACCAATTGAAATCAACTTAATCATCCCCGATTTCTACTGGGTAACCCAGGCCTACGAGGCTATTAGCTTAACCCCAAGGAAGGTGAAATAAACTTTACGGCCTCGGTGTGAAACAAAGGTAGTAATCAATTAAATTTTAAAATATGTTTAATTAAAATTCTTAATTCACTAATACTTAAATTTTAATCTAAATCCCCTTTTGAGCCTTAACAAATCAGAACTTTTAGACAACTTCAACTAATAACCAACTTTAGGACCTACCCCAGCCACATGACCTTTTACACACACTTTAGATGATGTGCTAGGACAACCAACTCTAGATCTAGGTTAGGCCGGTGTTTACTTTACTGCTGTGTGCCAGATTTTTCGTAGTTTTCACTGCATGTTGTGGATGAAATTGCTTTGCTGTGTCTGCTTACTTTTTCTGTACTATGTGGATGGATTGATGTGTTTGGCGACTAGATTACCCTTAGGTTAGGTACGATCTGGATGTTGACACAGTTTTCTGCAGGTGGCCACGCTCATGCAGGGCAATATAAAAAGGGGGCAAATAAAAAAAAATGCATAAATATTATAAACTCTTTGCACAGGTACTTCAGCTGCTAAAGCCCCCAAATCATAAAAAGAGCGTGGCCAGTGTGTTTACTTTCTTTTCTGCTCATATACAACTGCTTGGGAATAACTGCTTTTTATATATTAATTTCTTAGGATAACCCTACAGGTGAGTCTAGATTTTTATTTTGATATTAATGTAATTTGTGTAAGTGTCAAGTGTTGTGAAAGTTGATTTTGAGTTGGGATACATAGATCCAAAGCTTGGATTCCAAAGAGGAAAGGATACCCCTTTAGGGAACACTCATTTTCCATTTGGAAATCCAAATTTGGATCATACCGCCTCCTTACCCAAAGAGGAAAGAGTGGCCTTCCCCCTTAGAGGGAAGTGCCCTCTTGTCCATTTGGGTAATCCACTACGAAGATTCCAAGAAGATTGAAGAAAAGGAGTCCAAAGAAGAACGAAATTGAAGATTTGAAGATTGAGAGTATCCCACTCAAAATAACTTGCGTCATTATTAGTCTTGAAATCCGGGTTGTTGTTAGTGGTGCCCGGCCACTTTACTTTCTGTAAAACTCTGGTTTGTAATAAGCAAGGCAATTCTGCCTATGGACATTTATTAATTAATTTATATTTGATGTGATGATCTGATTGCCTTTAGGATTACTTGCTTTTACTAGTTTTTTGGCGATTGTATGCCGCTTTTTGTTTTCGCCTGGAT
The DNA here is from genome assembly GCA_019514585.1 of Dendrobium officinale. Classification (NCBI taxonomy): domain Eukaryota; kingdom Viridiplantae; phylum Streptophyta; class Magnoliopsida; order Asparagales; family Orchidaceae; genus Dendrobium; species Dendrobium officinale. The sequence continues at coordinate 30,424,845 of CM033693.1, read as the reverse complement.
ACGTGAGACTCGTGAGGGTGTGAAAGTTTTCTAATCATAACCTTAAATGTCTAAAATTTTAATGAGTCTAAATAACATAGAAATATAACGAATCTAGGGAATTAGCTGGGGATCGATCCCGGGGTCGCATGCATATTTCTGCACTTCTTCTTTCCTTGTTTTAGACCCTTCCCCGCCTGCGGGTAGAGTCCGGATAGTCTGACCTATGAGGACGAGGTGCCGGACCTGGGGAAGTCCAGTCTTCTAAAAAATTATTTTATAAGCCTGTTTTTAAAAATTTCAAGCATACTTGATTGGAAGTTGTTAACTAGCATGCATTGCATTAGATACAAACTTAAAGAGTCAAAATTTTAATTGCATCAGTTTAGCATTTTAGCACCCAACATAAGTCAAAGGGGCAATTAGAAGAATCTCTAGATGTCGGCCCTGACTCTCCAAAACTTTAATTACAACGTCCCTACCACTCTTTCATAAAAGACCGGACTCATCTCTTTTAAATCGACTAGGTGGTTAGCTGGCTCCCCAATCCAGGCCGGGGTAAGTCCAGACCTTGCACTGCATTAGTTAGGATCAGACGACTATGGTCCAGTGTCCAAAATAGATTTAGGATCCGGGGCAGATCTTTGATCATAAGACCCCAAATTTCGGGAATATAATTCCAAATTTCTAATAAAATGCTCAACTCTAATTAAAAATTCCTTTCAATCCAAAACATAAAGCCCAACACTTAGATTAAGTTGGGACACTTCCGGATGGTTCCGGAATCTCAAAGTGTCCCCTACCTCTCCTCCTTTAACCCCGTTAATAACTGCTCAATTTTGATCCATTCCCTGTTGAATTTCTAAAATTCATCTCTTTTTGATATCACTCCTAGAAAATCTAACAAAATTTTGCCATTATTTTAATCGAGAGTTTTCGTAGGAGACCTCATTTTCTTATGATGTAATTAACTACGAGGGCTTGCGCTCGTAGGAGATTTAGAACCACACACGCACCTGATTTTAAAAATTGATTTTTCAAAACTCAATTGGATTTCTTTGGGAAAACTTAAATACTAGTGATCATTGTTATCATATTCAAAGAATTATCATCGAATGATATTTTCTCCTTTCGGGGAGATACATCTTTCTTTGATAAGGCTTTAGATGTGAACCTAACGATCACTCTTCTTGAATATTGTAGCTGGATATTCAGTTGAACCTCATTTTGATCCTTCGGGGCCATATGATGTTCTCTTTAGCATCCGGTCATAATATTCAAGATGAATCTCATAATTCTAAATCTGAATACCGTTATGAAATTTTATTCTCACCTCTCGAGGTGATATACTTTTTCTAACGAGACAATTCGATTTTAGAATTTAATTTTAAGTCCCAAAGAAAACTAATATTTTTAAAATATGTTTTCAAAATTCCACCAACAGCCTCTTGGCCATTTGTTGACTAGTTTGATGAGTTAGCTGATCAAGCCGACTTAGGTGGAGACTAGGAGGATCATGAGTGTTAATGTAATGGAATGAGAAAAGCTTGAGGCAATAGTGTGAGTGCTTGAGTAAGGTTTTAACCAAATGGTCTCTTTGATGTTTAATGTTGACTGATCGACTAGTAAACTGTCATTGCCAACTAGAGTAGACCTTAGGGAGTATTTCAATGTTGGTAAGTGTGGAATATGAAAGATGTGATGGATGTGTGTGGAAGTTTGAGTAGAATGTCAAGTGTTATCTATCCATGGTGAGTTGACCGAGTCAAAGTAATCATGATTTAACTCACAGAGGTGTTGGTTGTATTTAAGTGATATAATGAAGTGATTTTGAAAGATTTGGAGGTTTTGATTGGATTGCATGCAATGAGCTAACACAAATAGATATGGTTTGATCAAACCCAAATTGCTGACCAAGTCAATGTTACTGAGTGATGTAGAAGGGTTGGATAGCTTGAACTGATTGCATGCACTAATTTGACCATATGTTGACTAGGTTTGACCAAACATTGGTCCAGTTGACTAGGTCAACTAATGTCTCAATCAGGATAACCAGTCAAGTCCTTTTCACTAAGAGTGATGTTCAAAAATTTTTTATGGAGATCAAAGTTCATTTGGAATTCAACTGAAGGTAATTGATGTATATGATTAGTTGAGCTAGCTCAACTAGCTCAAGCTGATCAATAACTAACTCAAAGAGCTAGTGATGGATGATTTGCAATGTGAACTCCAAGTGAAATAACTTGGGCAGGACCGAGGTCAATTATGTTAGTGTACTGAGCTAGTTGGTGCACTAAGTCAGTTGATTACAATACAAGGCTGTAATTATCTGGGTGATTAAAGCTTGATTTGATTAGAGTGCTAAATAATTATAGATCATATGATCAGATAGACCAGATGACTATAGTACATATGGCTATGAGCTGATTGATTGTTGGTTAAATGTATAAATGATTAAAGTGTAGATTATAAGTTAGATGTATTCTTGATTGATTGATGATGTTTATAGAGGTGATTGATTAAGTGGAAACTAGATAATTGTACGATACTTGAAGTGCTGAGTGATTTATTGATTGGATATTCTCAACCTAGATATTGGTAGATTTAGTGATTATAGTTGCTGTCAACCATCAAATGAAAGAGTAGTTTAGGTTGTTGACCTCGCACAAAAAATGAGATCAGTAAGTAGGAAATGGCAAGCACAGTACTTGGGCATGCAAGAAAAATATTACCACTATACAACCAAAATTATTGAGGCTTTAGTGGAGATGTTAGGAGGAGAGTCCCTTTGTGGGGAATCTAGACCAGTTGCATTTCCCCACTACTCCAAAATACTAGTCATATGTTTGTACCCAGCCTGATGATGATAAGGAGGAGGAGGAGGATCGTGACTTTGAGTGATGGGAGTCATTTATCTTTCTTTTGTTGGTTATTCCTAGCAGGCTTGACAAAGAGAGAGAGAGAGAGAGAGAGAGAGAGAGAGAGAGAGAGAGAGAGAGAGAGAGAGAGTTATTTGTAGCTTTTTTTTTTTTTTTTTTTGGGGGGGGGGGTCCCGTGATATTGTGATGTGATGTTGTTAGAGTGATGTTGTGTTGTGCCCATGAGTGTCATTGTTACTTTTCCAATAAGATCAGATCTTGTCGATCTTGATTGGAGATGGGTTAGGAGAATATTAATTTATTCAATAGTTATCTTATGTTCATTTTTAGTAGTTATATTCAGTGCCTTTGAGCTTATATTTAATTAAATGAAAAGGCATGTTATTTCATATTATATTTTTTTACTTGTTCAAGTGTACAAGTGTTGTGTTGCATTGCTCGCCTTTAATTTAAATTGCATGCTTGACTGTTAAAGTATTGTTCTCTACATAGTGATTACATTTTAACTACTTATTTAGTCAGAATAAAATTGATGATTAAAAATTATATAAAATTAAGATAATACTAAATCTTAAATAATAGTTTGAATGAATAATGCATAATAATTCATAATTTAAAAAGCTTAATAATTAAATAATATATACCACTTAAGCTATTAACTTATTTTTGAACTTAGAAACTATACATTGATACAATGACTACTAAGTTGAAGAATGAGTAAATGAGTTTAGGAAAAAGAAGTGGTAGCTAAAATTAGGAAGATAATAGTAAACTTAAATATAGAATTAGTGATCATATTAAATTCTTACAGTTAATCAAGTATAGTTGCAAGTGGATGAAAGTAAAAATTGATTTTTAAATCATTGAATATGTACTCCACAAATATAAAAAAATGAGATATATGATAAATCATAAAATAAAATATGAAAAAGAAAAAGAAGATATGAGTATATTAAAAAATTGGTATATGTGAAGCTCAAGTCCAAAAGAACCTTAATATTTAAATGAAATATGATAATATAAGTGAACTAATACATATGATTGTGCACTAATGAACTTTCAATTTAACTACAAGCGCAACTAATTCCTAAATAATATATTCATTCCAAAATCAGAAGTCAATCTTACACATACACTCATAGTGGACATGATCAATAGAAGAGAGTGAATGATTGGGATAATTATTATGACTTTTCAAATTATAATTATAATTTTCTTCATTCCAAATTATTTCTAGATTGTGATATATTATCTTATATTTTAGTAATTTTAAATTATCAATTTTTATTTTGATTAGTAAGTAAATCAATAGATGAATTCACCATTGCTTGACGACTAGAAAAAGTTTAAGATGTGGAATTTGCTAAGTAAATTGTGTAATATTTATTGTATAAATATTTTATTTTAGTTATATTAGTGCAGTAATTATTCAAGAAACGATAAAAATTCATAAGTGATGAATGAGCACCACAAGGCCTACATATTTGCGTCGTAGTGTTGGCATCTATAATACCCTAGTGCTTAATTGAGATATTGCAGCATTGACCGCTCTAAAATTTTGGGAAGATCAATGCTGGGGTAGAACCAATGTCAGTGTCGTAGCGTATCACAACATCGTTGCATCAGAAATAACTACTACAACACTAGAGTCTCAAGAATTTAAATTTTAGAGCATCAATCATCACAACGATGTAGTGCCAAATTACCCTTTCAAGTGCCTCAATGTTAACTTTTAACAACTCCGTGGCAAAGCAATTGCCAAAATGAGAAGCCATGTTAACTCAGCTAAAAGATGCACTATTTGACCATTAACAGTGCTAGGTTAGCCTAGCACCGCAAAAGAGCAAGCATTACGACGTCGAAGCGTTAATTCATATTATACCACAACGAAGCTACCATGTTGAGCACCACGACACCTGCACCATTCCTACACTGGCATAAATAATTTTTTAGTTATGTTGTTTAGAGAGTTTTATTAGTTTAGTAGAGTCTTGTACTTTATAGTGTCTTCTTTTAATTCCCCCTTAGAGTAAAATTTAATGGAGGCTAGGGAAGTGCAAGTTACTTTCATTTGAGATATCTTAGCTTGTATTGTGTAAGCAAATCTATTATTGAAGGAAGAAAGAGTGTGAAGCATAGCAATTGATTTTTCTGGGTGACATTTATCTAATTCATTTTCATGTATCTTTTTCAAATATGAATGAAATGAATATAAGTTTACTTCTTGTGCTATCCATGTCTGGCTAATTTTTTGAGTTTTGGGCTAATGTTGTTAATGCATAATAAATACTAATATAGACTCTCATGCTTTTAAATTACTTCATAGATATTTTTAATATTTCTTATTCTTCATTTAATGCATATAATGGTCATATGTGTATTTAATATCCAATTTGATGTATAGCCTCAATGGGGGAATATTAGAATAAATAGGAATATTGAAATGAAATGCTAGCATACCTAGATATATGATGTTAAATCTTCTAGGTTTTATAGAGATAGTATAATATCAAAAAGCCTTAAATCTCCCTTTTCATCCCTACAAGCTAGAGCCGAACTTTTGCATTTGCATTAATAAGGAAAGAAAAAAAACTAGTTACAAGTAAACCCCTCTATGTAACTATATCCTATCACTATCCTCCCTCAACAACATCAAAAGAGTTGAGGGGAATTCCTCATTATTCACATCATAAAACGTAAAACTATAATGTAAAGCTACCTTGGCACAAAAATCGGCTAGCCGATTGCTGTCCTTGTTTATATACTGAAATAAAACCTGCCTGAATCCCATCACAAATGAAAGATCCGATCCCTCAAAACTAAAATGGACCTTATTCCTATAGCCAGTAATATGCTGCAGCCACTTGATAGCATTGATACTATCTCCCTCTATGATAATCCCCTCCAACTCAAGCATCCAATCCATTATGACCTCACGGATAGCAGCAGCTGCACTTACCTCTGCTTGGAAAGCATCCCAATGCTCAAAACATTTACCAGTTGCAATCACCAAGGCTCCCTCAAAGTTTCGAACAACAATCTTGATACCTACTTGGTTAGAAGGTTGTAAAGCTACATCCACATTAAATTTCAGCCATCCGGGGGGGGTACCATTGTTTGTGGGACGGCAGCCCAAGGGGCTGGATAGTACTCCATTGCTCCAGGATAGGTGAATAGTAAGGCTTAGGCAGTAGGGAGAGCACCGTGGTTGCAATAATGGACGGAGATCTACACTTCCTCTCATGCTTCATCTCATTCCTTGCACGCCAAAACTGATAAACAGTAGAACATCATATTCTATTATTCTTCCCAAGCTCGGGTTCTTGTCGACGTTAGCAGACAGCTTCATCATGAAATCTTCCAACAAGTTAACCGTCGACAAGACGATCCCCCATTTACTAAAAAAAACTGAACACCTCCTTCAGCTTAGCACATTGAGTAGTACAATGGCCAAGGTTCTCCTCCACGTTACATCCCCACGGACATAACGACGTTGTCGATAACCCCCTGCAAAATAGCCAGTAATTGGTAGGAATAGCATTTCTAAGGAGCCACCACCAGAAGAAACTCTCCCGATGGTGCAATTTCAATTTGCTCATCCAACTAAGTTGATACTCAATCCCACCCAATTTGGTCTTATAAGCCATTGCAGTCAGCGTCATACTCATCCGAGAATTAATGAGTTATGGAGAGTCAATCCCATTATCGCCATTTATGTTAATATACATAACACGCTCAGCCATAATCTTATCGAAGCACCTTTCCACCAATTCCCCATTCCATTGAGAAGATTCATTAAGCAGCCAACTCATGTTTACATTCTCCACTTCATCCACATTAACAAAGGTAGGCCAAGAAGCTAGCTTTCGGTCCAGGATCCAACAATCTTGTAGCACATTAATGTGTTGGCCATTCCCAATTTTCCATCTAAGTATGGAATTAAGGGCCTTAACACCATCATGAATCACCCTCCAGGTGATAGAGGCTTTCCGCACCTGTGTAGATTCCACAACTCCATCCCATACTTGGCCCTCACCACCTTATACAGTAGTAAATCTGAATTATGGAGCACCTCCCAAGCCAGCCGAGCACGTAAGGGTCCCTGCCAAATAGCCAAACAGTGAAATCCAATACCACCCTGGTCCCTAGGTTGGCACAGTTCCCTCAATCCAACATAGTGCAAACCTCTACTGTTGGAGTCTTTTTGCCAAAGGAAGCTTCTCCCCAGTTTCTCAATAGAATGTAGAACCCGACTTAGAATATTGAAACTTACACATCATTTCCTGGGCTATCAAACCATGGCTGGAAATGGACCGTCCGGGGACAAAAGCTCCTTGTTCTTCACTGATGATGTTGCCCTACACCAGTTTGAGGCGGTTGATTAGGATGTTAGCTACAACATTATAAAATGATTGGCAAAGACTGATAGGTCTGAACTTTGTCGGTGAATTGGCATTATCATTCTTAGGGATTAGCACAATTAGAGTATCCTTCCAGCTTTCACACATAGAGTTAGAGCAAAAGAAGTGAATAATAGCACGAGTAACCTCACGTTTAACAATCTCTCAATAAAATTTCAGGAAAGAGGAGGTTATACCATCCATACCCGGAGCACGATTGTTCCCCATGTTGAACACAGCTTGCCGGACCTCCTGCTTCGTGATCTCCACCTTTAGGCTCACATTTATCTGCTCAAGAATCATCTCTTCTCTTTGAAAATTCGGCCAGATCTCCAACACAACCTGCCTATCCTTCCATTTCAGCATAAAGAACCTTAAGAACTCCTCCGAGATGAGTTCTAGATCATCAAGCCTTTCGCCATTGGAGTTCTGGACCTCCAGAATTATGTTCCCCCTCCTCCATGCTGAGGCACAAATGGAAGAAGTGATTCGATCCATTTGGTCTTCGCTCTCTATCTCGACCAGGTCGTAATATGGTCCAGCGTTGCATTCAATTCAGTAGCCTTTCTCTGCATCTCTTGGTCTTGTATTTCAGTTAGTCCGTCATTAGAAGACTCTAGCAGTTGTAGTTCTTCTAGTCTTCCCTCCAGTGAAGACTTCAGTTCACCCAACTCCTTTAACCGGTTTTGACTCCAGAAAAATAAAGCCTTGAGAGTTCTCGAACACTTACGATTTAGCACCTCATCCTGCTGCTCATAGTCGTTCTTGTTCAGGTTATTCCAAACAAGCTTCCAGGTAGCTGGATAAGTCATCCGGATATCCTCAAATCTATACCATCTGCTCCCAGCTCTCGGGGAAGTTGGCATAAGTTTAATAAAAGTGGGCAGTGATCCGAAGCAAGTATAAGAAGGTGCTTAATAGTGGCCAAAGGGGCCAATTGAAGACCTTCAGAATTCATCAATACTCTGTCTAATCTCACCCATATTTTAATATTTCCCGGTTTATTATTCGACCAGGTAAACCTGGGTCCCAAGAAACCCAAGTCATGTAAATCATTATCCACAAGGAAGGCAGCCATTTCCTGAGCTCCCACCTAGTAGCTGTATCTTCTACCACCTTTCTTCTCACCTTGATCAAGACAACAATTAAAGTCTCCTCCTACGATCACCGGGAGGTCTGCATCAATGCTGGAACCAATGGTATTCCAAAGAACACGACGGGCATGATAGTCTTTATTAGCATAGACTAAGGCAATCCCCCTTTTCTGAGAATTAGGCATCACCAGATGGCCAATTAAAGCTTGCTCCATCAATGTAATGACCTCAAACTGAGCAATGTTCCTCTTCTACAAAGCTAACAATCCTCCCAATCTACCCACAGTTGGGAAGTGGAAAAAATCACAATTATTACCAATGAGTCTGTCCACCTCATTTTTGGTAATATCCTTAATCATCGTCTCGACTAAACCGACAAACAACACCTCATTGCTACCAATGAGGTTACGCAAGTAGTGACCCGTTTGCTTCTTCCGCGCACCCCTGCAATTCCAGATAATAATGGACGACATTAAACAACCAATGGGGAAGCGTCCCCACCGCTAAAATCCTCCATCACCTCTTTCTTCCTTTTCCTAGGAAGCTCCTCAATGGTGCCCAACTGACTAAGCTTCGAAACAAACTTAACCCTGTTAGCCTTCGGCTAAATAGGTTTAATTCATGTAGTAAACAATAATGCCTGTTTGAAGCCCATCTTAGCCTGCTTGCGGGTGGGCTTTATCTTACTTTGGGGCAATTTTACTCAAATCCACCTAAGTGGGGGGCTTCACCATCAGTTTACTAGCAATAGTCTCTTTACTCCTTTCTTGTGGCCTCATACTCCTTCTACAATGAGGAGGAACTTGGATCCACAGTCCCAATTGGTCATTAGCTTCATGTGAGCTATCTTCCCGAACATTATTATCCCCACTTAGTTCTTGCTGTGGTTCCACACCTTTGTTTATATCAGAATTGACAGTGGCTCTAGACTGGCTATTGCTTTCCGTCTTAACAACCACCGGATTTCCCTTCCTGTTCTGTTCCAAAAAAGATTTCTCCAGGCTGCCCGTAGGAATCCCTGAACGACTGCTTTCCCCTCCCTCTTTCTTCTTTAACTGCTCACCCAGTCTCTTGCTCAAAAGTTCACCTTGTCCAGCTACCTTATAGGGGTAGAATTCCCTGCGGTGTCCAACTCTACCGTAGCACATGAGGCCGATGCCTTCATATTCTACCTTCTAGTACAATCTGTCATTCAATCCATTTACCCAGATTCCCGCCTGTAGCTTATTTGCCAAATTCATCTGGACACACACCTGGGCATATTCCCTTCTGCCCCAATTTCCAGTTTGCGCATCGATCCAGAGAGGAATTCCAATTCTTGAAGCAATTCTGGAGATGTTGCAATCATCCCAATATTGCAATGGGAGATTGGGTAAACATATCCATACCGGGGAGGACAATCCCTCCATTGAAGCCAGGGAGAAACTAGGTGTCCACCTATCTAATCCAACAAGATTACCACCAATGAACCAGGGACCTCCACACAGAACCGCTTCCTTGGCTTCCACTGAGGAGAAAATACAAATAAAGTAGTCGAAGCCCATAGTGGTGAGCTGAAACTCACCAAATCGTCCCCATTGACGCTGAATCTCCAACTTCAAGAAGAAGTATGAAGCTCTTCTTCACAGAATCTTACCCACAACGGCATTCTCTAGCATCTCCATATTGGCCTTAACAATCTCCAGATTGAGATCAATTGAAATCCCATCATCGGAGATAGCATTTATCTCATCTGGATGCAGAATCGAGATATGCTCCGGCTTCCTCCACGGGTTCCCAACACTAGCCGCGAACGAAATTCCTTGGGTCACTTTCTTACCATGAATCTCCCCGTAATTTACACTTGACTGGCCTGCATCAACATTTTCGTAAACATCTGGAGTGCTACCGGCCGGTTTGCTCAAACCAGGGAACTGCTTCCAGCTCCGTTCACACCTACAACAACTTCTACCGCAACATCCATCTCCGATGCCACTATACATTCATCCATAACAACATTATTCAGCATAGTGTTACTCCAATCAGCTAGATATGAATATACCTCCATCGTGCAATCCCAACCCGGCATACCAGCATTCACATAAAAAATCTCCTCCATATCGACCCTGCAATCCAAGGTAAGATCGATCTCCTCCACCTCCATCGATGAATTCAACTCACTGAACGTCAGATTGAGCGTCATACTCACCGCCGACTTCAGTTTGGACTACTTATAATGCTTCAGAGGAGATTCCTCCACCTTAGCCCCTTAAGATCTGGACTGACCAGATCAGCCCTTATATGTAGAGCCATTTTAGGATCCAAGCTCTGCGGCTTGACATTCCATCGGCCTTCCAACAATCCTTCCGATCCAGATTTACCTGCATCTCGATCTTTACCCTTCGACTTAACCGTCGTGGGTTTACTAGGAGATCACTCTCCTTGCTTCTTCAAACCTCCAGATCTAACTCCGGATCGCTGTCGCTCTTCCCCGCCTGCATTCCCATCACCACTGCCCCTGCTTGAGCGGGGCTTCGGTCACCTCCCGCCATACCAAGATATGCTCTCACTAAAATCGCCAAGAGAGAGAAAGAAACGGGTGGAAATGACGCGTCCCTACAAGTTAGAGAGAGATCTAGAGATACATATGCTCTGATCCACATATAAAATTTAGAGTCTCATTAAGAAAATTATATTATTTTATATTCATTATTCTAAAATATTTTATTTCCATTACTATATAAGTTTCTTGCAAGTCTCCATTAAGTGACAAAAACTCAAGAACATCATTTTTACATTCAGAAGGATAGATTGTGCATTTATATTAAATAGCAGTAGTTTAATTGCATTTAAGCAAAATATTTCCTCATGAGATGGACACTATTCTCTATCACTTTATTACTTGGTTGGCTTGCATATTTATGTATTTAGTGAGATTTCATTATATATATATATATATATATATATATATATATATATATATAACCTAAGCGTATTTATATTACATAGCTCAAGATCAACACAATACACTCACAGTAGTCCCCGTTAGCTTGCATATGAGAAAACATGCCCTTTTGACTCTTAATGCTTATCACAAATTAGATATTTAGATATTTATGACTCCCTATGCATTCGATATATGATGGGCGGTCATGGTCCGACAACAATAGTTCATTAAAGACTGTGCGCGATTTCAATGGATGTTTTTTTGCTACAATTTGATTATAATGGTTAGCCAATGACTGTTTGACAATAGAGGTTGAGTGGTGTCAATTTGATTGTAGAGGTCGAACAACAGCTGCATGATGGCTATTAGGTGGTGGCAGTCTAACAATAGTGGTGGTCTGAGAACAGACGTTGGGTGTTGATGTTTTGACGATGGAGGTCAGACATGAACTGTCAAACGGAGATGATTTAGATAGTAGTTGTTCGACAATAATGTTTAGGCGGTGGTAGTTTGACAGTAGCGGCATAGCGATGGTTTGATGGTGGTGGTAACGACAATGATTTCTTAAATTTTGATTTCACGCCCTTCAATTGTGTTTTTGTGATTTCTTTTCAAGCACAATAACTACATATGACAATTAAAAATCTATTGGTGTCCTCAAGGTTTGCTAAAAAGTTTGCTATACAAAATTTAAAAATTATTTTAGGGCCTCAAAACATATATATAATAATAATAATATCAATATTTCAACATATTATATCATGTGCCAACAATTAATAACATCAAAATCTTTAAATCACATCATAAACATAAGCATTATATATAGATTTGAAGTGAAATATATATTTTTCATGTACATATTTTTTGTTGTGATTAAAATATTAATAATATAATATATAAATAAATGTTAAAATTTAAAGCAGATTTATAAATACATAATAATTATATGATTTGCATATAAATCCTATTAAATTTTAATTAAAAGGAGATAAAATATAATTCAACATTAAATATCAAAACATAGAACTCATAAACATATTTAATCTCTCATGATTTCTAAAATGACGGCCTAAACTCAATTTGATTATATAAACTTGGTTCTAATTACGAGTCGCATCTAATGACCTTTGGCCAGTTTGAGCCGTCGGATCTGCTCACGATCGGTGGGTTCAACGTTTCGATCTGTCGCATTTGGCCGGCGAAGCAGTTAGGGTTATAGAGAAGTTTGCCGGTTTTCAATTTCTTTGCTGGTCATCGCCTGGTTTTTTGGGGTTTTTTTTTTCCTCTCTTTTCAGCAGGGCGCTTGATTTCCTTGAAGGTTAGTGATCGATAGTCCAGAGAATACACATGTTTTCTCTTCATATCTAAGCGATCATCAAGTTAATTTTTTACAGACCTAGGCTTCGTCGTTTGAGTCAGTTTTGACCGCTGTTTTTTTACTACTTTTAAGCAATTTTTGTGCTAAAAATTTTCTTTAGAAAGTAGTAAGAAAGTTGTCCCAAACGAAGCCCTAATCTGCAAAAACAGTTTTCCTTTATGCAGTTCTTCGTGGATCGCATTAACATAGCTTCTCTATTTCACATCCATATATTTTTTCATGGCGCTTGATCTCTCTTCTTGTTTTTTTTTTTTTTAAGATTTTTTTCCTTTTTTTAGTTTCTCTGGTTTTATATTATTCGCCCAGCATCATGTCGATCCTGTATTGGTAGATTGTAATACTGCTCCAAAATTACTTTATTGTTAAACTATTGATTTGTTCCTTGTGAGATAGATCTTTTCACTCTAGTAGAAGTCCTTTATTTAAGATTTCATTGTAGGTTCTTTGACTTTATTTTGGTTGTCAGCTAGAGGTTTCACTTTTGATAAGTTTATGAAGCTTCCATACTATACTGTCTATATTTCAAGGCAAACGTTCTTGATTATAGCGAGTAAGAATGCTTACTGGCATAGCTAGATATTTTAATTCCTGCCTAACAGTTCTCAGTTCTGAATGTGAGATGCCGGGAAAGCGGCTGCAGTGTGTTTTCACTATCATTAGTCATCACATAAAAAAATTGGGCTGATCAAATTATATAATGATTTTTTGTGATGTAGCTTTTCGCGAGACAACAGACGCTACAGCCTCAAACTTCTTTTAAAATGGAATTCTATTAGCAAGTGTGCTTCTTTATGTTCTAGTGTGTAAATTGAGGCATCATTTTTTTGCAGTGTATTGTTGTGCAGATCTATTATGAGGAGGTACAGTCCTGGTTACCATAGCCCGCCAAGAAGGGGATATGGTGGCAGAGGAAGAAGTCCACCTAGGAGAGGATATGGTGGTCGAAGAGATCAAAATCAAGGGAGCCTTTTAGTTCGAAATATACCCCTGAATTGCAGGTAAATTTGAAGGAGTTATTTGAGAATATGCATACGACTCTGGACAGCTGTAGCTATTTAATGGAAGAATTTATTCTCATTCTCACATTGGGTTCTGGCAATATTGGATATGCTCAAGTCACTGCTTTATTTTACAGAGCTGAAGAACTTCGTGTTCCATTTGAAAGATTTGGCCCAGTTAGGGATGTTTACATACCAAAGGATTACTATTCTGGGTGAGCTTTAGATATTGAATGACTTTATATTACTATGTTTATTTTTTTATTCTGCGTTCTCTTGATTTTGACATGGGTTTTCAATATGACATTTCTTATCCTTTTTTCATGTATTAAATGCTTTCCATTGTGAAAATGAGTGGTTTTGCATTGTTTCTTTGGAGGGACCTACTTTATAATTACAACTACGTTACCTTAATATAAATTTTCTCTATCTCCCCATACCAAAATTTTGAATATTAAATTCATCATCTTCTCTGCTAAAGACATTGGTTGAATTGAACAGAAGCTTTAAGCAGTCAAATACTAATAATGGTTGTTTTATCCTCCTTTTCTACTCTCATCTTTTAACTCTTTAGTTTTATATTGTGAGTTGTTTGTTGAACTGGTTCTCAGGGGTGGTATGGTTTCAAGTAAACACAAGCCCTGCATTTGATGAAGACCACTGTTTAGGATTGCTTAATTTTAAATCATTTGGTCGAGTGGTAAAGTCATGTTGATATGAAGGGAGTTCTTCTTTGAAGACAATATTAAGTCATCATCATGTAAGTTTGTGAAAGAGAAGATAGCATGTTGACCAATTGAAGTTGAATTGCATGCGAAGATAGTTGGTGCTTTGTTGATATCAAGTGTTTCTTGAATGTTCAAACCTGTGAAGATTTTGAAGTGATTTGCATTGTTTGATGTTGCTGTGAGCGACTATAGATGAAAGATTGGATACTAAGGTGGACTGCAAAACATCTTTTAAGACACTTTGGGTGCCCATTTGATGGAAGCTATATGCCATACTTTGTTCTTCTTCAAGCACTATAGGGAGACATATTAAGTGATATTTATTGACGGTAAACATAGTGTGCATCATTGCTATACTGCTTTGAAGTATGGTTTGCTGCATGTCTTCTGCTTCACATACTTTTTAAACATGTTGAAATGTGAAATAAATGCAGGGAGCCACGGGGATTTGCTTTTGTGCAGTTTGTTGACCCATATGATGCTTCTGAGGCCCAATATCACATGAATCGACAAATCTTTCATGGTAGGGAAATCACTGTTGTTGTTGCTTCAGAAACCAGGAAAAGGCCTGAAGATATGCGCAGAAGAACCAGATTTAGGTAACAAATCTCATAATCATTCATATTACCCGCCGTCTTTTGTTTTTTAAATTGACTTCAATTGGATGTTATGGAATATACCATTTCTTACTTGCCATTTTTGCTCAGGGCAATTAGCGGTTATGATGGTGGCCGCTCTTCATATTATGGTAAATACTTTTTCTAGTTACTACTTCCTGAAGTCTTTTTGATGTTTAGTGGTGGATATGCACAGTACTTTACCCAACATTTCTTTCTTGAATTCAACTTTTTGATTCACGCATGGTGCATTTTAATATATACGGTGAAGAAAGAGATTAAGCTTTTCTCATTACAACATGGAAAGCCTTGGTCTACTCTTAATTGTTATACTCTGTAATTGCTATATGAAATTAAGTTTCCATTTGTCTTATTGGCTTTAAATTATTATTTTGAATTAATTTTCCATTTGCCTGATTGGTTTTAAATTATTTATTTTACAAATATCTCCTGTTATGATTATAATCTCGTTCCTATTTGTTAAGGGGCATTCTTACGTGAAAGAATAAACTGAAGGATTATTATTTTCTTGTCATTATTTTCTCCTACCCTTGCTGTTTGTGCTATTTAGTGCTTTATTTGCAAAGTTAGAAAATTTCAAATAGAAGAACAAACACACTTGAAACCAAACATTTTTTATGCTTCAAAACTCTTTTAATGTCATAGTAAAAAATGCTTCTTGATAAGTTGAAACCTCATTATAGAATATGCGCCAGTAACTATAACGTAAAAAGTGCGTTTCCTACTCCATTTTATTGTTTTGTGACTTAACCATTCATCAACTTTAGCCCTTGAATTTATCAAAATGGTTATTATTTGGTTGGGTTAATTAGCTAACAAACCAATAAGATCAAAGGAATTGAGGGAGATAGAAAAACTAGTTATATGCTTAAGAAGCAATAGGGTTATACAAATAAGTTGGAAATTGATTTGTATAAGTGAATCCCATATCGGGTGTCAGTATTTGAATTGACATGAAAACCAAACTCAGGCCTAACACAAAAACCTGACTCAAACCCAACACAAAAAATTTAGGGTTCATCCCATTTAAGAGTTGGGTATGGTTGGAATCAATTTAAGTGACTTAAAAAAATAATGTTTGGTTAAGGTTAACACCAAAAAACTGACTTAACTATTTGATTTTTTTTAAAAGAAAAACTTAACAAAATATTATATTTTTTGGTATTTTTTCGTGAATTAATGTGTCCAATTCATATAATTGTGTTCGATTTGGGTCGGATTGACACTAACTAGTGACAACTTAAATATTTTTCGTGTTATGTGGATTCAGGTTCAAGCTTGGCGGTCAGGTTGGAGTTAAGATTTTTTTCCCTATTTAACATGCAACTTGAGTTCGAGTTAATTGAGTTCTTGTTGAGTCATTTTTATGTTGGACCTATACGATACTCTTGAACTTGAATTGGCCTCCCTAGTCCCTTAATAAAAAGACATAAGTTTTCTATTTAGAATGTCACTTGAATGCATTTGTGAACTCTTTGATAAGATTCGTTATCATAATCATTTGCCTTATCCCAACTTTTTTTGGGTTAGCCTTATAACTTCTCATTTTTTGTTAGTTCTTATTGAGTGTTCTCTTGGGTTTTAAATTTATTTTTTGCAGCCTCTATCCATATAAAATTATATGTATCCATTTTCCTTTCTAATCTTCTAGTAGTAATCTTATCAATATGTTTAATGGGTACATTTTCTATTTTATTGTACATGCCCAATTCATCTAAGTCTATTTCCAATTGCATTATATTCAATAGTTGCCACTCCAACTTTTCCTTTTATCGTTTCTTAATTTATCCTTCATAGTTCTGTATACTTCCAACTTAACATTCTCATTTTGTGTTGTACAAAATTTAGATATTAATGAAATTTTAATACCCTGTTAATTAGATTCATACATTATTGCTGCATAATTACGATTTTATAAAATTTATTTTTCAACCTCAATAATATTCACTTGTTACACAAAACTCTTAGGCATTTCTTCATTTTAACTTTTCAAACTTAACTCTAGAAGTTATGTCGTTATTTTTGTCTTCATTTTGTATATAGTGGATTTTTGATACCTAAAAACATACATAGTTAGGTATCACCTTAGCTTTTAATAATATGGAATGATAATGGAAAATATCATATTTCTAAAATTACATAACATATATTTATTCTATGTTTAAATCATTCCAAGTCCTCTCTTTGTTAAATATTTCCTCCACTTTTTTTTTTTTGAATTTTCACATATTTTTGTTGTTAAATAACTAATTAGAGGTATATTATCTGTAAACTATATATATTGAAGACCATGAGACCTACTCTACCTCCTTCCTTCATCCGCCCAAGAAGAGCCACGAGTCCTACCATGCAACCAATTATATTATGATCTATTGAGCGCATGTATTGAGGAGCTTAACCTTGGATCTTGTCTCTCTTAATCCTTGGATTACAATCCATGTACTTCTCTCCCTTCAATTGGCCTTTATTTTGAGTAAATTATATTTACTTTTTTTTTCAATATATAATCTCCTAGGAGTTTACAAATACACCCAATATGTGCACAAAAAGTAAGCAATGAAATTCAAGGTAGCTTTTCTAGTCTACATGACATCAGAGCAAGGTTTAGGGTTTTCTTCTTCCAATCTTTGTTTTTTTTTTCATCTTTTATTTATCGAGATTCGTCATTCTCATTATTATTCCTGTTTTTTTTAACTTCATTTTCAAGGAGTCAACATCATGAATGGTGAAAATCAAATTAAGGGAGAAATCTAGATGATACACGCCCTAGGTGGTCTCAAATTGTGAAGTTTTTTTAAAGTGACAGAGAAAGATCCATCATCTTGTGATCTTCTTCTAAAGCCGATTGACCCAAAGTTTGTATCTTGGGATAAAGCTGATTCCATGATCATATCATATGATTGTGGAATACCATAATGCCTGAAATCAGTAGTTTTTTTTTATATTTTTATCTACCAAAAGAAATTTGGGACTCAATTGAACAAACATACTCAAAAGTAAAAGGCATTATTATCTATGAGATCAAAATTAAGATCTTGACAACCATGTATGGTAAGTTCAATGTTATTGAATACTTCATTTCAATGAAGGTTTATTGGCTTGAATTAGGCTATTATCAAGATCTCAAGATATCATGCTGCGATGATATGGTAATTGTTTAGTAATTTGTAGAAAGAGAAATTGTTTGAGTTCATTGTGGGAATTGATAATAATTTCAATTAAGTTTGGGTTCAAATCTTAAGCATAGAAAACTTGCCATTTCTAAACGGGCTATTCTTACTTATATGGGTTAAAAAGAATGATAGTAATTCTTGATACTCCAGTTTCTGAAACATTTGCTATGTCTACACTGAATCCCAATGTAAGGGATTTTTTGCCACATGATATTCCGTCTAACAAGGATATTTTTTTTTTTCAAAAGCAATCTATATAGTGTGTCTAACAAGGATAATTTTTTTTTTCAAAAGCAATCTAGTGTAGCTATTACATGAAAAAAAGACATCGTGTTGGAAATTCTATGGAAAACTGCAGGGCTATGAAGGAAAAGAAAGGACATAAAAAGGGCAAGCTTTCTTATTGAATTAGAAATTAGAAACTCATACAATACCATGGCCATCTCCACCCCAAATTGTCAAACCAATCCCCCTTCATTAGTGAGGCCTAAATTAGGTCTTGCCACGGTGGTCGCATGACCTTAGTCACGCAATAGTGGTTGGAGGACCGTAGTTCGGCGACGGTGGTTGAAGGACCGTAGCGAGCGATAGTGGTCATAGGATCGTAGTCGAGCGACAGTGGTCGGAGGACTGCATTCAAGTGACGGTGGTCCGAGGACCGTAGTCCATTCCTAGATGTTCAACCAACTTTACTACTTTCACAACATTCCACCTCATTGTTTACCTGATCTTGAGTCTAATGATGTGGATGAACTTGAGTTTGATTTTGTGCCTAAGGATGAGCTTGCATTCGAGCTTGAATAAGAGATTTACCATAGATTGATGCTGAACTAAACCTCGAGGAGCCTTGAGCCACTATTGTTGCTTCCTACTCTCTAAGTTGGTGATGCATATTCCCTAACATTCTGTACTCCCCACTACCCCATAAGTTGGGTTTTGTATTCCATTGATGCCTTAATCAAATTTTTATTCTTGAGATCATCGTAGGAGCATAGTGTATGATGATGTCTAGATTCTCCACTAGATGTTATTATATTTATACATGGTACTCTACTCAGTTCCTATACTATTGCTTGCATCATTGTTATGGGTTGACTTCATAATCCCATCAATGTCATAGTAATATTGTCATGGGATCTTTGCTCATGTTATTGATTTGTCATAGTAGATTTGTTATAGATTGATGCTAAAATAAACTTTGAGGAGACTTGAGCAACTGTTGTTGCTCCCTAGCCTCTAAAGATGGTTATATATGTTGTTTCCTAGCTTTTTATACTACCACCACTCCATTATAGGTTGACTTTGTTTTTGAACAAATGCCATAATTCAATTTTTATAGTGGAGTTCATGTATTGTAGAATAACGTATGGCAACATCTAGATTCTTCACTAGATGTTATAATGGTTATACTAGGTGCTACTTAATTTCTCATACTATTGCTTGCATCGTTGTTATTGTTTGATTTCATATCTCCACACTGCCATAACCATGTATTATCATGGGATCCTTCCTCATGTTACTGATTTGTCAAATAAAGTATGTTGACATCTACCTTAGAAGTTCCTAGACTCTCCACTGGCAATTCAATCACTTATAACCCCTGCTCCTTTTTGATGGCCTCCTTTGGGCCACCAAATGACCATACTCTTTGGTTATTGCTCGCCTAAACAATTGTCAAATCTCTGGTAGCTCTCCATTGTTTTTTTTTTCTTTGATACTTTTGTTCCAACATTGGCACCTTCTTTAACTTCTTGGGTAAGCGTTCTTTGTAAACCGAGAGATTTTTAGGAAACAATTATATGAAATGTTATCACTGATCTTAATAGAATATACTTTATTTGGACATGCATCTAGTGTTAGGATTGATCGTGTAATAAATATTTAATAAATTATTTTTTTTTTAACTTTCATAGAAGACTCATTTTTTATTAAAAATTCATGATTGATTTATTTTGATTGTGCTTATGTCACTTTTTATTTTTTATTTTTATAGATGTAAAATCCCTTTTATAAATAGCGGATATTTGTAAGAGAGTTGCAATGATATGACTACAAGACATTTGAAAGCATAGCGCACTTCAATCTTCGTGCAATAGAGAGAGAGAGGTGAATATGAGCTAGTTAATTGTCTATTTGTGTTTGACTCATTTCAATTTTTTTTTTCTTCAAACTTAATTTGCGCTCGAAAATTTCATTACTTTATAGAGTTCGATTCATATCATTTGTAACAAGCTTGTTTTGCTCAAATTGAGTTGAATTGGCTTATTGTAATTTATAAACAATCTTATAAAATAAGTTTAATTTTAAAACTTTTTAAATGCATGATATGTCATATTAAATCTTTAAAAAATTCATTAAAGCTTTTTTAAATGTTTATTCAATTGGTAATCCCACATGCAAGAATGCATTTGCTTTAGTGTTGATATTCATAACGTTTTGCTTCCAATTAATATTTAACTTCTTACTTCTAACTTTTTGCATATATAAAGTGCAGCCGCATAAGACAATTCTGGGTGCTAAGAAGAACTGCAGCTGGAATTTATAATTCTTATATAGCTTATAAAACCCAAACATGATCAAACAAAGTTCTGTTAGTGTTGGGCTAGCTTAATGAACGATCTAGTAAGAGCTACTTAAGAGTTGAACACGAGCTGTCGCAAATGAGAGGCAATTGACACCCCTAAATACAAGATTCATTTTCTTCACCTTTATGAAGCGGCAACACCAAACTTCATCAAAACATTATTGGCTATTGGCATCAGGAAGAGTTCCGAGTTATTGTGTCGCTATCACCAAGCCTCTAGGAAGCACATGCAATTTTAGAAGCCCTTGTGTTTGTGTTAGACTCCACACTTGTTGCACATGGGCTTATCACATGTCAAATCAAATGCTTTAAAAGCATGCTTGGCTATGTTTTCATAGTGCCTACATGACTCCATGCTCCTTTCTTGGCTGTTTCATTTTTGTTTGTTACTTATTTTTGTACATTTGTATCTCTTAGGTTTCTATTGTTTGAGAGGAAATTTTAAAGTTTTGTAATATGCACATATTTTGTTTTTGTCCAGTCTTCTCTTTGACTTATATTGAATTGCTGATAATTAAAATTTTGCCTTTATAGTATTGTGTATTAAATTCAGAAAATTGGAGAGGAAAAGCTTAATTTTATTATACGAAATTATCTCTATTTATAGATCTATACAATATGTTTTAATAAAGAAACAAATAACTACAGAGACATGCATAATTGTTAATATAATCCTTCATAAATCATACAACCAAATATAGAAGGAGATAGGTGTGATCTAGGTGAGCCTCCCATGGATTTCCATCCTATCCGTGAGATCAAGTGTCAAGGGATGGTTGTGATTTAACAGAGAGGGAGGGAGTGACAGTGGTTGGATAATCTCAAACTTTTTCTCATATTATTGTTTGTGATTCTTGAATACCTGATCCTCTGAATTGAGGCGTGAATTGTTTTTTTCAGATTTATATGCGTTTGGTTAAATGGTAGGTTTGATGATCTCTCTCTGTTATGGGGGAAGGAATTGGCCTGCTCTCTTACCCTTTTTTGTAGGGTTTTAAATTATTAATACATGGTAACAAGAGTACAAACCCTATGAACTTCTTAGGCTTCTTGATGTTTAATAAAAATTTAAGCTATTTTCTTTTTATCTATATTGCATAAAATTCTCGGGTAATTTTGCTTCCGAAGCATTTTACTTGTGGCTGTCTTTTAGCTATTGGGATTGCTAAAAGATCTGGTAGTTTAGTTTGTTAGAGACCATTCATTTACATCAGCAATCGTGCTTTTGCTAAACAAATGGTATCCTTCTGACTTTATTCAGATGGATGGTTTTCATGTTAAAATGGTTCAAGTTTTCTGTTGGTTTTAACATCACTTCGACTTTTTTGGTTCAGTTGTATTTTTTTTGGCATTTAGAAACTTGTCACCCAGCTCACCAATAAATATCAAATCTCATGCTTGCTGATGAATGGCTATAATGTTTGGTTATTTGATATCTCCTCTCCATCTTATTTATAAGAAAACATTGCCTATTGTGGATGTTTTTTTTATTGGGTTCTTGTTCAACATTAGGGCGCTCAAGATCTCGGTCAGTTTCAAGATCACAATCTCCACGCCAACCATCCGACACAAGGATGCGTCATCGTTCGAGGTAAGTGGAGAAAAGACCAAGTGAAGTTAGCGTATGCCAGCTTGTGAGAAGTTGAAATTGATTTTTTTAAGTTTGCAACTGAGCTCTTTTTGTGTTGCAGATCATACTCTCCTGCACCAAAACACCGGGATGACTATTCTGCTTCCCCAAGAAGGCAACCGGCTCATTCAAGATCCCCACGAGGATACCCACAAGGACGCGGTGAGAAGCAAAGCCGTAGATCATATTCTCCAAAACATAGTGATGGCAATAGAAATCAGGTTGATCGTGAGGAATTCTCTGCTTCTCCAAGAGGAAAGCTGCCACAACAGTCAAGATCATCCCCCATAGGCTATCGAGATGGACATGGGGAGGATCGGAGACGCAGATCAAACTCACCGGAGAGTGATGTTGCTGGGAGAAATGGGGCTACTTATGATTATAAGTAAGTTATCATGTATTTTAGCAACAATATTCTTATTAAATGTGATATTCACGTTCTCAGTGAATCTTTGAATTGATTGTAGAGCACATCATAGATAACTTCCATTTTGGGGTATGAAAACATGTTTAGAATCGATATTCTTCTTTTGTTAGCTTGAAGTGCTTGTTAGAAGTTAGCAGGCTTGATTTGGAGAGCACATCAGTTATAAATTATTAAATTCCATTCATAATGTCTCGATAATGTTTCATTTTGCAGGAAGGAACAAAGGCACCCCTCATATTCACCATCTGGATCAAGATCCAGATCGATTGACTCTTCTTCTGGGCGCAAACGCTAAACAGGTGTATTATAACACTCTTGAACTAACATTGTCTTAGGGTAATTACATTCAAATCTCTCACTTCAGTACAAGCAAACTATTCGGTTTAGTTGTAATCTTTAACCATAAGATCATTTCATTGGATTTTATAAATTGAAAGTTGCATATGAAATTCTTTTAGAAATTTGACGGACGGTGAAACTTTGGAAGTCTCAAATTTTAACCATTAAATTGGCTGAAGTTTACAGAATCTGGATGTTTAATATATTTGTTGAGTATGATGTCCTTTTTACTTTGTTTTGATTTGCAGTTGCCTGGAGCTCTCAAGTTTGCTGATTAAAAACAGTTATCCTTTTTTATCATTGAAGAACACTTGTCTGGCTGCTCTTTTGTAAACTGTAATCCTGAGATCGCAATTAATGTATTGACTTTTGAAATTGTTTTGTAATGCCTGTCTTTATGCATCTATAAGAATCTCCAGAAAAGAAGCGATTATGATCACTGTTCTGAGTAGTCTCAGCTTTGTTTTTTAAGATATTTTATTTTTTGATTTATGTGAAAAATATGGACAGGGTTTATTATTTCATGATCAGACTTTTTGATGGAGTGCATTTTATTTTTGTGAGCATGTTAATCGTTTGAGAAAATGATCAAATAGTCCCTTGACCCTTTATGAAATATTGACCCTTTATGAAATATCAAACAAAATAATCTTCAACTATATATTTTGGTCTTTCAACTTTTTAAAGAAGAATGATTATTGCTTTTTAAAGCCTTAATGGATCAAAATGACCCTTTAATATAGTTGAGAACTATTTTAGTCCTTAATAAAGAGTGAAGGGATCATTTTGATTGTTTTCTCTTAATCATTTATATATTTCGTCAAAAGCATGACAATAAGAATGAAGCCTTGCATTGAGGCATCATTAGTTGGATTTGTCCTTGAATCTTGAATTTGGAGATCGGTTAGTAGAAATTCATGTATAAAGCAATCTTCAGATAGAGTTCTGGTGACATCTAGTTCTGATTTTTATGTTTTTTCAGTCTCAACTCTAGCCTTAGGATGAACGTGGGCTTCTTCCGACATACAGGTATTGGAACCCCAGAGGAATTTTGTTTTTCTACTTAATTTTTGCTGCTATTGATTTTTGTGGCTCAAACTCTTCTTCTAAGTAATGAATAGTGTTTTAAACGCATTTTAAGTCATCTTCAAGCTTTTCTTCTACCAGAGTGTATGTTCATGTTCACCTGCATCTGCATTGTTATGACTTATGAGGGGCTCTAACAAATCTTTGTTTGTGAAGGTAACTGTGCGTAAAGTGGAAGATAAACCTGATGATTCATCTTCACATGTCTTTTAGGTCTTGTGATAATGCCTTATTTGCCTCCATTTGAATGATTTGCATGATTGCTAGCTATATATACAGTTGAACATCCCAAGTTATGCATTTAAAATGATTGAATTATTTATATATAGAAAAATGATCTTATCATACTGAATGATTCTTACGTATTTTTGTTCTTCTTTTCAATTGATTTCCTAATAAGTCTTATGCTTGCGCAATATATGTGTATGATAAATGATAAATTTTCTTATTACATGAGTGTGGTTTTATGATGTATTTTATATTTCCACTAATTTTGTCATTATGTAGTGAAACTTTTCAATGATAGTTAGCGGGACACAACATTCCACCTTTTGAGCCTAATATCAAGGTTATAACGAATGAAGCTATTGTGGATGCAGGAGGAAAGTATTAAGGGGAGAGTGGTCATTGAATTGGTGGTAATGATCTTGTTGGAGCATTTACTCCCATCTCTAATGTCAATCTTACTATATCTTTGATTTCAAACTCTGCTCTACTTATGATTTTGATAGATCCATCCAGCCCAACACTGGGGCCGGCTGCTAGTCTATGCTAGGCAGAATTGGGAGCAGGCTGACCCCCTTGTGGGGCCCATGCATTGATGGTGATTTCAAATAAGAGGGGGGCAATTTAGGAGGGAAATTATTTGAGGTGTTATTTCTCTAGGTTTTGCTTGGGCTCTAGCCGTCGACTAGATTTCAGGAGAGCCGGATCTTCCTCTCGAATTGAAGATCCATTATATCTTATTTGTTTTCTTTCGTTTTTCTTATGTTATTAAGTTTCCTACTTATTCTCGAAGGAAATTTTTTCGGTTCTGGTTGTTTTTGCTAAAAGCCATAATTTCAGCCATCATTGTTATAGTTTCTGAATTTGTTTCATATTAAATTGGTATCAGAGCACTTTCTTGGATGGAAAAATAAAGTTTCTTCATTGTTTTTGTGATTAGAACCTAGATTCAATTAATGGAAGCAAAGAAGATGGATGCATTAGAGGGTGAGATGGAACAACTCAAGCCTGCAATAGAGAAAAAAATATTATGAGGTGGAGGGAAGACTCTCGGCTATCGGGAACCTGATGTAGGGCTATGTATGATTTAAATGATTGTAATAAGAATTTGAACGCTTTTAAGTAAGAGCAATAAGAATTAAAATGTTAGCCACTTAACGATAATAGAAAACAAAAGATGGATGCTTCTGCTTAGGTCAAATTACACGCTAATAGTTAAGATCACCAAAACAATTAGAACTTCAACATAAGCAGATTTAGGGAATTTTCAAAAACATCCGTAGATTAACAATGAGAGTAGATGCATAGAAAGTAATAACTCATTCCCTACATTTACTAAGCTTTTACATATAGCTTTGCACGATTCCTTATGCTTGATTCACAACTTATAATAGAAGAAGATAATAGAAGAAGATTAGGAAGGAATTGAAGAGGGGAAAAGTTCACCCTCATCGAGGCTGGGCGGTGATTTGCCACTAAATGGTGGAAAGCTGTTCTTTAATGGCTTTTGATAGGATGAATATGATACGATACAAGTATTCCTTGGCGGAATTGTCTACTTCCAGATTGACGTTGAAGAAAAGGTGATCAAAAAATGTCGATGAAGCCTTGTTCATTGTAGACGAAGCTGGAGTCAAGTTCAGGATTGACCATGCATCGATTTTGTACTGTTGAAGTGTTGTAGAAGATGCCCTTTGCTGTCCTTGTGGGTTCCCCTTGAGAGAAAAAAGTTTCTCTAAGGTATCCAAGTAGGGTGGCCAGCCAATTGAGGGAGCTTGGGGAGATTTTGGTTCAGATTTTAAGGAGTGAGGATGGAGGGAAATTGGGAAATTGTTTTCCTAATTAATCCTTTAAGTTTGGAAAGGATTTAAAGAGAAATTGGAGAGAGAGGGGGCGGGTAAGGGAGGGAAAAAAAGGGATTTAAATTCTTTCCCAAGTGAGAGGTTTTTATTTTGGAAAGCATTAAGGAGGTGGAGGCAAGGAGGGGCTGACAGCATCAATGGGGATTGGGGAATTAGGCAAGGGTTTGATACTTAAATGGGATTCTCAAATTAAGGAAGATAATTTTAATTCCAATTCAATTCAAATTTAATTTGGATTTGATTTAAAAACTTTCCTAAAATAGGATTCTATTTTAGGAAATATTTCAAAATTTAAAATTGATTTGAATAATTGAAATTGAAAACTTTCCCAAAAAGATTAAGTAAGAAAGGAAAGTAGTGATGAGGAGTTTGAAAATTATAGAGGCAAAGGGGAAGGGGTAGGCTAACAGCTAGGCTAGGTTTGGTGGGGTTCGGGTAGCTTTGTAGTAGGGTGATGGGATGTAGCCAAGTAGGAAGGGTGGGGAAGGTGTGGTGGGACTTGGTCGAAAGGTGGGATGGTGGTTAGGATGACTGGCGGTGGAAATGGCGGGGAGGTGGTCGGCGGTCTATGTGAAGGTGGTGGGGCCGAGTGGTGGAAGGGATGGGGAAGAGGAAGAAGAGACAATAGGGAATAAAAAATAACCACAAACCCGGACACTTCCAAAGTTGGTGGGTGATCCGATTTCCTTTCATAGGGATTTCTTTCCAAAGACTCTCAAGCTCTCACAAGAACGCAATTTGCAGGAATTTGATTATAATTCATTCATTAACTTCCGAACAGCTTTGGGAATTTTGAAGAGATGATGAAAAAGATACTTGAGATGCAGTCAAAAGCATCACTGGCGATTCCTAGGATGGAACCACGGGGAAAAGAGATTTAGGAGGATGACAATGAATTGCAGAGTGTTTTCCATCAAGGACCGCCACGAGGAGCCCTGTGGGTGGAGGATCGGGTTATTCTTAAGGGAGGACGGTAAGGAGGAAGGAAGGGAATCACATAACCACTACACTGGGGGAACCAACAGGGGAAGGAACCAGTGGGGTATGGCTGCGAGGGCAAGGAAGCTAAAAATGCCCGTCTTTGAAGAGGAGGATGCTCAGGGTTGGGTGTACCATGTGGAATATTATGTTGCCATCAATGGACTGACTGAAGGGGAAATACTCTTGGTGACAAATCTATGTTTGGAGGGGAAAGCCCTTGCGTGGTTGCGTGGTTTCGATGGAGGGAGGCAAGGTATCCGATCTACTCATGCGGGAATTTAAAGAGTGCTTGTTGGAACATTTTTGAGCCATCCAGGAAAGGGACCTTTACGAGCAGTTTTTTGCCCTAATGCAGGAGGGGGCAGTTATGGAGTATCGAGATAAATTTGATCTATTGTCAGAGAGACTGAGGGGAAGCTCTGAGGAAGAAGAGGACATGAAGGGAATTAGGGAGGACATACGGGCAAAACTCAAGGTTCTAAGGTCTAGGGGGTTGAGAGAGACGATGGAGCTGGCTTAGAGGGTGGAGGAAAAATGTAAGTGTGTGAATGTATCTATCAGTACCACATGGGTGATAAGGATTGACGCTTGGAGTATAATTACCTTGTTGTCGTTCTGAAATGAAGGTAACTATAGACAAACTAAAAATTCCCTCCATCTCCATTTTGAAGGTTAGAAGTGTGAAGCTAAGCTGACCAAACAATTCTGTATGAGCATATTGATTTTTTGAAGAGGAAGATAGAGGTGTTGGGTGGCTAAGTTCCAATCCCAATAATTCATATATCTGGACAGACATAGGAATCAACTACTAAAGAGACTCAGGTGTTAGCTCAGAATTATAGAATCGAGCTTTTAGGTCATGCGAACCCTAGTTGATTGATGCTAGTATAGTCTCTATGCCCTCATTGGTTAAAAGAGATGAGATATATGCTTTTAATGTCCAAGTAATTTAGCTCCTCAGTTCTCTAATTTTTTGAGTAAAATAAGTGTGCTAGAATAAAAATCAGGTGAGCTAAAGTTTGAGAGTACGAAAATAAAGTGAGGGGATGTTGGTATGAGTGAAGTTATTGAGTGCAATTTTGCTTGTGTAATTGACTTGGTTCAGCTATGCTAACTTTGTGGACTGTACAAGAAGCTAATCCGTTTCATGAGAGTAATAACAGGAGCATTGAGGAGGTAAATGGAAGAATTATGAAGTAATATCAGTATATTTTGTACTCAAATGAGGGCTTCAAATTCCTCCTTCAGAAGTTTATTAATATTGCAAATCCTCAGAGGTTGCCTATGAATGAATAATGATTGAATTGGAACATTTAGAAATACAGTTTTATATACCATGATTGTATTAGGATTTTTTTTGAACATTTAGGCAAATTAAGATAAACTTACACACACAATGCATACTAAAGATTCAAACTCAAAACCTGTTGGCTGGTAGCAAAAGCTCTCGACCAATAGTTCAATGTGAGCTGTATGGATTGTATTAGGTATGATTTGTTGATTGGAGTTGTGATAATTTATCAAACTAATTCGAGAAGTTGTTATTGTTAAGTGAGAATGAGAGAGGGTGATCAATGAAAAATTAGTTTTAAAATCTAAAGATGGGTTATATATAGGATTGGTAATATATTTTGAGTTGATTAATGCACATGATGCTTGCATGGGAATTGTCATATTTTGAAACATTTAGTTATAACATTTATTGATTGTATGTATATATATATATATATATATATATATATATATATATATCATAAGACAAGATATGATAAAAGTTATATTTGAAATCAAAGAACATCTATTTTGTGATACCACAGTGTTTGGAAATGGGCATGTTAATGCTTTAAGTTAGGCTTATATTATTTTACACACAATTTAGGTTTAAATGACTTGTAGACGGTTTTTTTATTGCTTCTTAAAATAATATTTATGTGTAAAAATTAATTTTTGTACTAGATCATTGATTTAAGAAGTGAGAAACCCGTCTCAAACGAAGCTTTAATCACACTAAGGAAGAATATACTATTTGTAAAGACTTTAGTAAGATGAAGTCCTTAGTATTAACTAATCCATCATTAACAAATATTTCATCATTACATATCCTTTGTTATTTGAGCAAATCTTTATCTTTTTGTTTCATCTTTATGGGACAATGATCTTGTTGGTTATGTGCATCATTTTGATAAAGATGAAATAATAAAGATGATTGAGGAAAGATATTATTGGTCTAGTTTGAAAACAAATGTATCAAGTATAATTTCATAATGCAAAACATGTGAGTTGATAAAAAAAGAATGATTTATCTTTATACAAATTTATATACTCAATATAGTTGAGATTTAAAATTTTTTTATTAAAAAAATTATTTTAAGAATCAATAAAAAAATCGTCTCAAATAAAATCTTAATATTACTACATTTGTAAATAATTTATTTATCAATAGGTCTACAAGTAGCAATTCATTTAAATAACCAGAGTTTCAACCTAAAAAATATTCACAAAATTTGGCTATTACTTCTAATAATTATAAATATACAAGTAATGTTTACAAGGGCTATGTGGAATTTATATTGAAGATATGCCAAAACTTTAAGTGATGGTGCATTTGAATTCACACGAAAAAAAATAATAAAAATATATATATATATATATATATATACATACAACCTTCAATATATATTATAGGTATATATACAACAACCTTCAAAACATTATATGTAAGAAAAAATACTATTGAAATCATGCAATGCATTGGACAAATGCTCATAAATACAAAATTAAATGAAACTATGACAATATTTCAATCTTTGTTATATTCAATCAAACTTTATTTTGTGAACAAGCAATCAATGTATTGAAATATTCCCTCTTCAGCTTCTCCAAATGAATTCAAATTTAACACTCCATCAAACAATTTAACATATATTATTCTACAAGTTATTATAAATTATAATAATTATAGATGACCAATTTCATATATATTTTATGTACTATGTGACAAACTTACATACCAATTTCATTGTTTCAATCAATAGAACTTATCAAATGTATGCACTTCAAAGACAATATAAGTAGTTGATATACAAATAAATAAATAAATTTGTGCCCAATCCAATCCATGAATGAACCTAAATCTCTCCAGATATAGGTTAGCAACCCAAGACATTACAAAACCTGGACAACAAAAGTCCAATGTCAAAATTAGTAGACAGACA
Organism: Dendrobium officinale; assembly: GCA_019514585.1. Taxonomy (NCBI): domain Eukaryota; kingdom Viridiplantae; phylum Streptophyta; class Magnoliopsida; order Asparagales; family Orchidaceae; genus Dendrobium; species Dendrobium officinale. The sequence continues at coordinate 30,394,303 of CM033693.1, read as the reverse complement.
ATTTACATGAAAGCTACACATTCTACAGCTTCCAAAACAGCTTTATCACAAAGTGATTTCAGTAATGAGAACTAATTACATAGAGAAGCCCAATTGTGTTGAAGAAGAGATGTCAAGCCAGAGATGGAGCTGGTATTTCCACCAAAAACAATTAGAAGTAATAAGATGGTCATCCTGGATGTCATTGTAACTCTCCAAACATATTTACCGAGCCATCCATCATCAAGCTGATGCTGAGACTATTGAATCTTCCTCTCGAATAGTGTCTTGATGCTTTCCTCCAATCTGTTCCAGTTTTCATCATGGCTACAAACTCGTCATAACTGATCCTACCATCCTGCAAGTATAAAAAGATCAGGACTGTGTTGGGGAATGTAATGGTTAGTTCAGTGGGTCATTGTGGATCTTAGGTAGTTAAGCTTATTAGATATTTTAAAGTCATTGGAATCTTGGTAGTCCATAAATACTCTTTAGGTTTCCTTTGGGATGACTTTCTTATTGCTTCTCAAAGCAATTTGTAAAGCAATTTTTTAGTACAAAATTTTTTTTTTTATTAGAAAACTGCTTTATGAAGCAGCAAAAAAACTGTACCAAATGAAGCCTTAGATTATTAGGGCAAAGCAAGCAAAAATGAAAGAAACAATGAGTAATGACTCACTTCCCCCTCCCCAAAATGATATTCGGAGTCGTAGGCATATTCTAATCACTTAATCTACTCTCCCTCAATATGTTTATGGAGTTTTAGGCAAACTTTAAGTTGCTTAATTATGATATATTTTCTTTAACTTCTCTGTTTCTGTATTTTTTCCAATTTTGATTCGCAACTGCAATAGTTATAGCTCTTAAGAAAGAAAAAGATAAATTTCATCTGAAAATTCAACTAAGCGAGAATAGGTACCTTATCAGTGTCAACTTCTTGTAAGATGTCATTAGCCACATCAGTGCTCTCTTTAGATCCATCTTCAGCCAAAGCCTCTCGAAGCTCCTCAGGCTCAATGAAACCATTCCCATCCATGTCGAAGAACGAGAAGGCTCTTCGTAGGTGCTCATCATTCGCCATTTTCTGTAAATGAAGGGAAACAGCTACAAACTCACCATAGTCCAACTTTCCTTTTCCATTGGTATCCACCTGTTCGCCAGTTTTGAATTTTATTCCAAATTAAATAACGTATTTAAAAGGTAGAAGAAATGTACCATTCATTTACCAAGTAAATAAGAAATCGGGAAGTGAAGTCTTCCTTGAAAAACAAGAGATTATTCTATGTTGAGTTATCCTTGCTATATGAAGGGATAGCGTAATGAAGAGGGAGAGAAAAAGAAAAGCAAGAAAGAAGGATGAGTAAACCCAGTGATATTTTTTCTTGTGTTGATTTTGCCTATTTTGTGATTGCTAGTGTAAGTTATTTTTGTGATAGTTATTAGCTCATTGATTCAAGCAAAGACAGTATCTGCTAGAAATTTTACAGGAATGCCATGTTAAAAGACAAAATGATGACTGGACTTGCTTTTGATCAAATTTTGAAAGGGTACAAACAATGAAAACACCATACACTTGCGGTATCTGCGTAATTCAATCCCATACGTGATAAATAAAAAAACATAGTGCATACTAAATAACAAGATAATTCATTTGTTTTAAAAACTGTTATTCCACAGGAAATCTCATCTTAAGATGAACAACATACTTATATTTGAGTTTTCAAAGAAAAAAATTTGAATAACACATGGAACCGAGCCAAAAATTTTAGGCCATATATAGATCATTTCATCTAATAAAACAATCATCATGCGTCATACAAAAACAAATTTGCAGAATTCTATAAAATTTCCATAATTAGTTTAAATTAGATATATGAAGATCAACAATCTCAACATATATATATTGGTAGTTCAATGAGCAAAGTATACTTAAACATAAATAGTATACAAATGAAAGCCTGAATGGAATGATTCACCTTAGCACCTAAAAAAGAAAGTGATAGAAATATTTTACATTTTTTTGGGTATAAAAGCATTCACTTAAACATGAATTAAAAACAGTTGGAGCAGATTCAATGTATTTATATTTTCAGAAGAACTGGTTAGAACTGCTATTTTGGGTGAACCCTCCACATATTCATCATACTACGCTGACAATACAACAACAATAACAACTTCAAGCCTTTCCCACTATGCGGGGTCGGCTACATGAATCTTTTTTCTCCATTGTGTCTGGTTAAGAGTCAAATTTTCATTTAGATCTAATAAAAAAAGGTCCTTTCTAATATTTTCAAACAAGTCGTTTTAGGTATACCTCTACCTTTCTTAACATAGGCTAACTCTAATACATCTACTCTCCTAACCGGGTCATCAGAAGGCCACCGTTTTATATTATAAAATTTATTATAAGATTTAGTCATGCCATAGAAAAGAACAATGACCCTGATATTGAATCCACGGTCACAGAAAATTGATTGTCTGCAAAAACATTTCATACTCAAGGCTTGCAGAAGGATCATGAGTGAGCACAAGTCTAATTCTTGAACTAACATAAAAAAACTTTGGCTTGCAAACGAGGATGGAAGTTTTGAGGCATTATATTAATAAAGAAAAATGAACAATCAAAGCATGGTCAGCATTACAAAATAAATTATGAGTAATTCAGTATTTTTCTCTCATCCACAAGAGGTGGCAACTCTCCTCTTTTAAAATGACATTCCCCAGCATGATAATTTCGGCTAAAGGGGATTCCTCTTTCTCCTCCTTAATTGGTGGCACCTCATGAAGCAAGAAATAATTTGAAAATAAAAATGAAATAAATTATGGCTTCAATCAAGGATGAACGTCTATAAATAATGCAAATTCAAATTTCAAATTAATGAACAATCTCTTCCTTGAATCAAAGGTTAATTATGACAGTTATCTCAGTTATTCGAGGCAATTTCAAATTTTAAACACCACTCACTTCCTTGAAGCAAGAAATCAAGGAATTATATCAATTATTGGAGGCAAATTCAAATTTCAAATTAAAAAAAATCTCTCCCTTGAAGCAAGGGTTAAATTAATATATTATATCAATTATACATTATTGGAGGCAATATCAAATTTTAAATTTAAAGATAATGGCCAAAACCATGAAAGAAATTTATTGAATTATTTTATTCTTGTAATTTTCATGTAATGGTTATAAATAAGTGGAAGCATTGTAGTTAGGTATTTTTTAGGCAGGGCTTGATAGCTCTCTCCTATTGGAGCTTTGATGTATTATCCATAAAATAATATTTGTATTTTATTTTAATCATGAATGAAGAATGCATTTCTTTTTCTTTCATAACATACATTTCTTTTAAATAATTCAGGATGGTGTATCTTCACTCTCCACCAACCTAGTTGCCACGTGTAGGCTTGGCTTCCATCGATTATTCCACCATACCCAAATTTCACACCTAGCATAACTTCATTCACCACTACCTTCCATCCCTTATCAACTTGATATCAGAGCTTAAGTAGTTACATCTTATTGGAGGTGAGAATAGCTTGGTGGTTTCCTTCTCTTTTTCAATAATTATTTCTTAATTTAATTTTAACTCCTCAGTGACTTCTTTTTGTTTAAGAAAGGTAGAGGTAGACCTAAAAAGACTTGGTTAGAAAATATTAGAAATGATCTTTCTTTATTAGATTTAAATGAGACTTTGACATTTAACCGGACACAATGGCGAAAAAGGATTCATGTAGCCGACCCCACGTAGTGGGACAAAGGCTTGATGTTGTTGTGACTTCTTTTTGTCTTTGGCAAGAAAATTGTTTACCAATCTTCTATTCAAAAAATTAAGGGCTTGGTGCCTTCTCATGTTACTCTTTGGTTTTGAAACATAGACTAACCTTTTTGCAAGCTGATATCTACATCACAATGTAGATGTAAGCAAATTTAAATCAGGTAAAACAGGAAATTAACTTACTGCTTCAATAAGCATTTGCACTTCAGACTCCTCAAGCAGGGAGCCAAATTTTGAAAGCCCATTTTTTAGCTCCTCATACGAGACAATGCCATCATTATCAGTGTCCATCATCTTAAACTTCTCTTTCATATCTTCAACCTCTTCAGTGGATAAGTGGTCAGCAATGACCTATCAGGAAATTTATGCAAGCTAGAGTGATTTAATCAAGAAGCAGATTTAGAGTGTTGGTATGGTCAAGTAAGATTTCTTAATATAGGTAAGTAGGAACCATAAAATAAATTGAAAGAGTCAAACCAACCCGTAAAGCTTTCCTTTTAAATCTATTCATCCTTGAGAACTGTTTTAGCCTTGATTTCACAACGTCACCAAGAGAAACATTTGGGGCTTTCTTAGCATTTTGAAGCCAGGGATGCTCTAAACAAAGAAAAATGAGCAAAAATAGTAAGCGTGTTTGTGATGGTAACAAAAAATGACAGAACGATAAAAAATGAATGGAGAAACCATTACATCACATCATGAATGCAAATTTGATTTCCAGCATATGCCTACTGAATGGGGAAATTGCCAACCAAATTCAACTTCTACCAACTATACAGAAAGTAAACTGTTACGGAACCAACCAAACCGGCTCAGGAGGGGCCGGTCCAATTCTACAAGAGGCGGGCTAAGCCGCCTCCTTGATGTGTTTCCACCCAGCTTGTGGGCCCCCCTTGAGGCGGCAATAGAAGAGAGGGGAAGGAATTTTGAAATTAGTTTATATTAGGGAAGTAGATTTAATTAATTAAAAGATTTGATATAAGATTTGATATCTTTTGTATTAATTAAATAATATCTTATATTAGTTTTTAAGGAGGTGGATTTAATTAATTAAAAGATTTGATATCTTTTGTATTAATTAAATAATATCTTATATTAGGAAGTTTTTAAGGAGGTGGAGTTTTAAAGAGGTGGAGAGGGCTATTTAAAGGGGATGAAGGGGCTAAGGTAGGTATGCTTGATTATTGTTCTCTTGGAGTCTCTTGGGTGTCTTGGGCTCTAGACTTGGTGTCTAGAGATTGGGAGAGAAAGATCCTCCTCTCGAAAAGAGGATCAATTGTATCTTGTTCTATGTTTGCTTTGCTTTATCTTATATAATCAAATCTATTGTTTTGAGTTGATTTCATTAGTATTCTTGTGTTCTTTCTCGTTGTTTTACCAATTCATTGTTAGGGTTGTTTGCGAACTCAAGTATTTCCGATAGGATTACTTGCGAACCCAAGTATTTCCTATCATAAACTTTCTTATATTAAGTGCTCATGCACTGATAGGCCACCTTCTTAAAGAGAGAGATGCAAATAAGCATGGGAAAACCTACAGACATGCAATGATAACCGTTGATAGTCCAGATTGGCAAAATGTGGGATTCTAGCTAGCTGGATTCTCTTCCAGGGAATAACATAGAGTAAAGGATACAAGCTATAGAAAATCATTCCTTGTTATCATATATGCATATATAGGAATTTGGTTAGTACTTGTATATTCTGTCCAAGGAATGTTCTCAAGTAATCACTATAATTACTGGTTTCTAAAAGCAGAAATTACCTACTGTAACGTAGGATCCTGTTGTGTAAATAAGGAAGGTCTTCAATTTAATAAATGTAAAATTCAAATCATCTCTTCTCTCTTCATGGTATTAGAGCCCTAGGAAGGATAGGCTTTGTTCTACAACATGCAAACTTAGACAATAGATAATGAAATTGTATTAGCTGATAGACTTTGTTCTGCAAACATGCCAAGTTAGTTACTATTTTTAGGTCACATGACATTGCTATTCTATTATGAGAACAATAAACTTTACAATTTCATATCTGATGTTAGGAAAATTAAAGGAAGTAATAAAAAATTATTTGTATTAGACTCCATGTGCAGCTCACTGTGTGGGCCTAATGTTGGAGAACATTGGAATATTCTTAAAATCAAGATGACATTAGATAGAGCAATTTCGCTCATGAGATTTCCCTACAACCATACCAATGCAATGAATACATATCATAAAAGAGCTTACCAAAAAGAAAAGGTTGAAAAATTGTGGCTCATTTTGTGACTATTTTTCTCAACTTACAACAAGTCCACAATTAAAATCATGCCATCAGAAAATGTTCACATCAGAGAAATGGATGGAAGAGTAGATAGGGTAAGGATAGATAGGCTAAAAGTACTACTAAAATCGTATTGATGCCTTCATTTTGGAATCATATTTTTTATATCCTCAAGTTCACAGGTCATTTAGTGAGTTTTTTAACTTGGTGAAAATGAGATAAGACTAGCTATGGGATACAAATATGAAACCATGGATAGAGCTAAAGAAACTATCCAAAGAGCTTCAATAAGAAAGAAAATAAGTATAGGCAAGTATTTTCTATCAAGAATAAAAGGTGGAATTCTCAGCTTCATCATCCTTTGTATGAGTAGAACATTTCTTTAACCCTGAGTTTTTCCAAAATAATCCATCAGTTGAACTTGCTGAAGAAATCACATATGGGTTATTTGAAAGCATACAAAAGACCAAGACTAAATGTAGAACTCAAGATCAAATTATATCTGAGTTATCACTATACAAGAAAGTCCAAGGTCTCATAGGTATCCTGATGGAAAACTAAATCAAGGAGCACAAAATCTCCTTCTGGGTATCATTTATTTTGGTTTGGACAATTTATTTGTTGCATAGTTATGAAGTAATTGGATTTTTTTTTAAATTGCAACTGAATGGTGGAACTTATTTGGAAAATCTGCACCAAACTTGCAACAATTGGCCATTATTTAAGCCATACTTGTAGGGAAACTAGTTGTAAACATAATTAGAGTGTGTTTGAACATATGTTTAGTTACTTAATGAACTACAATTTCATGAAATATTTATGAATTATAAATTTTCTTCTTTTCATGCAACGTATTTCATTCTAAAAAGAGAAACATATTGGTTCATCAAATATTACATGATCTAGTTTATATGAAGTATAATCAAGCTCTTAAGGCTCATCATGAGATGTAAAAGATCATTGATCAAATCCCTCTCAATGAAATTGATCAACATCATCATTAGCCTTATCCCAACTATTTGGGGTTAACATTAGGAATGCTCATTTTTCATTCACTCATGTTGAGTTTTGTTGGAGCTATTAAACCCATTGTTTACAAATATTGGACAATTTTTATCATTCTAACATTAGGTCTATCATTTTACTTATTAATCCTTTCACACTGATTTTATCAACTTATCTAATGAGCACATTTTCTACCATTTGTTGTATAGATCCCCACCAAATGTGAGAGCAAGAACTTCTAGTTAAACAAAATAAATATTAATGATGGAGAAGATGGATCTGAGGAGCGAGATAGATGGCTTACAAATCTAATGATGGGAAAAAGGGAATGGGTGATGAAGAAGATAAAAAAGCTAATAATGAATATTTGATTAAACTTAGATTGTTAAACCTACAAACTTAAGATATTTTTTGCTTAATAAAACTATGCTTTTGGGCCTTACGCACTTTATTTTAGATCATCTATTTTGCGAGGTTTTGATATTTGAAATGAAACCAAACTTTAAAATATATATTTCTTACAATTTTACTATGATGGTTATTATATTATATATCCAAAAATATTCCTCATAATTAAAATATTTGAAATAATAATTTATTAGCGCCTCACTTGGCTCAGCCAAATGCCTAGTGCCTTAGGCATTAGAAAGTCATATTGCCAAGAAGGTGCCTATCGCTTTTAATAACAAAGCCAAATCAACTTAGTATTAAGATAAGACAGTTGACTTGATACCCAAGTGTGCCCATCACATACTAAAAGATGATAAAATAGCAATTTTATATCATGTAAGAGTAAAAAATGAAATACATGATTTTTTAAATGCCCACATGAATTAGGGCATATTTTGTAGTTCTATGTTAAATCCTGTGTTATTTTGTCCTAAGTGTTCCTTCAAGAAACGTTGAGGACATTTCTAAACTAAAAAGCCATGTAAAAAGATCTCCTAAGAATCTAAAATAAGTCCAGTACAGGACTAGTGTGATAATTAGAAGTCGCAAAGTTTAAGGTAAGATAAACCTCACTTTTGATAAGCTTAATTTACTAAGAAACAACAAATCATGGTTTTAAAAGTAAAAAAATAAGCTTAGGAAAATTAACAAAAGAACCTCATTATTTGAACAGAGCCACTAATACAAAATGTAGAAGTACCTAGCACTTGCTTTGCTGTCAGTCTGCTTTTCGGGTCAGGTTCCAGCATACAGCGAACAAGATCCTTTGCATTTTCTGAAACATTTGGCCATGGTTCACGCTTAAAATCTATAGTTCCACAGAGAATTGCTTGTGCAACTCCTTGTTCAGTTTCTGAAATTCAGAATACAAAAGCAGGTTTGTCAGGGAAATGCAGATTAATTTCCAAAGAATTGATCAATAACCAGTAATCAAACATGTCGTAAGAGATGGGCTAAAAAAGCAGATGTTACCAGCCCAAAACGGGGGTACTCCACATAAAAGAATATAGAGAATGACACCAGCACTCCATATATCTATTTCAGGTCCATAATTCCGCTTTAGTACTTCTGGAGCCATGTAATATGGACTTCCCACAATTTCTGAGAATTTCTCACCTGACAAATCATAAACAGCAATTTGAGTCTATGAAGAACCAATTTCAAGGAGAGTATCTATGAGAAGGACACTAAGATCTATGTATAAGAATAAATGAGGCGTTACATCAACATAAATAAAATAGTAGGAACATGATGCAACACTAACAAGGATAAGTTTGTTGGACACCATGAGTTTGATGTGTACACTAGATTTTGAATATTAAAAATATTATTTGTTATACTAATATAAACTTTACTTAAGTGAGCAGATTTTTGGACCAATATTTCAGGTCAAAAGACACAACTGCTGCACAAAAGATGGAATAAAAAAGAGAAACTGATTGAGCCCAGAATTGTGAATGTGAGGATCGTCAAAAATTCATAATGTAAAATGTATGTAAAAAATATAATATTTTTTTAGTCTTCTTTTGTGTGTAGGATTACATTGACTAAGCAACCGTGCACATACATGCTGGAGTAGAGAATGCATTAAAAATTAAAAAAATTAATATTAATTAAAGTACTTGTTTACAGTTAAATCATACTATATGATATATATTATACTATACAAAATGTTATGAGTATTTTAAAAATTTAGAAAATCAAGTTATATTAATTAACAAAAAAATGAAAAAGAAAATTTGAAATAACTGATCGTACAATATAATTTATATCGTCCTGTACGATCTTGTGTTTCAAATTAAGCAGACATTATTTGTTCTTTTAAAAAACAAGCAAATTTAAAATTACACTACTCGTACTATACGAACAAGTTCGTATTGCACGACTTTTAAATATTGTTTTAAATATTTACATATTTTAGTTCTGAGATCAATGAGTGAAATCAGAGTTGATATCGCATTGTAAGATACAATTCATACAGTGAGCATGTTTGGCCAAATTTTGTTCAGATTGAACAAACTTGATCTAATCGTACTATACAATTCAAATCATATAGTCCGAACAAACATAGCAAATTAGGGTTTTAGCCAATATTGTACTAATGGTACTATACAATTCATAGACCGTACTGTATGATTAACCCATAAAAAAAATAAACGCACTATTTAGGGTTCCTTTAGGAGCATTCTTATAAATAGGATATATTCAGAAATTCTTAGAGTTTTTTGGCTGGTCCTTTTGAGTTTCTTAGAGAGATTTTGAGAGACTTGATTTTGGGAGAGAGATTGGAGAGACTTATGAGAGCTTTTGGGAGAGAACAAAAGTGTGAGGTGATAGATTCACTGAGACTATGTAATCCAAATCTAATCCTTAAATTCTCTAGGTTTTGATTGTGAAAGCACTTGGGCATGAGCTCAACAAAGTCTCAGTGTTGCGACTGGGACCGGACTTCATGGATCTAACATGAGGCTAGGGAGAAGCGGCTTTTCGAGGAGAGAAGAGGTTGAGTGTCTCCATTACCCATGAAGGAGAGTGGCTTCTTTGCTTTGTTGGGAGAAGTGTAGTAGTGGAATTCTCAAGTAGAGACTCAAGAAATGAATGTAGGTTAAGTGACAGAACCACTATAAGTCTGATTTGGATTTTTCTTATTATAGTTTTAATTTTTTTGCAATCTTTTGGGCATGTGCACTGATGTAAAAAATTGCTGAAAATTTATTCTGAAATTTGAAAAAAAAAAAATTATGCAATAATCACATTTTGCTTTTGATTGTTTTCAAAAAACAAAATAAGAAAATATATTTTTCTTGCTTCATTAGGTTGATATTAAAAATATTTTTTGTTATTGTTCTTACTTTAGTTGGCCTGAAAAATATATAAAAGAAAATTTTATATTGGTGTTGTTTTGAACGCTTATGTACAATTTTTAAACTTTTAATATGCACCAATTAACCTCTTACTTAGTTGTGTCATTCGGTTTAGATTCACATCAAACCTCAATTGGTATCAAAGCGAGTGTTTTCAAGATTGGTTTAAACATGACAATTTAATTAGAAATAGGAACACATTAGAAGGGTACTCGATTACTCGACCGCTGTTATTCAACAATATTTCATTTGACATTTAAAAAATGTATGTCAACATTTATTCAATTTATTGATTATCGAATGTGGAATCTAGTGTAAGTAGGGTATCAACCCCACCTAGAATAGAAACCAACATAAAAGTTGAACTTCCCTTTAATGAATAGAGTTTTAGTAGCCAAAAGTTGACACAATTGAATGCTAAATGTCTAAACTACTTTTTATGTGCATCAAAGTATGAAGATAACATGTGTGTCTCTACATGTACAAAGAAATTTGGAATAGATTATGCATTACTTAGGAAGATATATTAATGAAGTTAAGCAATCACATTTAAATATTTTACTTCATGATTATGGATTCTTTTGCATGCAACCTAATGAATCAATGTCTTACAATGTATACTCGTTTCACAAAAAATATTACTTCTTTGCATGCTTTAGGAAAGGAAATTAGTAATGCATACAAGATAAACAAATTCTGAGATGTTTGCCTGAATCTTGGGACGCCAAGGTGACAACGATTTCTGAATCTGAAGATTTAACTGCTTATTTTGTTGATAACCTACTTGGCTTTTTGATAGCATATGGACAGAAGGTTAGTAGAGATTCTAGGTGAAAAAAGAAAGGAAAAAACTATAGCATTGAAAGCCAATAATTCTTTATAATAATAGTTCTGAAGGAAGTGGAGACGACGATATAACTTTAATAACTAGGATGTTCAAAAGTTTTCTTAAAAAAAAAACAAGCAGAGGGGGCACAATGATAAGCTGAGGAATAAAGGTAAAAAGTTTAATAAAGTTATCACTGATCTTATTTTGTTTTGAATATAAAAAGCCAGGTCACTTAAAATCGGAGTGTCCTAATTTGAAGAGTCAATCATCAAAGGAGAAAGCTGAAAAAAAAAAGTTAAAAATAAGAGGAACATAAGAAAATCTAAAAAATCTTTCAAGGCGAACTCAGACTCTGATTCATCAGAGGCAGAAGCTAAAGAAGAAATTACCAACATATGCTTAATGGCGAAAGACAGCACAAATGCTATTGAAGATGATCATGTATGCGAATTTTCTTAAGATGAATTACTTTAAGTTTTTGAACAGTTGCATATTAGAGATAAAAAGCTTAAAAGATTTTTTTTTTTTGAAAAATAAACATATTTTATTGATAAATGAGCACTCATATTTAGTTAATAAGTTTATATATTTATAAAATGAACATGTTGCATTAATAGATGAGCATTCAAGTTTAGTTAAAGAATCTAAAATTTTGAAAACAAAATGATTTGAAGGGAAAAACTAGCATGAATATTGAATTAGATGCTGCATGTAAGACATTAAAAGTAAAAGCATTGCATTTGCAAGATAGTGAGCATCAAGCACATATGAAACTTGAAATATTTAAAAGTGCTAACGAATATCTAAGAAAAGATATCATAAAACCTAGAGTCATTGCATTCAGGTCTGCACTTTCACAAAAAAAATGCATTAGGGCATCACATACATCATCCTCTCATAAGAGGAAGATTCATTCATTATATAGACTAGCTCATTCATTTCAAGGAATTAAGTGTTACTCTTGTGGCATGGTAGGACACAACATGAATATTCTCATATAGGATCCACCATAACTCACAACTCCTACAACACCCCAACAAAATGGCATATCAGAAAGAACAAATATGACATTGATTAAGGTTGTAAGAGAGGACGCATCATTACTAGCTCTCAACCACAGAGAGTGTTCACTCAGGAAAAGACGGCGCTACGACATCAGGGTTTTGCAAGCTTTAGGTCCCATTTTTCCCCATGTAAATTGGAATTTAAATTAACCAAATTCCCTCGATGAACGGCATCAGGGTTTATTTAATTATGAGGCTCCACTTCCAATGAGTGCAAGCCCTTATAGTTACCCCTCCTAACGCGTAGAAGGGAACTCTCGATTAAGGATGAATTGATTATTTGATGTGCAATCATTTTAAATTTTGGTTGTGGGGGATGCAGGTAAACCCGATTAATATCTCATCGTTCCGTTGCACCGGGTATACCATAGGTTTTAGTCTACTAATAGTAACAACTATTGATTGTAGTGTTCAGGGAATATGATTAGCAGCTATGAGTTGCCTCCTCTCATAGATCCTAAGTAAACTGAAGTGGATAGAAGTAGGTTATTTATTTTGGATTGAGAATTACGACTCCACTTAGGAGTTGCCTGTAGTTTAGATTTATATTGGGTCTTGCGGCTCTGTTTAGAAGTTTTTCATATGTTTGGATTTAGGTCGGGATTTATGCCTTTCATTTAAAGTAGCCCATATAACGAGATTTACGACTTCGTTTAGAAGTAGCCCGAGGATTTAAAGGGTTGGGTCTTACTACTTTCATTGAAAGTAGCCCATATAACGGGTCTTATTGCTTCTATTAGAGACTGCACAAGTTATCAACTATGCATTATTTGTTCTGAAAATTTTTTCCTTAGCACCCTAATTAAAGTGGGACTTACAACTTTTATTAAAAGTGACCCAAGTTATCAGGGATTTAAGATTACATTATTTTTACCTAGAGAGTTGGGAAAATTGTTCGACTTTAGGTATGACTACTCATTATCCTACTTGAAATATTTGATTATTTTTACTTTTTTTGTGAAATTCTTGTTTTTATTTGGATAGAAAATTAAAATAAAAACTCAAGGCAGCTCAACATCCGAGTAAATTATACCGTGTTACTTTTAATATGTCGTTATTAATTATTCTGGCACAATTTAGTATAATCATATTAAGTTTTCACCAAGGTTTCTTCAAGCTTATGATATCCATGCATTTGACAAGTTTTTAAATTACAGATAAATTGCTATGGTAGTACATCAAAGAAACGCAGTACCAATGAAAAAAATATTGTCCGGAGTTGTATCTTTGATTATGCCTAATTGAATTTGTTTAATATTAGAGGTCTCTACAATTCTACCATTTTTTTTCGCGAGCGCGTGTATATATATATATATTTAAAATGAATCAAGGCAGATCAACATCCGAGTAATTATTCCGTGTAAACTGTTATATGTTGTTATCCTAAATATTCTGCAACATCATTAGTATAATATATTAGTTTTCACCCAGGTTCTTCAAGCTATGATATTCCATGCATTTTGACAAGTGTTTAAATACAGATAAATTGCTATGGTAGTACATCAAGAACGCAGTACCAATGCAATAAATATTGTCCGGAGTTGTATCTTGTGATTATGCACATTGAATTGTTTATATTAGATGGTCCTACAAATTCTACCATTTTTTTCGAGCGCGCGTATACATATATATATATATATATATATATATATATATATATATATATATATATATATATATATATATATATATAAATTCTTATACACCGATGTGACATAATATCAAATGTTATATTTAGTTAAAATATTGATAATTCTATTCTTATGTGTTGCAAAATAATTATACAAGAAAATGATAATTTGTTTAATAGGTCAATGTTGATGTCATGCATACTTGCAGGGAGGCATAAGGGTTTGTGTATGCTGTTTGTGGGTTTCAGGGCTTAAATAAAAGAACTATATTTATGCACAGTGAAATATAAAGGACTAAATGAATATGTAAATGTACTGAGAGGCATAAATGTCTAATATATGTAAAGTATTTTTGAGACATAAGAGTCTGAGAGATAAATTGATGTGATGTTTTTGAATGTTATCTATTTTAATTATCTTGCTGTGATATATCCCTTTTTGAAAATTAAAATAAATAAGGAGTAATGATGTAAAGTATTTTTGATGTAAAGTATTTTGATATTTAACTAATAAAAAAAGATTGAGAAATTGAAATACAGATAATTAGTAATAAATTAAAAAAATGGAAGAAAAGTGAGATTTTTTAAAAATTTTATAATAACTCCCTAATTGGCCTCTAATTTTTTTTATTTTTTAAGTATATTTTATATTAATATTTTTAAAACATGTCAATGCATAAGCCAATTAGCCAAGTCAGACTTGCTCAAACATGGCTTATTAAGTAGTGGAGATCAGCAATTGAGAGTTATGGTGTGGGAGAGACTCAAGTATAGATGGTAGGATTTAGGATTTTAGTGAGAGATAACAGTCACGAGTATACTTGTTTAGGATATAGATGATATAAGGTGATGAAGTTTGTATGGGTAGAATAAGTGGTGGTGGTGATTTATTTTTTAGGGTTTATCCACTGTAGAAAGCACGAATGACTGCATCCCTTGAAGTTCCTCCCTTTGATAGCTTTTTCTTCAATAAATAACTTGATATTGCTTGCTTCCTCGACTTCCCTGGACCTCTTGAGAGTGAAGAGTGAAGGCTAGAAAAAGGAATATATAAGAAGAGAGGGGATAGCTAGGGTTGCGGTGAATTTAAGATTTAATTCACTAGATGATAGATAATGATCATGATAAACCCCATTTATAACCATAAATTGTACATTAAAAAGAAAAAAAAAAGGATAATGCTAGAAGAGCTATAGGAAAACTAAGGGTGTCAATATTTGACATGACCCGAAACCCGACCCAGAAAAATCCGGGTTTGGGTCGACCTATTTGTCAAACGGGTCGATTTGGGTTAAAAAATGTGACCTGTTTCTAAAATCGGGTCGGGTTCAGGTTGACCCGGAAACCCGAAGTTGACCCGGGTAAAGATTTGCTAGCCAGCCTTTCGTGCCACACTGCCACGGGTGTCGCCCGGCCTATCCCGCAAGGAGTTGGTCTTGCCTAATCTAGCGTCCGCACGTCACGCGCTCAGCCGCCTAGCCTTAGCCCGCCTAGGCCTGGCTGCCTTCACCACGCTGTCACGAGCCCAGCCAAGCCAATCGCCCACGTGGCACGCAGTAGTCGACACGCTCGCACGAGGCACCGCCTTGTCCTAGTCACCCACCACCTCGCCTAACCCACCTTCAGCCTAGCCTTAGCTCGCCTTAGCCTGGCCGCTCGCCGCCTCACCTAACCCTCCTTCACCACTGCGTCACGCGCCCAGGCTTTTAAACCTGAAATTTAAAAAAGAGAGGGTTTACGGGTTGTGTCGGGTTAACTCGGCAACACTTGTGGGTCAGGTCCGGGTTAGCAATCTTGACCAATTTGCAAAACCGGGTCAGGTTAGGGTCAACCGGTTTAAACTTGTGTCAATTCGGGTTCGACCCGTGGGCCCGTTTTGACACTCCTAAGAAAAACCATCATATAGGTTATCAAATAAGTAGGTCCACTTATGATAATCATTGGATAAGCACCAAACTAGAATATTTTGTCCTCCATTGTTGTGGTTGGTCCTCTTATAGGAATGAGTAATTTGAAAATTCTAACCATTCCTAGAAACTCCCCACTTATTCATCTCATTAATTATGCTCCATCTATATATAATTAGCCATACTTCATGCATCTCAATTGATCATTTAGGCTTTATCCTAGCTCAAAACTTTGGGCTGCACCTTAGGTTTTGAATTTGTACTTTATCTAAGCTTGATTTAAGCCTGATTTCATGTAGAAGTCTTTTGGAACAAATTACCCATGATGAACAAAATGACAAAAGATTAAATCCTTACTCTCATGATTCCCCACCAAAAATATGAAAGAAAACTTTATAATCATAACATGATCTCAATCACACAAAAAGCCTCCGAAACAAATCACAAATCTTAAATATAAGTTTTAAGACTGCATATTTACTTTTAGGGGGAACGTAAAACGCTATCTCGGAACACAGTAAAAAAAAACTGATAATCTATGAATGTTAAAAGTTTTAAGAGTGCGTGCATTAAAAGTAAGGACTGAAGAGTATTAATTTCAATATTACTATTTTAAATTTCAGACATTGTTTAAAATTGCGCAATATGAGACTCGCCTTGAGGCCTGCCTTCGCACAATTCCATTGAAAAACACCTCGAGGCTTACGCCTCGAGTTTTTTTATGAGGCTTGCGCCTCTACTTGTTGAGGCCTGCCTTGAGGCATGCCTCGCCTCACTGGCGTGAGGCTTACGCCTCACCCTATATATATTAAAACTTACATAAATCCTGAAGTAAAGCCCCAAACAAATCACACTTCTTGTGCCCCAAGTCGCAACAATGTCCTCTCAACTACCTCAACCTCCAGCCCGTCACCTTTGCCACAACTACCAACATCATAGCCTCCATCAAGAATCACTTGAAAGCGGCACACCACCACTACCTCTAAAACTTTTGGAGTATTAATCTCATTTTTATGTTGATAAAAAACATTTTTGAAAGAGTAAAATGCCTAAAATAAATGAAGAATAAGTATATTGGGAGGCATTAGACTCCACAAATGAGACGTGGAGATCAATTTGTTATAACGACGACTCAAATAAAGATCCTCTCAGTGATGAAATAGAGATGATTTTCTAGTTATTGCCAACTTTTTATTAGAGCACAAAAGCAACAATTGTAATTAATCATGTATAGCCTATTATATAGCCGTGTATATATCTGTGTATAGCTGAACAATCTATAAATAGGTATGTCCAGTATAGAATAGGAAGATAATAAAATCATTTACTTCTTTCCTTCTATAATTCTTCTTTTTGGTTCTTGCTCGACGGCTTCTACCTGGGTATAGATTTCTACATGGTAATAGAACTCTAGGAGACGATCCAGGGAGATTCATGGCGTCCACAACGTCTCCGACCACTCAGCAGGCAGAGTCCTCCACCTCCGTCACACCAGCTCTCTCATCCTCTCTCAAATTCGTTCTTTCTACCCTCAAGAACATCGTTAAAAATCCCCTATCACCGGACAACTACCCTCTATGGCGCTCCCAAATCCTCAAGATATGTCGAGCAAATGGGTTTGATTCGTTTCTTGATGCCCAATCCATCATTCCAGAACGGGTTCTCATCCAGAACTCTGGATCTTCCATTCTGAATCTTGCTTACACGCAATGACTTTTAACCGATCAAAATCTTGCGGCTGCCATTTGCTCTACCATCTCAGCATCTATTCTTCCTTATGTTCTTGATCTTGACTCTACCGCTGCCATCTGGAATGCTTTGCAAATCTGATTCCAATCCACAAATAGGTTTAAGGTCATTCAACTCAAGAATGGACTTCACCACATCTCCCTTAAAAACTCTACAATGCTGCAGTATCTCAACGAAATCAAGAAACTCGTTGATCAAATTGCAGGAGTCGGCTCTCAGCTCGACTCGGAGGATATTATCCTTCACATTCTAAACGGCTTACCACAGCCATATCAATCATTCAAGACAGCCATCCAAACAATGACCCAACCATTAAGTCTCGATCAGCTCTATTCGCTTCTCATCAGCGAAGAAATTAACATAGCATCTGATACGGCTCGATTTGATACTACAAATCAATCCAACATGGATATGTTCTCATCTCGCGGTCGTGGCAGAAGAGGCCGAGGTCGAGCTCCCAGTTCACAAACTACATCCAGAGAAAAGCCATCTTCGCTTTCCAGTGTATGCCAAATTTGTCTGAAACGTGGTCATACCGCGCCGGAATGCTGACACCGGCTGAACCCACAGTACGTTCCGTCTCCGGCTAGGCAATCACTGACAGCTGTAGCGGCTGACTCAAATCAGTCCTACACGGATTGGTTTCTTGACTCGGGGGCTTCTTCACACATGACAAGATCTCTCGACAACCTCTCAATCTCCAATTAATATCAAGGTTCGGACGGCATAACCCTCGGCGATGGGAGTTCGGTCAGCATAGCTCACTCCGGCAAAGGCTTGCTACCGACTCCCTCTCGTAAGCTCAATCAGTCTAACATCCTTCACACACCAGCACTTCATTATAATTTGCTATCTAGCTCACAACTTACTAAAGATAACAATCTTGCCATCATATTTGATCCCTCTGGTTTTGCGTTTAAGGACCTGACGAACCATCAAATTCTTCTTAAGGAACCGTGCAAGAACGGGTTGTATCCTCTCCGCACGCCGACTGTTTCACATCAACAATATGCGCTCCATAGCCATACCAAACCGGATACTCCGTGGCACGATCGATTGAGCCATCCCAATCACAGGACTCTCGCTAGTATTGCTAGTTCTAAGCCGCAGTTAAAGATTCACAAAAATAATATAGAATGTCAATCTTGTATGATGAACAAAAGTCATAAACTGAGTTTTGATATGTCTACCAGTAAAACACATTTTCCTTTGTCTCTTACTCACTCCGACGTGTGGGGTCCTGCTCCCATGTCGTCTTACACCGGCTATCTTTACTATGTTACGTTTATTGATGATTACACTAGATTTACCTGGATTTTTCCTTTAAGGCACAAATCCGATGTGCTTTCTACCTTTACGCATTTCAAATTATATATTGAGAACGCATTGTCTAAAAAGATCAAATGTCTTCGCACGGACGGAGGCGAAGAGTATCTCAACAATTCGTTTGTTACCTTCCTTCGAAACCACGGCATACAACATCAAGTCTCGTGTCCGTACACACCGGAACAAAATGGGGTTGCGAGAGAAAACACAGACACATTCTCGAAACAGCTCGAACACTCATTCATAAAGCTTCAATTCCCTACAGGTACTGGCCAGAGGTAGTTCTAACATCTGTATTCCTGATTAACCGCATGCCAAGCTCGGTTACCAAACATACATCGCCATATACAATGTTGCATCACAATAAACCTGAATATAATTTGCTGTGGGCATTTGGGTGTACATGTTTTCCACTCTTGCCGAACACTCATAGGCACAAACTTCAGCCAAAAACGGTAAAATGTGTGTCTTGGGCAACTCCGACATGTATAAAGGGTATAAATGCTTAAATCCTACCAACAATAAAATTATTATGTCTCGCATGTAACGTTTGATGAAACAAAATTCCCGTTTGCTACTCTCAATATCTCTACATCCTCTGGACCAGATCAGATCTCTCCCCTCTTTCTAACGCCAACCTCTGCATCCAAACCTGTCATTAACTCTGCTGGAAAGAGTCAGGCGGTCCGTCCACATACACAGCACAAGGAAGCAGCTACACACATACCTGTTGCTGACCAAGTCTTGATCCCTGACTCCTCTACCGAGCATCTCATTCAGCATCCTTCTCAGCCAAATCATCAGGGGACTCATCAGATGTTAACCCGACATAAAACGGGCAATCTGAAACCTATTACAAGATTAAATCTTTTACATTATACTGCCACCACTGATAATTCATCTGCTCCCTCAGGTTACACAGAAGCATCAAAAATCCCCGAATGGAGACTAGCAATGGCCGAAGAATTCTGGGCATTACAAAAGCAAGGCACCTGGGATCTCGTATCTCCGCCCCCGAACTCATCTGTCTTAGGGTGTAAATGGACATATCGCAAGAAACTACACTCTGACGGTTCCATTGCCAAATACAAAGCTCGCCTTGTCGCTCAGGGAAACAATCAGGAATACGAACTCGATTACACTGAAACATTTAGCCCGGTTGCTAAATTACCAACTATTCGCATAATGCCTACCGTAGCTCTTCACAACGAATGGCCCGTACACCAACTTGACGTGGCCAATTCCTTTCTTCACGGATCCCTCTCAGAGACCGTTTATATGCGGCAACCAAAAGGATTCGAAGACACGAATAATCCGCATCACGTTTGTCTTCTCCGCAAAGCTATCTATGGGCTTAAACAGGCGCCGCAACAATGGTATAACACGTTCACATCATTCTTGGTTTCCCTTGGCTTTACTCATAGTAAATCCGACCCCTCCCTTTTGCTTTTTAAAAAGAACAAAATACAATTATTTTTGCTCATTTATGTTGATGATATTCTACTAACGGGAAATAATCAAGATGCCATTACAAAGATTCTTCATCAGCTACACACCAATTTCACCATGAAGGAGCTCGGACATGTAAATTCCTTCCTGGGAATTCAGATTCAAAAACATCAAGATCGGTACTTTCTATCTCAAAAGCTCTATGCAGATTCAATCCTACAAATGGCGCAACTATCAAAGTGTAACTCTCTGTCCAATCCTACCTGCACTGAGCTGCCAAAGGACATCCCGTTGGATTCAATACTTGCTGATCCTACCACATATCGCAAGATCACAGGCTCGTTGCAATACCTAACGCTAACACGACCAGATATCTCCTATAGCGTCAATCTTCTCTCTCAACACATGCACCAACCACAGCCTCAACATGCGTTTATTCTCAAACGCCTTCTCTGTTATATTAAAGGTACGCTAGACTATGGCATTCCTATTCTAAAATCTAATCTCTGTCTTTCCTCCTACTCGGATGCAGATTGGGCTGGAGATCCAATTTCAAGAAAATCAACATCCGGCTATTGCTCATATCTTGGACAAAACTCATTTCTTGGATGGTTAAGAAACAGACTACAGTGGCTCGATCATTCACAGAGTCCGAATATCGTGCTCTCGCAGCACTTACAGCAGACGTAATTTGGCTCCGGCGATTGCTTACAGATTTCAGAATTCCCCAAACTGAACCGACAGACATCTATTGCGACAACACATCGGCCATAGCTCTTGCAAACAACCCGGTGTTTCATGCTCGCACAAAACACATAGAGATCGATCAACGGTTTGTTCGAGATCACATCCATCAAGGAAACATTAGAATTCTACCTATCAGTACTACAGATCAGATAGCTGATATTTTTACAAAATCTCTGTCAACACCACGATTCCATCATCTACGCCTCAAACTGAATGTTCTTCAAGACCCTTCAGTTTGCCAGGGGATATTAGAGCACAAAAGCAACAATTGTAATTAATCATGTATAGCCTATTATATAGCCGTGTATATATCTGTGTCTAGCTGAACAATCTATATATAGGTATGTCATGTATAGAATATGAAGATAATAAAATCATTTACTTCTTTCCTTCTGTAATTCTTCTTTCTGGTTCTTGCTCGACGGCTTCTACCTGGGCATAGATTTCTACACTTTTTAGCCTTTTTTAGAAATTAAATGTAGATGAGTAGGAAACTAAGGAAAAAGAAATTTGAAGTTAAACTTAATATTATAGACTTATATGATACTTTTATGCAATTTCTATATTTAATAATTTTTTGCTCATGTAATATTTGTATTTCTTATATTTCATGCAATTTATCAATAGTCACTTTACATCTTGTGCAATTTTTTGTTTCATATGCATGTCATTGTGTTATTTTATAGTTCAATAGAAAGATAATGTCATGAGGACATCATCAGCGATTTCAACACGTGTACCATCGGAGATGCCGAAGATCGATGGCCACGATCAGGAGTTTTATTATGAGTCTTTTTTATGTAATAGTTTATTTTATTTTTCAGTTCTTCCGTTTTTGCCCTTATGGGTATTTGGTCGCTATTGTAGCCCAAGGGGCATTTTAGTCTTTTATTTTTCTTTGTCATTTTGAGGCCTATATATATGGCCATTTTCTTATGTAGGAGGATGATAAATTATTGATTGAATGAAAGTTTTCTACTATGTTCTCTTTGTGAGTTCAGAAGATCTCTTAGTGAGTTCTTGCATGAGATCTCTTTGTGAGTTCTCTTGTTTTCTTTTACATCATTAGCTCATCGCCTCGTCCACAAGATAACACAATCTATCCTCACGAGAAGAAGAAGAAGCAAACCCGCCCACCTTGCTTTCTCCTTGGGGATCACCACCCGTCGGCCACCTTAGTCCCACCGGCCGGCCACCTTGCCGCCGGCTCCCCCACCTTCCTCCCTCTCCACCACCTCCCACATCTCCCTCTCCACCCCTCATTGAAATTTGAATTTCAAATTTCAATTTCTTTCCAAATTCGGAAATTCTATTTTAGAAAAGTTTTTGAATTTTGAATTCAATTTCACATTAAATGAAATTGGATTCATTAGAAAAAGATTTTCCTAGTCATCATCCTAATTTGGAAACCCCTCTCCCTCTCTCCCCAATTCCCTCTCTCTCGCCGAAATTATTTCCTAATCTAATCTCTCACTTAGAAAATAATTTGAAATCCCCATAATTTCCCTGAGCCGGATTTTCCTTCATACCTAGGCTTTTAGTTGTTTCCTAATACTAGAGCTGGAATTCAGGAACCAAGAGCATTAAATAATTATCTCATGTTAGCAGGCATTAATGCTTTGTATTAACCCCTTTTCCCATTACTGCTAGCCGAATCCTCTCAAGGGAATTCAATTCCTTTCCTTACCAGTTCTCTCACCCGCTCCCCTCTCAATTTTGAAAACCAAAAATCAATTCCCTCCTCCCGTGAAGCGTTATTTCCTAACAGCCAAAGTAATTCTTTGAAAATATTTTTCAAAAGCTGAGGTTCTCCTGGCCGAAACTCTCACCCATGCATCCCCCTCATTAAACTCTTCCAAAACTCATTATTCTTAATTGGAAATCCCGTTCATCCCTGTTCTCACCTGCTGAAATTTCCAGCCACCGTCCTTGCTTCCCCACCCTACAAAAGCCTCAAACGGCTGCTGCCCTGGAAATTCCAGCAAGAATAACTTGTTGTTCAGCACTTTGGAAGACCACGAACTGCTGTCCCTGCTGCAGCTTTTCCCATTCTACATCAGTTTGGGGGATAAATCCAGGTTTATTCCAGTTTTTGCAAGGAACAATTTCAGATTTTGGAGAGGAGATCCTCTCCGTAGCAAAGCTGGCGTTTCGTCATGACGTCAGCATAGAGATCGACGCCACCATTGAAGATTACGTGGATCGGATACTAGTTTCCCTATCAACCGAAATCGACGAATACTACCGTCCATCCGAGTGTCCACGCTTGCACTGATCATCAACCCCTCCAGCTCCGAATAGCTTTCCCATGGACAGTATTGTAAGCTCCCTCTTCATCGTGGTGATCACATTAGTGTGCTAATATCTTTCTTCTGTTAACCGCAAGAGAGCTTGAGTGAGGGAAACTCAAGGTGACTTTTCTAAATATTAACCCGCGGATTATTGTTAAAGTGCATTCGTCATTACTCGCATGTTTGTTATTGTTTTAAATTGTTGTGCCTAATGAGCTTATAACAATGCCTAAGCAATTTTGCAACTGAGATTTCATTAAATCATTAACTGTGACTCGTTAATCTTTATATCGACTTGCTTACTCCGTTGTCTTATTATGTCTCCGTGCAATTCTTGATTGGTTTCACATCATCTTGGTATCAGAGCATGGTAGGCATGCACGACATGTTAGAAAAACATCCTAGGGTCTAACCTTGAGTTATAATTTAATTTTTGCATGCATATCATCGCATATCTAAATTTTATTCACTGTTTGCATTGCCGTCTTTACAATTCCTGCACGCATTTAGTGAGTTTTGGTTTAGCATTTCATGTACCTAAGTGCTGTCCACACTCTAGACACCTAACCCAACACTTAACGCATTTATTCAAGCCTTGTAGTGTGCTGTCCAGGAAATTTCTGCATCGTTTACCTGCTGTTAGGTGAACCTAACCTAGTGTTTAGGTGCTGTCCACATCCTAAAATCCTGCCTAAACACTTATATTACTTTATGCCTTGTTGTAGTTTGCTGTCCACATCTTTCCTACACACATCTAGTGAAATATAGGCCAGTTTCTTAAGCGTTTGGGTGCTGTCCTCAACCCAACAACCTCCCTAAGTGCCTAGGCTACTTAACCCACTAGCTTAGCTTGCTGTCCAAACTTTTTCTGCACCCTGTAGTGAGTCTAAGTGAGCTTAACTTAGTGTCTAAATGACATCCCTTACGCCCATTCTTCCTTAAGCATCTTAGCACTTTTCAATGGACCCGATAAGACTCCAAAAGAGTTTAGATGACATCGTTAACCTAGTGGGCAATATGACTAGAATTATGACGGAGAAACCTGTTGATTATCCCCACTCGAATTATGTGTCCCACTCTACTTTTCAACCTAGACCCGAGTTTAAGCCACAACGACCTCACTTTGAGTCACCTTACCGTCTACCCACCTTTGATGGTTCCTTGGACCCTTACCACTTTAGGGAATGGGCGAGACAACTAGATGACTATTTTGAATCATGTCATATCCCTGAATCCCACCGAGTTAGCATCGCTAAATCTCACCTAAAAGGTCGAGCTCTTCAATTTTGGGCAAGATTGGAAGATCATAAAGAGTCTCGCGGTAAGTACCATACTTGGAAAGACATGAGGCGAGATCTTAATTTAAAATACCGACCCTCTACCAGTGACCACCATGTAGAGCCCCGCCCCACCTTTTATGTTGGAACAAACCGTGGACATTACTGGGGTCGAGACCACCCATCCTTTAGTAACGACAGGGTAGCTGTCCCACCATGTTGGTCTTCATTCAGTCTTGGTGACCGACCATTTAGTGGCTCTTCTGTTGGTTCGAGCCCATATGACTCCCCACTTGGATCGACTTCTAGCCATCTCAGTCAACCTTTAGCCTCACCAGTCCTTGACCCTGCAAGCATGATTATAATAAAGGAAAACATTATGAAGAAGAGGTTCCTTGAACCTGAGACTGAGTGCATCCATTTCGTGGATGCTAGTGATATCACTAATGACGAAGAATTCTTTGAGGATGAAACATAAGTGATTGAATCAGACTCCCAGAATGACTTAAACCCTGAGCTAGGAAAGTTAGAACCTGTAAACGTCGACACCTTAACCCACCCCGATCCTAGTCTCCTCGAGGATAAGTCTTTGGACAAAGTATGCCGAGACGATAGGAATATGATCTTGGAAGAAGCCAATCTGGCCTTGGACACATTGTATTTAAATTCGGAAGATCCTGATTTAGTCGTATTACATACTAAGTTGACTTTGGAGAATCTTGATGGTAATAGTCTCGAGTCGGAAGTGGTTCAACGACACTTACTACCTGATTTAATTCCTGATTTAATTGACCCTAAACCCATTTATCCTGATTCTATTGAGCATAGCACTATGAGTTCGGATGATACTGATTTGGGTCTGAAAGTTTTTTAGCCGAATTTGAGTAATGAATCTCCTTTTGTTTTATTGGAGTTTAGTTTAGGAGTGACTCATCTAGAGTTACATTTTAACAAGTGTGTCTTTCTTGATTGGACTTATCTCTTCATTCCTCGTACCGACAACAACATTAGAGAGAATCTTAGCCCATGCTTTAATGTCACTGATCTAACTGTTGTGCCCACTTCTGATAGGAATACCTTACCCCATTTCTTGAGTCTCATACCTGCTGGTGACTCTTTGGACTATCCCCTTATGGTAGTGAGTCAGGACCCATCTTCTTATCATATCCATGACTCCTCCCAACATGTCCTCTTTAGTCTTGTCCTCCCCTAAAAAATGTAACTTCTTTAAGTTGTTGGATCTAGTAATTTAGGATGTTAAGCCTAAGTGAGTGTCCCAAGGCTAACCAGGGGGGGTGAATTGGCAATTAAAAAATGTAACTTCAACTTGGAATTTTAGAAAACCTTTTGAATTATTGATGCAAGTTAAAATTAAAGTTTTAAAATAAACTTTTCAACCAGAGTAAACAACTTGCAATGAAATTAAATGCGGAATAAAAAATAAGAAAGAACACACCAGATTTATAGTGGTTCGGTCAAACCTTGACCTACATCCACTCCCCAGAGGCACCCTCTGAGTATTGCACTAAAACCACAAAGTGACTCTCCTTTTGCTCCCACAGCAAGGCGGAGAAGCCTGTACAAAATCACTTTCACCTTCCCCGGTGCGGCGGAGTAGCCGGGTTCTTTAACACCAAAGAGATCTTCTTCTTGCCAAAACTTCCCTCAAGACGACCCTTTCCTCTCTCCCTTTCAAGTTCTCTCTTCAAGTTTTCTCCACAAGAATGAAGACACAATGACTGTTAAAGATACACTTTGTCGTCCTTTTACACTTCTCCAAGTGTCGGCAGAGAACCGGACCGATGTTGTTGAACTTCACTTGAGAGCCTTCGCCGGAGCAACCGTGTGAATATCCCTCCACACTCCCTTGAAATCCCCTCCAAGGATCTTCTCCCTCTCAATGATCCCTCTCAAAGAGAAAACAACTCCAAAGGCATTTGTAATAGTTTCTAGGACTCCTTATATAGAAAGGAGAAGAAAAACCGTCCAAAAAACGTGCTAAAAATATGTTTTTCTGCACACTGGATCGTCCCGTACGAAATTTTGTTCATCTGTACGAACCAATTTCGTCCTGGACGAAATTGGTTCGTCCCGGGACGAAAATATTTCGTCTGGACGAACAGTTATATCAAAAGTCGGTTCCGGAAACTGCCAGAAACTGCCATAGTCGGTTCCCATCGTCCTGGACGAACTGGACTTCGTCTGGACGAAATTTTTTACATAAAGAAACTTGTCCTGGGACGAAAATGATTTCGTCTGGACGATTAGGACTTAGAAAATATTTCCAGTTCAGTTCTTGTCCGTTCCATTGCTCTTACAAGGAGATAACTGATCTGATCGTCCCGTACGAACAATGTTCGTCCCGTACGATCAATACAAAAACTTTTTCAAGATCTCCTTTAAGTTTGTGTAAATTTATTCACTCAATTACAATCACTCCCTCTCAAATTTAATTCAAATAAAAAAAAAGTACAAGCTTCAATTTCATAAAGTATGTCATGCTGAATTTGATTTGAAGTCTTCGTAGTCTGGAGTTTGATTTTCCTGAAATATTAGTACACACAAGAGCAAAAACAAATCTTCCAAAAAGTGTTAGGAGATAACTACACATAAAACAATAATATTTGGAATCATCAAAATAATACAAGTTGCAAGAATGTAAAACATGCAAATAGCAACTTTCCTAACAATCTCCCCCTTTTTGATGATGGCAAAACAATTATTGTTAGTAAAATTTCAAACCATTTTAAAATCTCCTAAACTCCCCCTGAATTGATGAATACATTAAAATAAGGAGGCATTTAAAAAAACAATTTTTGTTTTAAAATTTTACATACACACATACACAAAAACAATACACAAAAAACATTACAAGACACACACAAAATTTTTTAAAAAAAAATTCTCCCCCTAAACAATACAAACAATAATCTCTCCCCCTTTTTGACAACAACAAAAAGTGAAGAAAAAATAGACTAGTATTGTAGAAAATCTTATGAAAAATTCATATGTAAATTTAATCTAAAAAAGTGATTGACATAAGAATGCAACTAAGAATTAAGAACATTAGTCAAATCATAGAATTTCATAGAATTTAAAAAATTGATATAACATTGTAATAAGTAAGAATTTATGAAAAACATGATTCAATTTAGACATTTATGATATGAAAAATCATTGTAATAAAGATGAGTAAAAAATTGCATATTCCAAAAATCAATTGAAATATAAATGAACATTAGATCTACTTGAATTAATAGACTAAAAAGAATCTGGAAAGAAGAAAATCACCACAAGTGGCGCTTTGCGCATCTTTTTCATATAGGTGGCACATTTTTGTGCATCTTTTTCATATAGGTGGCACACATTTTTGTGCATCTTTCTTTATTGAGCTTATTTTGTGCCTCTTTTTTCATATTTGCAACTTTGTTGCACATTCCTTTTGATTTTGTACATTTGTACAAATTTCAAGAGTAATTGAAT
Source organism: Dendrobium officinale (assembly GCA_019514585.1). NCBI lineage: Eukaryota > Viridiplantae > Streptophyta > Magnoliopsida > Asparagales > Orchidaceae > Dendrobium > Dendrobium officinale. The sequence continues at coordinate 30,366,216 of CM033693.1, read as the reverse complement.
TCTTTCCAAAGACAATAATCTAGAATCTCAAATTTTTCTAAGTGCATAAATATTAATTGAAAATTGAAATACAAAATAAGATAGACATCTAAGATACAATAATAATTAAGATTTTGTAGTCTAAAATGAAAGACATGAAAAAAAAAAATTCTAACTAAAACAAGTTATAGGCAAAAAATTAAATTTAGATAAACTAGATTTTCTAATGAAATTAATTTCTAATTACAATTTTAGTTTAGGCACAATAGAGATTAAAAGTACTAAATGAATTTCATAAAGATTAAGAACATTAACATCGATCTAAAACATGAAATCAAATGAGAAAACATTTCAAAATCATTCAAAAACACTAAAAAAAAAAAACACAAAAAACACACAAAACAAACAAAAATAAAAATACAACAAAAACAAATAAACAAAGGGTTTTAAACATCATTTTTCTCCTGGTCTGATGATTCAGAAGCTAGATCCGCCCAGGAGATTTTTTGCTTTTCATTATTTTCCCATTTTTATAATTTGCTTAGCTTTGCCCTTTTCTTTAGCAGGAAGAGTTCTCAAATTAGGGCACTGACTTTTCAGATGTCCAGATTTCCTACATCCAAAGCAAATAATATTTGAAGAAATCAGAACATTCTTACCATTTTTACCTTTATTCCACTTTTGTTGATGCTTATTCTTGTGCTTTAGTGGACTTTTCAATTTGCTTGTTAAGTCATCGCTTTTCTCACCAACTAAGCCACTTTTCTCCATGTCTTCCGCTTTTAGCATTATTGTTTCACCTGCATCCAAAAGTCTTTGACCCAAACATTCCTCGTAGGCAATGAGTGAGCCAATCAAATTATCAATAGAATATTCATTCAAATTTTTCGATTCACAAATAGCAACAACTTTGGCATCAAACTTGTCAAGTAAACAACGTAGAATTTTATTGACTATTTCAAAGTTAGAAAACTCTTTACCTAAAGCATGTAATGATGTTACAATTTGAATAAAACCTAGTATACATGTCTAAGATCGACTCATAAGGTTTCATGCTAAAGAGTTCATAGTCATTCATCAAAAAATTCAACTTAGATTGCTTGACTTCACTAGTACCTTCATATGTAATGCATAAACTGTCCCAAATTTCCTTACCTGTAGTACATGTAGAGACTCTCATATAATCTTCAGAATTTAAAGCACAGAACAAACAATTCATACATTTAGCATTTAATTGTGCATAAATTTGTTCTACTCTACTCCATTCAGAAAAAGGGATATCAGTTTTGATTCCATCTATAATACGTGACGGTACAGAATAACCACTTTGAATCATATGCCACATGCGATAATCTATTGATTGCAAGAAAGTAGACATTCGAATTTTCCAAAAATCAAAAGAAATACTTTCAAATAAAGGTGGTCTAACAATCGAAGATCCATCTAACAATTTATGGTTTCTAAAATTAGCCATATTCATTTTTCAAAAAGTAGTCTAAACTTATGATTTTGAAACAAAGCTCTGATACCACTTGTTGGATCTAGTAATTAGGATGTTAAGCCTAAGTGAGTGTCCCAAGGCTAACCAAGAGGGGGGGTGAATTTGCAATTTAAAAAATGTAACTTCAACTCTTGGAATTTTAGAAAACCTTTTGAATTATTGATGCAAGTTAAAATTAAAGTTTAAAATAAACTTTTCAACCAGAGTAAACAACTTGCAATGAAATTAAATGCGGAATAAAAAATAAGAAAGAATACACCAGATTTATAGTGGTTCGGTCAAACCTTTGACCTACATCCACTCCCCAGAAGCACCCTCTGAGTATTGCACTAAAACCACAAAGTGACTCTCCTTTTGCTCCCACAGCAAGGCGGAGAAGCCTGTACAAAATCACTTTCACCTTCCCCGGTGCGGCGGAGTAGCCGGGTTCTTTAACACCAAAGAGATCTTCTTCTTGCCAAAACTTCCCTCAAGACGACCCTTTCCTCTCTCCCTTTCAAGTTCTCTCTTCAAGTTTTCTCCACAAGAATGAAGACACAATGACTGTTAAAGATACACTTTGTCGTCCTTTTACACTTCTCCAAGTGTCGGCAGAGAACCGGACCGATGTTGTTGAACTTCACTTGAGAGCCTTCGCCGGAGCAACCGTGTGAATATCTCCTCCACACTCCCTTGAAATCCCCTCCAAGGATCTTCTCCCTCTCAATGATCCCTCTCAAGAGAAAACAACTCCAAAGGCATTTGTAATAGTTTCTAGGACTCCTTATATAGAAAGGAGAAGAAAAACCGTCCAAAAACGTGCTAAAAATATGTTTTTCTGCACACTGGATCGTCCCGTACGAAATTTTGTTCATCTGTACGAACCAATTTCGTCCTGGACGAAATTGGTTCGTCCCGGGACGAAAATATTTCGTCTGGACGAACAGTTATATCAAAAGTCGGTTCCGGAAACTGCCAGAAACTGCCATAGTCGGTTCCCATCGTCCTGGACGAACTGGACTTCGTCTGGACGAAATTTTTACATAAAGAAACTTGTCCTGGGACGAAAATGATTTCGTCTGGACGATTAGGACTTAGAAAATATTTCCAGTTCAGTTCTTGTCCGTTCCATTGCTCTTACAAGGAGATAAACTGATCTACGATCGTCCCGATCAATACGAACAATGTTTCGTCCCAATTACGATCAATATAAAAAAAACTTTTTCAAGATCTCCTTTAAGTTTGTGTAAATTTATTCACTCAATTACAAAAACTCCCTCTCAAAAATTTAATTCAAATAAAAAGAATACAAGCTTCAATTTCATAAAGTATCCTAACATAAGTCCCCTCATTTTATGTTTAAATGAGATTAATAAGAAAATTGAGTTAAGAAATGTAAATTATAAACTTAATGCTGGTCATGATAAAATATTTAAAGAATTCAAAGTTGGTGATTTTGTGATGGCGTGGATTCGTCCAGAACGGTTTCCTCAAGGAACCGTTAAGTTACATGCTCGAATCGCAGGACCTTTTAAAATAATTTCAAAGATAAACAGTAATGCCTATGTGCTAGACCTTTCTGAAGGTTTCAACATTAATCCTACGTTTAATATTGAAGATCTTGTAGCCTTCGAGGGACTAGAGTTTAGCCCTACCAATCCACTATATAATGAGCCTTGTGTGAACCTTCCCAGTGAGAACCCCAGCCTACCCCCTTTCCCTAATTTGCTATATTTACCCAATACAGAAAGATTGAAGCAATACTTGATCATATCCACTAAAGAAGGTGGGTGCCAAAGGTACATAGTTCATTAGAAAGGGAAATCGGAGACGGAGGACATGTGGTTTGATCCGGAGGAGCTGCAGATGAGTGGACCCCGGCTTACTAGAGTGGTACGAGAGCTCTACAGATGATTACTCGACGGGGTCGAGTTTTCTCCCACCTGGGGAGAATGATGAGGACATCGTCAGCGATTTCAACACGTGTACCATCGGAGATGCCGGAGATCGACGGCCACGATCAGGAGTTTTATTATGAGTCTTTTTTATGTAATAGTTTATTTTATTTTTCAGTTCTTCCGTTTTTGCCCTTATGGGTATTTGGTCGCTATTGTAGCCCAAGGGGCATTTTAGTCTTTTATTTTTCTTTGTCATTTTGAGGCCTATACATATGGCCATTTTCTTATGTAGGAGGATGATAAATTATTGATTGAATGAAAGTTTTCTACTATGTTCTCTTTGTGAGTTCAGAATATCTCTTAGTGAGTTCTTGCATGAGATCTCTTTGTGAGTTCTCTTGTTTTCTTTTACATCATTAGCTCATCGCCTCGTCCACAAGATACCACAATCTATCCTCACGAGAAGAAGAAGAAGCAAACCCGCCCACCTTGCTTTCTCCTTGGGGATCACCACTCGTCGGCCACCTTAGTCCCACCGGCCGGCCACCTTGCCGCCGGCTCCCCCACCTTCCTCCCTCTCCACCACCTCCCACATCTCCCTCTCCACCCTCATTGAAATTTGAATTTCAAATTTCAATTTCTTTCCAAATTCGGAAATTCTATTTTAGGAAAGTTTTTGAATTTTGAATTCAATTTCACATTAAATGAAATTGGATTCATTAGAAAAAGATTTTCCTAGTCATCATCCTAATTTGGAAACCCCTCTCCCTCTCTCCCCAATTCCCTCTCTCTCGCCGAAATTATTTCCTAATATAATCTCTCACTTAGGAAATAATTTGAAATCCCCATAATTTCCCTGAGCCGGATTTTCCTTCATACCTAGGCTTTTAGTTGTTTCCTAATACTAGAGCTGGAATTCAGGAACCAAGAGCATTAAATAATTATCTCATGTTAGCAGGCATTAATGCTTTGTATTAACCCCTTTTCCCATTACTGCTAGCCGAATCCTCTCAAGGGAATTCAATTCCTTTCCTTACCAGTTCTCTCACCCGCTCCCCTCTCAATTTTGAAAACCAAAAATCAATTCCCTCCTCCCGTGAAGCGTTATTTCCTAACAGCCAAAGTAATTCTTTGGAAATATTTTTCAAAAGCTGAGGTTCTCCTGGCCGAAACTCTCACCCATGCATCCCCCTCATTAAACTCTTCCAAAACTCATTATTCTTAATTGGAAATCTCGTTCATCCCTGTTCTCACCTGCTGAAATTTCCAGCCACCGTCCTTGCTTCCCCACCCTACAAAAGCCTCAAACGGCTGCTGCCCTGGAAATTCCAGCAAGAATAACTTGTTGTTCAGCACTTTGGAAGACCACAAACTGCTGTCCCTGCTGCAGCTTTTCCCATTCTACATCAGTTTGGGAGATAAATCCAGGTTTATTCCAGTTTTTGCAAGGAACAATTTCAGATTTTGGAGAGGAGATCCTCTCCGTAGCAAAGCCGGCGTTTCGTCATGACGTCAGCATAGAGATCGACGCCACCATTGAAGATTACGTGGATCGGATACTAGTTTCCCTATCAACCGAAATCGACGAATACTACCGTCCATCCGAGTGTCCACGCTTGCACTGATCAACCCTCCAGCTCCGAATAGCTTTCCCATGGACAGTATTGTAAGCTCCCTCTTCATCGTGGTGATCACATTAGTGTGCTAATATCTTTCTTCTGTTAACCGCAAGAGAGCTTGAGTGAGGGAAACTCAAGGTGACTTTTCTAAATATTAACCCGCGGATTATTGTTAAAGTGCATTCGTCATTACTCGCATGTTTGTTATTGTTTTAAATTGTTGTGCCTAATGAGCTTATAACAATGCCTAAGCAATTTTGCAACTGAGATTTCATTAAATCATTAACTGTGACTCATTAATCTTTATATCGACTTGCTTACTCCGTTGTCTTATTATGTCTCCGTGCAATTCTTGATTGGTTTCACATCATAATGTCACTTTTTAACATATTATTTGAGTATTATATAAAATTTTACTTTTAACATTTATTTGCATTTAATGTAATTTTTTATTTTGAGGCTCCCGCCTCAAAACGCCTTGAGGCTTACACCTCGCCTCACAAATAAAAAATGCCTCAATACCTAATTGCGCAATTTTAAACATTGATCTCAGATGTTAGTTTAAAACATTACGGGACTATGTCACAACTTAAAATATGACACTGCAGTAGCTTAAAATGTTTGGTACTTCAGAAGTGGAGGAATGCATGTTAAATTAAATTGAACCATTTAAATAATCAAGTTAAAGTAATCAGGTGCACATGAACTGTCACTGTGAATGCATGTTTAATTCTTCATTGACATAATACCGCAAAATTAATGTTTAATGAACTTCCATATCTAAGAGAACTATTTGACTATCATTTCTAACATCATTTGAGCTCTACCTTTGATGCATTTTATTTTTGTCTTGCATTTTAATTTATCTTGCATTATTTGTTTTGGACAAATTTAGTTATGTTTGCTATTTTATTTTATGCTATCCAATGATGGTGGTAAATCCAATGATCATGGTAGGAAAAGGATTGGGTTTGCTTACCTTGGGTTTGCCGGCTTTAGGGTCCACCTTATCCTTTGGGCTGTTTTCTAGTTCTATGGGAGCCTTGGCTGATTTCGGTTTTGAGCTTTAGTTGTTGAAATTTTAGTGGTGCAAGCTCATTAATATCATGTGGAGGTGTAGCTCATTATGAGCTGATGTTTAGCTCTAAATTCATTATGAGGTGCAAGCTATTAGGTGAGTGGAACTTGTCTTTTCCTCTTCTTCTTTGCCTCTTGAGCTGCTGCATTATTTTCCCTCATTTGGCTGCTGGAACCGTGGCCTTCAATGTGCTTTAATGGTGGTTGTTGGTTTCTTGTGCTTGGCTGTTGGAACCAAAATTCCCTCCTTGGATTTGCTGTGCCGTTTGGGGTTTCTCTGTGCTGGAACCGTGGCCACCTCTTGGAGTTTTGAGGTGTTGTTTGGAATTTCTATACCTGTGCTGGAACCGTGGCCTTTTTCCTTGAAACTTGCTATGCTGTTTGGAATTTCTGTGCAGGAAATTGATGGCTTTTTATCACTCCATTTATGAGAAATCTTGGGCTGTTTGGTTCCCCTCTCTTGCCTATATATATGAGATGTTTTGTGATGAATTGGTGGGTGAATATTTGAGAGCAAAGTTGCTATAACCTGCGGGTTCTTCTTGGAAAAGCTTGAGAGCTTTGTCCACCTTCTTCCACCTCCTCTGGAAATCTTGCGAGCTCTTTCCAACCTTTCGTCTCGGCTTCTAACCTCTTTCTTCTCTACGCAAGTTCCACTCCACCTGTATCTTTCTTCTAAGTTCCGTGGGTAAAAGTTGTTGGCTGTTTTGGTGGTATTTGGTGGCTGTTTTTGTGGCATTTGCTGGAGGAGTTTGGTAGAACGTTGGATCCCTTTTGCAGTGGTGGACCCTTGGTTTGCATATCTAAATCCTTATTCTTAAATATATTCCTACACTCGGTACATGTGAGGAGTCCTCTTGCAGGATGTTCTGAGGATAGTGTTTAGTTATTTTATGTTTAATTTCATTGCTAACCTTTCTTTGTGTTTTGGTTTTTTTGGATGATCTTTGCTCTTTCTTTCTGAAATTTAGTGTTCCATTTGGTCTTTTGTGTTGTCCAAGAAGTGTCTTAAACTTTTATAAAAGTGGAGTTTGATTTGCTTGACTTTCTCTTTGAGTTTTGTTCTAAGTTGTTTACATCAATTTGGTATCAGAGCAAGTTCTCTTCCTCGGTGGTTTTGTTTTTGTTGGATTTGTTTGGCAAATCTTTTCTATTCTCCTAAATGGCTAATAATCCAGCTGATTGGCAACACCTTTTGCAAAAAACTAAATAATTTGCAACAACAAATTAATTCCATGGCTGAAGCAATTGAGAACTTAAATGTTAACAACGCAAATGCTAATCCTAATGATCAAACTTCTGAAAGTGAAGAGGAGGTTCCTAGAAATCATCGTAGACAACAAAAAAATTGGGATTATGGAATAAAAATTGATGTTCCTAATTTTGAGGGCAAACTACAACCTGATCAATTTCTTGAGTGGGTAGAGAAGATAGATCAATTTTTTGAGTGGAAAGAAATACCTGATAATCGGAAAGTTTGCTTTGCTAGCTTAAAACTTTCTGGTCATGCTTTAACATGGTGGAAAAATTTTCAAAATAATAGACTTAGAAGGGGAAAAGAAAAAGTTCAAAATTGGGAAAGAATGAAGGAGAAAATGAAAGGAAAATTTTTGCCAACTGATCACGCTCGAACTATATTCCAAGAATTCAACAATATGAAACAAGGAAATCAATCAATTGAAGAATACACTGAAATGTTTTACAAACTTCAATCTCAAAACGATTTAGAAGAATCTGAAGAGAAAACTGTGTCAAGATACATAAATGGTTTAAAATGGTCAATCCAAGATCAACTCAACCTGCATCATATTATTAAAACTGACGAGGCTTATCATATGGCATTAAAACTGGAAAAGCAACATCAACGCGAAAAGGGTCACAATAAAATTGTGGAAACATATAAGCGACGTTCATCTGGTGGAATTAAACCTCAAACTTTTGGAGGAACTTCTGGTTTGAAAACTAAAACCTTTGAAAATCAAAATTCTGAAAAGGGAAAAGGGGTTATGGGAACTAAACCATCTGATCCACCGAAATTAATCGGACCATGTTATAAATGCGGGCTTTATGGTCATCTTTCAGCTACTTGTAGGAAAAATAACCCACCCAGAAATAACCTCATTGAAAATGATGGAAATTCAGAAGAAGGAGAAGTAGATGAAACTGAATCTGAAAATGACAATGAAATTGAGAAAATTGATGTTGAGGGAGATGAAGGTGGAGATCTTTTAGTAATTCGACAAGTCCTAACGACAACAAATGATAAAGAAGACAGATGGTTAAGAAGAAACATATTCAAAACAACTTGTACCATCGAAGGAAAAAATTTGCACCCTTATGATTGATAGTGGGAGTTTAGGAAATTTTGTTTCTCAAAAACTGATCGACAAACTTAAACTTAAATCAAAACCTCTTGCAAAATCCTATAAGATCTCTTGGTTCAAAGAAGGAGGTGAGGTTCCAATCACTAAGCAATGCACTGTTAATTTATCTATTGGAGGGTCATTCAAAGATCAAGTTGTTTGTGATATTGTGCCTCTTGAAGTTTGTCATATTTTGCTAGGTCGACCTTGGCAGTATTGTAACAAAACCGTTCACAATGGAGAAAAAAACACATACACTTTGATGAAAAATAATAAGGAGTTTACTCTTCATCCACAAAAGAATGTGCCAGATTCACCTGTTAAGAAAAACACAGTTGCCAAAATTACCTCTCCTGAACTGCTTTTAAATGCTAATGATTTGAAACATTTTGAGGTTGCTTATTTGGTTTTTGGAAAAGAATCTGATCCTGTTTTTCATATTCCAAAAAAAATACAAGCTTTATTAGATGAGTTTTCTGATCTGACTCCTGATGATTTACCAATTGGATTGCCTCCTATGCGACAAATTCAACATCATATTGATTTAATACCTGGGGCAACTTTGCCTAACCTTTCTCATTATAGAATGAGTCCGACTGAACATTTTGAGCTTTTTAATCAAGTATCTGAACTGTTAAAAAAGGGGTTGATTCAAGAAAGCTTAAGTCCCTGTGTTGTGCCTGCTTTATTAACTCCAAAAAAAGATGGAACATGGAGGATGTGTGTGGATAGTAGAGCCATAAATAAAATCACCATTAAATATCGATTTCCAATTCCTAGACTTGATGACATGCTTGATATGTTAAGTGGTGCCAAAATTTTTTCTAAACTTGACTTGAGAAGTGGGTATCATCAAATAAGAATAAGACCTGGTGATGAATGGAAAATTGCTTTTAAAACTAAAGAAGGTTTGTATGAGTGGCTTGTTATGCCTTTTGGTCTTTCAAATGCTCCAAGTACTTTCATGAGAACTATGAATCATGTTTTAAAACCTCTCATTGGAAAGTTTGTTGTAGTTTATTTCGACGATATTTTGATTTATAGCATTCACCCTTCTGAACACTTAAATCATGTGAAGCAAGTGCTGCAAATCTTAAGAGAACAAAAACTTTTCATCAATCTTAAAAAATGTTCTTTCATGACTTCAAGTTTGACGTTTTTGGGCTTTATTGTTTCTGCTGAAGGAATAAAAGTTGATCCGATTAAAATTGAAGCAATTCAAAACTGGCCTATTCCTAAAAACATAAGCGAAGTAAGAGGATTTCATGGTTTGGCTTCTTTCTATAAAAGATTTATAAGAAATTTCAGTTCCCTGATTGCTCCTATTACTGATTGTTTAAAAAAAGGGATTTTTAGGTAGACGCCACAAGCTGAAAAAACTTTTGAACTTATTAAAACTAAGATGAGTCAAGCTCCCATTCTTAGCTTACCAAACTTTGAAATCATTGAGGTTGATTGTGATGCTTCTTTATATGAAGGAAATTTAGGTGATTCTGTGGATATTGAAACATTACCACTCTCCACTTCAACACTAAATAAAGAAGATCAAATTGAAGATGTGGTTGATGCGAAAATCACTAAAACAAGACATGGCGAACACAAGAAGTTTTTGGTCAAATGGAGTAATCGTCCCTTAACTGACTGCACCTGGATTGATGCTACAGATCTAAAAGTTCGAAACCAAGAACTATTTGACAGAACTGTTGAAGCTTTCTCATCAGGAGATGAGCCTCTCCCACCATGGGGGAATTGATGCATTTTATTTTTGTCTTGCATTTTAATTTATCTTGCATTATTTGTTTTGGACAAATTTAGTTATGTTTGCTATTTTATTTTATGCTATCCAATGATGGTGGTAAATCCAATGATCATGGTAGGAAAATGATTGGGTTTGCTTACCTTGGGTTTGCCGGCTTTAGGGTCCACCTTATCCTTTGGGCTGTTTTCTAGTTCTATGGGAGCCTTGGCTGATTTCGGTTTTGAGCTTTAGTTGTTGAAATTTTAGTGGTGCAAGCTCATTAATATCATGTGGAGGTGTAGCTCATTATGAGCTGATGTTTAGCTCTAAATTCATTATGAGGTGCAAGCTATTAGGTGAGTGGAACTTGTCTTTTCCTCTTCTTCTTTGCCTCTTGAGCTGCTGCATTATTTTCCCTCATTTGGCTGCTGGAACCGTGGCCTTCAATGTGCTTTAATGGTGGCTGTTGGTTTCTTGTGCTTGGCTGTTGGAACCAAAATTCCCTCCTTGGATTTGTTGTGCCGTTTGGGGTTTCTCTGTGCTGGAACCGTGGCCACCTCTTGGAGTTTTGAGGTGCCGTTTAGAATTTCTATACCTGTGCTGGAACCGTGGCCTTTTTCCTTGAAACTTGCTATGCTGTTTGGAATTTTTGTGCAGGAAATTGATGGCTTTTTATCACTCCATTTATGGGAAATCTTGGGCTGTTTGGTTCCCCTCTCTTGCCTATATATATGAGATGTTTTGTGATGAATTGGTGGGTGAATATTTGAGAGCAAAGTTGCTATAACCTGCGGGTTCTTCTTGGAAAAGCTTGAGAGCTTTGCCCACCTTCTTCCACCTCTGGAAATCTTGCGAGCTCTTTCCAACCTTTCGTCTCGGCTTCTAACCTCTTTCTTCTCTACGCAAGTTCCACTCCACCTGTATCTTTCTTCTAAGTTCCGTGGGTAAAAGTTGTTGGCTGTTTTGGTGGTATTTGGTGGCTGTTTTTGTGGCATTTGCTAGAGGAGTTTGGTAGAACGTTGGATCCCTTTTGCAGTGGTGGACCCTTGGTTTGCATATCTAAATCCTTATTCTTAAATATATTCCTACACTCGGTACATGTGAGGAGTCCTCTTGCAGGATGTTCTGAGGATAGTGTTTAGTTATTTTATGTTTAATTTCATTGCTAACCTTTCTTTGTGTTTTGGTTTTTTTGGATGATCTTTGCTCTTTCTTTCTGAAATTTAGTGTTCCATTTAGTCTTTTGTGTTCTCCAAGAAGTGTCTTAAACTTTTATAAAAGTGGAGTTTGATTTGCTTGACTTTCTCTTTGAGTTTTGTTCTAAGTTGTTTACATCAACCTTTCAATAGCATGATAATAAATTTAATACACAATATCATGGGGAAATTAGACGCCAATAAAGGGGCAACTACGTAAGTATGCATAAAAAAAAATTTAAGCATCAACTTGTTACGATAGCATTTGGCTACGTTAGCGTAATGGTATCCTTCTAGCATTTTTTTTTTAAGTAGCATATACTATGTTAGTTATAAAACGCTAGATTGACATTTAATCACTAGTCATAATGGTCCTGGTAAAGAATCTATACCGAAATGAAAAAAAAAAAAAAAAAAAAGGTTCTTTAAAATAATGGTAGAGTACACATGCAAAAAAAACTTATATAAAGGCATTGTGAGAAAAAGCAAGAAAAACCTCTTTCCAAACTGATTAGGGACAAAAGTGAAATGACAGAAAAAGTATACATCATTTTTGTAGTAATAGTTTTGTCAAGCTTAGGAAAATTAATGTTCCACAATTAATTAAGTCAAGAATTTATATAGCATTTGAATTATTTTAGGACTTTTTTAGTTGTAATTTATTAATTGATAGAGAAATCAATATTTTATAATAGATGATAGTTTTGTTAAGAGTTATCTATAACTAAATTAGATTTGAATTTAATTTGGTTTGATCTTATCTTGTAAGCAAATTTATATAAATGGGGTTTCTATGGCTAGGCGTAGTTGAATTATTGAATTGAAATTTATGATTTATATTCTATTCTCTCTCCTGATTTTTTGTTTCCAGTCTCCAACTTCTATTTAATAATATTCAAATTACTTCATGGCACAAAACTTTTACTGAAAACTCTGGCCCTAATAAAATTCAAAGATATATTTCAATAATTTTGACATTTAGATTGGATTCCAACCTAGTATCAAACCTCAACTTCTCATATGGGCATTAGACTAACAATCGCATATTTTAAAGTAACTCCCTTTTCCCAAGTTGATGTTTTTTGCCCATAAATGACACTTCTAACTTAAGCTTCCACACAAATATGTCATGGTAGTTAATGGAGGGTTAACATAGCTACAAACATAAGAATGCCTGCAACTAAACCACTTACCCTCAAAACCATAACAAATAAATAAGGACAAATATTTTATCTAGTTTTCAGCATAGCTTATTCAATATTTTGGCATTATCCTTGGCATATTCATGATAATGAAAACTTTTGAAGTAATTAAGTTCCGTTCATGAAATATAACTTTTAAATTAAAATATGCAACTATATTCAATCCAGGGCACTAACTAATTATCTTACCAATTTTAGCTCTCAATAGATTTTCTTAAAACCCATTTTCCAAATCCTTGTCGTTCTCATTGAACTAATTATTAATCATGCTAGAAGTAGCTTGTGAAGGGATAAGAATGCTGTGATTTTTTCATAAAGAACAAACATATTAATCTAACATGAAAGGAACTTGGAAGAAATCATTAAGTAACACATTGTAAACACACAAAATATGACTCATGGTATATTAATAATGCATTTCTGCAGTAAAAAGATTACGTATTTATTGACCTTCAATCCAAAAGGAAAATACACTTAAAATTTAAAACGTATAATCATCTAAAATGGCACGTACCAAGAGGGTTGCAACGACAGAGACGCCAACCTGTCAAGATTGTACCCTTCACAAAGCCATATTTTTTGTATGCCTCCATCGAGTATACACTACAGGATGGCACATATCGACAGCTTGAGGGAAGGATTGGTGATATCTCGCCTGCTCAATTTTAAATAAAATATAAAAAAAAATATAACACTAATTCACCGAAACAATATAATAACCTTCAAAGAGAGAATGTAGTAATATATATTCTATTGAACAATAATGCCTAAGAAATCACTCCCGTTGCTAGTTCCAGCTAAGGGAAGAAGAAGGAATCAAGAAGAGACTAGAAAAATATGACGGGAACTATATAAACTTACTTCTGTAAAATTTAAGCATTGATAATGCTGCCCTAACCCCCAAATCATAAGTTTCGTCATCTGAAAGGCACTAAACTTGTACGAATTGAGTATGTTAAAAAACATGCTAGCAAAAAGGTTAGAAAACAAGAAATTGTTAAAAATAAATAGATAAATCCAACCTGTGGCCGTCTTGCTAGACGAGTCATCCTTGGATTGACAGGTCACATAAGATCGGACACCCTTTTTCATTTTCTATTTTCAGATAAAAGTAATCATAAATCAGAAGAGAGGCCGGAATCAAAACGGAAACTAAGGGAATATTAAAGGAATTAAACATTATTAGCTGTCAAATGCCCAACGTTTTGGGGGAGAAAAGCTAAAAATTGGAGCTAGGGTTTCTCTAATTACCAGAGAAGTGTGATGGTGATGGTGCACACCGCATGTCACTCCGAGAGAGAAGCTAGCAACTTCCCTCCTCTCAGCACTTAAGGTATGGCGGGAAGTGAACCCAGCGGGAAAGGAAGAAGAAGAAAGCTCCGGTGGACCGGACAGAGTGAGCAACGACATATGCAGGAACAACGTAGCTCACACGCAGTGCTGTACTGGAGGCTCGGCTCTACTATAAGCTCGGTCGATAAATTTGTGTATTTTTTTAAAGTTTTTGATATTTTAATAAATAAATTTGAATAATTATATATTCTACTTATTTATATTTAAGATAATAACATATTCGATATGAAGCTTGATACGAAACTACACATTATGAAGTTTTTTAAGAAGCTCGAATCTTGTTTGATGCAGAATATGTTTGAAAATTTACTAGATGTTTGATATAAATATTGATTATTTCTCATTAAAAATGATAAACAATCTAATATAAATATTTTAAGTTTATTATAATTTTAAAATATATTAATTAATAAGTACTAAATTATAAAATTAATTAAATATTATAATATATATTAATGAGAATGCATCATAAATATCTAGTAATTGATATAATATTATTATGATATTTAATTAAATTGATTTTTATTTCATAATATTATCTAATTACCCATTTCTATTTTATTTCTATCCCTCATTAATTTTTAACCAGTCTCACTTGCATAGTTCGCTTGCTAGTCGCAATTCCCAAATAACAAACCCTATCATTCTCTCGTTAGTCTTTCTCCGCTATGTCATCACGCCAAACCTGCATCTTTCTCCCCATGTCACTCGGCTCTCTCTTCAGCCCTCCTCTTTTGCCTCTATGCCAATCATGAGACCCTGACGTTCGTTAAGGGTTAGCTTTTCAACTTCTCCTTTTATTGATGTGTTTCTCCTCACGGCCATTTCTTTGTTGTTGCTTTGCAAGTAGTTTTTAGGGCTTGCTACTTCTCCTCTCGGCCTTTCTTATCGTTGCTTTACCTTGTTTAATAATGTTAGATTGAAAGTGTGATGCCTCAAATCTAATTTGAAAGAATTATTCATTTATCTTTTAATAAACAACAACAAGAGTTATCTAATATCATCTATGAGTAATATATAATAAATAGATTCTATAATTCAAAATATTAATGTACACATATATATATTCAATCTCAAAAACTATATATAATACTCAGGATCTACACAATCATCATATAACTATTATGTCCTATGTACAAAAGAAAAATAAAAATAAAAACAGAACCTAAAGAATCCTGACCAGCCTCACATTCCTGCTCCCCTATCGAGTCATGAAATCATTTTACCACATATAATAAGCTTAAAAAACCCATCAAGTCACCAAAATCTACAAATGAAATTAAAGCACGACAAAGGAGCAATATATATATGTCAATAGTAAAATCATAGCAGTTGCATCCATATGATCATTGAATCAATGCAGAAACTATAAAATTCATATACAATAGTAGCATAATCTATAAACAGTAAAACACTACAGTACTTAAGACAATAAAATAGTAAGCTAGTACGAGTGCTAAATTTATAAAGCAATCATTGTATCAATAATACCAATCAATACATAAATCATATAAAATATTAAATCAAACTATCGATAAAAATTGTCGAAATAAAATCAATGTAGTAAAATCATATAAGAATGTACACATGCTATCTAAGCTTCTTATATCACGTGCTCAACATATCACATGCTTAGTATAAGTACATTGAATCAATATTATCAAACAGTATCAATATCCAGATCGGTAATAATAACAATTTAGTTGCAGAAGCAGTAAAATAATATAACAATAAATCCGTACAATAAAAAATAATAATACTTAAAAATACTAATTTCAGTAGTCACATTAAATAAGTAAGATGACTTAATTATCACGGTATTTTTTAGTGTTAGTAAACCGTTGGCTCAGTAAATAAAGTCGTCACTCTTTGCTCATCGGCACAGTAATTATCTCCTTATAACTCTCAATCAGTGTCACATAAATCAGTAGAGGATAACATCAAATCATAGTATTTAAAGGAAAGTCCATCGGTCCACCATCTTCCATAGTCAATCAGTCTCCGACGAACGGGTCAACTAGTCTTTAATTTTTTATTTCATACACACATTATTATTACAATACTATAACAGTAATAGCAACCAGCTATTACTCAAGTATATAACCATATCTATTTTTAATGCATTGCAACAAATAATAAATTATTGAGCTTAATTAAGAAGATGTCAAAATTTCATAATGTTGAATAACACTGAATTCAATTAAATAAAAATGCACATTTTTGGAAAATTGCCAAAATAATAGGAATTGTATAAAATGATGTTTAATATTTTTTTGTCTTACACAACTATTTTTAGAGGTAAAAAAATTTTTTTTGGTAGGTAAAAAAATTTTTTTTGGTAGCTAAAAATTGTTGTATTTTCAAAATTACTCGATGAAAAATCTCAAATAAATACTCAAAATAATCATAATCTTGATATTTATTACATACAAAAAATTACGTGGTAAAAGTTTTGTCAATACAAAGTTATATACGTTTTTTTGTAACAGAAATATAAATTTGATCAAAAAATGCCAAAAGTATAAAATTCTTGAAATCAGAAATAGGGTAAATGTTCGTTATAGCAAGATGAGTAAATCTCCCAATAGGCCCGACCGACGAAAATAGCTCTGTAGCTTTCAAATCTAAATTTTCTTTTTCTCTCTCCTAACCTTTTCTCTAATTGTCCCTCTCACAGGTCTTTGTTAGCCGAAATAAAGAATAAAATGGATTTAAAAAAGTTAAATTAAGTGACATTAGATATTTATTAAAACAACATTTTTATATTATATAATTTATTTAATCAATTTCTTTTAATAGAAAATTCTTAAAAAATTAAAAAAAATATTTATAAAATAAAACATGTATTTAGAAAATATCAGTAAAATCAGTTTGCAAAACGGATACCCGACGGTCCGAAATCCTCACATGTACCGACAAGTACCAATGTCTTAAAGATTTTCACCGGTGTCCAAAATTACGAAAAAATTCCCGCAAGTAAAATGTTACAATCAAAATATTACCGACAAGTTCTATTGCATGAAGTCAGGATGGGAGCTCCCTTGAGATCTAAAGTAATGCACCCCGCTAGTTTCATTTTACTTCCTGCCTTTGGAAGGAGCAAATGATTCATTCTACTTCATTGAGCTTTTTTTTTTTTTTTTAATAATCTTGCTAATTTAGTGGCTTTTTTACTTTTGAAGGTTCTCTTCTTCATTACACCGAGTTATTGCATATATGATCAAGATGTTCTTGTTCATGTTTAATAAATTCTTTGATTTTAACATTAAGAAGCTCTTTCAATAAAAATATCATTTATGAGCTTATCGAGCTACTCATTTATAGGCTAGAGAAAGTATAATAACCCTTAAATTTTAAAAGAGTTGTTTGAACTATAACAGCAAAAAAGTTATTTCATGAGTCATTATGAGTCCTAATTATAAATTATCTTCTCCAAAACATAAATATTATTATGTTATATCTTATATCCCCCGCCATAACCGATATATATATATATATATATATATATATATATATATATATATATATATATATATATATATATATATATATATATATATATATATAATCTATTAAAAAAAATCACTCATGAGTACCATTCATAATATTTTTTAAAGTATTTTTTTATTTTAGAGTAATTAATGATAATATCAATATACTCATTAAAATACTTAAATTATTGTACAAAATAAAATATATAGTGAAAATTTATATTTTTTTTCAAGTAATGTCACCAAAATGTTCTATTCTACAACATACCAAAGTTATACAGTGAAATTTTTTCTAAATATTCATAAATTTGTGTTCATATAAAATCCAATCAAATAAAATATAAAAAATATCGACACAAGTGATGAAATTGAAATCTAAAGCAGGGAAACAATAACCTATCTCAAGACGAACAACTTATCCAACTGACCCATTGAGCTAAATCGGCTCTACGATCTCTAAAACTCATTTTCTCTCTCTAAATTATCTCTCTCACTAATACTAAAAAGGAGAAAATGATGGAATTGGGTATTTATAGACTTATGTTTAGTTTGGGATGACTTTCTTATTGCTTCTTAAACAGCTTTCTAGTAGAAAATTTTTATTTTTGTACTAAAAAATAGCTTTAAGAAGCAGTAAGAAAGTCATCCCAAATGAAGGCTTAGTGTCACAACACTGCAATGCTCCTAGAGAGAATTTCAAATAATCAAATAGTGACTTTGGCGGCCAAAGTATCCATGGAGCGAGTTATGGAGAGTAGGTTGCGGCGTGATACTAATGTTTGATGGAGAATATATAGAGAATAAGGAGGATCTACATAAGATTTTTATTGATTTAGAGAAAGCATATGATAAAGTTCCAAGAGAAGTGCTATGGGAGTTTTTAAAAAGAAAAGAGTTAATAATATTTATATTCAAATCAT
Organism: Dendrobium officinale; assembly: GCA_019514585.1. Lineage (NCBI taxonomy): Eukaryota > Viridiplantae > Streptophyta > Magnoliopsida > Asparagales > Orchidaceae > Dendrobium > Dendrobium officinale. The sequence continues at coordinate 30,347,900 of CM033693.1, read as the reverse complement.
TAAAGATATGTATGCATGAACTATTACTTGTATTCAAACACAAGATGGTTTGACCAAGTATTTTCCTATTTTGATTAGATTACATTAAGGATCAGCCTTAAGCCCATATCTTTTTGCTTTAGTCATGGATGTTCTCACTAGACATTTGCAAGAGGATGTACCTTAGTTTATGCTTTTTGCTAATGATATTCTTCTTGTTGATGAGACTAGAGAGGGAGTTGAAGATAAACTTGAATTATGGAAGCCAACCTTAGAGTCTAAAGGTTTTCACTTGAGTATATCTAAAACTGAATATAAGGAGTGTAATTTTAGTAGCAATAGACCTAGTGAAGGGATTATGACTTTGGGCGATCAAGTCATTAATAAGATTACACGTTTTAGATATCTTGGATATATTGTACAGAGTGATGGTGAAATAGACACAGATATTATCAGTAGAATTCAAGTTGAATGGTTGAAGTGGAGGAATAAATCGGGCTTATTGTGTGATAGAAAAACCCCCCTCAAACTTAAGGGAAATTTCTATAAGATGGTGGCGAGACATGCAATGCTTTATGGTGCCGAATGTTGACCATTAAAAGAGAAGCATAATACTAAGTTAAGTGTTGCAGAGATGAGGATGCTTAGGTTGGATGAGTGGTTTTACCATTAGAGATAGGTTACAAAATGAGCATATACGTGAAAAGGTTGGAGTAGCTCCAGTGAAAGATAAGATTTAAGAGACTCGCCTTAGATGATTTGGTCACATTAAATGGAGGCCTTCTGATGATCTGGTTAGGAAATTTGAGGTATTAGATTTGACTTATGTTAAGAAAGGTAGAGGCAGACCTAAAAAGACTTGTGTTGTAGACTTTGGTTCCGCCGCACCCCCAACCAGCTTAGCCGTGCCTCGCTCTAGGCTCACAACGTCACAGCACCTCCAAACAAAAAATACAATGCCGTAGTGCTCTAAAGAAAAAATAAAATTAAAAAATACACAAGATTTCTCCTAAATGCTAATTAAACATGTAAATTCTTATCTGGTCCAATCCAACTATCATAGTAGTATCATGATTCCAGAAACATTCATTACACATGTTCCACCGTATTTCTTAGGATCCTTCATAAATAATGCTGAAATTTATTCTTGAGGCGTGTTACGAAGATTTAGAGTTAAAGATTTATGCTCGGAGAAGGAAGACGATTCTCATACTATAGAAATTGTCAAGAAATTTATTATGCGAGATCATTAGATAGATTCAGGAGATGGCATATATATATATATATATATATATATATATATATATATATATATAATTAATTAATTTTATCAAATAATAAATGAATAATGTACCTTAATTGATAATAAATCTAATTATCTTTAACTTAATTAATTTTTACTAATAAGAAAATTAAATAATCATTGTTAAAATTTATAATTTTAATATGTTGAGTAAATAACATTTATGATGGCCTTGTCGTCAGTTGCATATTTATAATTTATAATTTTTTATTAATTCAATATTCAAATAAATTAATATAATTCATATTTTAGTTTGATGGATTTTTAAAATATAAAAATTAAACCAGTCAATAATGAAAAAGTAATTAAGGTTAAAATTATAACAGTTAAACGAGCTGATACTTTAACAACTGGACTAAATTAATCAAATAAGACTAATTATATTTCATTTTTTTGACTTTATTCATTCCTTTGACTCCAATGAAAATCTTCATTTTGTTCTCTTTATTTCAAGAAGAAATTATTGTTAGTTTCAACTGCATGAAATAATTTCTGGTTTTGAGTTTCTGAAATCATTCTGAAATGATCAATTTATTATGAACAAGATTCAAATCTTCGTCTGGTTTGCAAGCATATTACTGTAACTGTTCAAACTCTCAACCATCAAGATATTCGCTTTTGGCCAAATTGCCTCACAGTTTTGTTTCATTGATGTAACTTCTCAAGAGGTGGATCCCAGAAATGCTCCTACATGAATATACTTAACTTTGAAGTTTAGAATGATAGTACAACAATTCCAACTATTACATCAAAAAATGTCTCGATATTTGAGAGTTTAACTTTATTTTCCTAAACATTTTCACAATTCTACACTAAATAGTGCTCTTGAGAATGGCCTTGCTACAGGCTTCAGCTTCATGAGAATGAAAAGCAAATTATAGTAATTATATTTTTTCATGGAGAATTACTCTGTAGACAATCTAGGATCACATTTTATTCAGTTTTTTTTTTCGCAAAATAAACATAATAACCAAAAGTCTAAAGCAGTAGTTGATGCGACATCTGAACATAATAAAGCTTATAATCCTTTATTAAAAAAAAATGCCGCATACAGGCTCAGAGGTATAAAATGACAGGATTTGCAAGCAATATATGCAGTTTCAGTAAATCCCTTTACAATACCAGTCAAGATTAACATGCGGGTTAGAGTTTCTCTGCAGTAAAAATGGTCTCCCCACTCATCTTATATGGCTCCTCCCCATTGACCAAGCTCCGAAATCTCGAACAATTGTCTGAAAGTAATGTAAGATTATCAGAAACACAGATTCCCCTTTCATTATCTCCCTGAAGAAAAGGTTATGAATCTTCTAGAGGAATTGCCTACCTTAGATTTAACTGAAGGAAAAACATTCCAGAACCGTAGAGTTTCATCTCCTGCACCAGTCACAATTGTCTGCAAGATTGGCAGTCAAAACTTGTCTTGAGTAATTTCTTTAATGAAAAAAATTTCAGCAGTGGCTAAGTTATATATGAACTGTACAAACCTGTCCATCAGGAGAAGTTGCTAGGTAGAGTACCCTCATTGTATGTCCAGTTAGAGTTGCAATCTGTTGAATTAAAATGAAGAAAATGAAGAAAATGAAGAAAAAGAAGTTCAGTTTCTTTATCAGGTAACCATACCAGCTATTATGATTAGGCATCTTAAATATTGTCTACCATTGTCATTGCATTAAAATCATGACTCGTTGATTCTACCTTAAAACTCTTGGCCTTTATATTTGCCAACAACATTTAAATATTTCTTATAGGTACTTTATTCATTTTTATGGAAAATTTGTGGAACTACATAGCAAACCGGACACTTTTATTGAACTTCCTTTTGGTTTCATTATGCAGTTTTTTTACTAAGGGCATCTCCAACTGAAAATCTCATTTTTCACTCCAAAATACAATGTAACAAAAAAAAAAAATGGTGTGATTCGTCTCCAATTGAACTCCATTTTGCGCCCAGGTAATCGTCTTTCTCCTTCGCGCGTTTCTTCGACAAATCCGGTAGAGACAGAAAAATAACGCTGGTGAACAAATACCGGAAGTTTTGCCGTTCGACTGGAGCTCGCGAGCGACGCCATTCATGCGTTTGGAGTTCGGTTGGAGAAGGCCTAATGATGAATTAGATTGAAAAACAGAATTATACCTTTGACATTGAAGGATACTTCCACAACATAATTTGATTCTGAGAATAGCCATGTGTGCTGACTAATTCATTCACATTCTTTGACCATGCAAGACTACAAACCTGCAAGATCTCCACCCTTTGAAGTTACTTTACAAAGCAGAAAACTTTCATCATCTACAGACCTGCATGATCATACCTGACTACCAGTATCAACACATTTCAGCATATTACTTTTACTCGTGTTCCAGAAACGAATAGATCGATCGGCTGTCCCACCCCCTGAAGCAAGAAGACCCTGCTGATGTGGTGACCAAGCTATGGCTTTTACTGCTGCCGTGTGCTCTGAGAATTTTAGTACTGGTTGCTGAGATCGCTGGTTCCATATTAGAAGCTGATGCATCATTTAAGCATCTATGAGCAAGCAAGAGAGGCAAGAAAAGCATATGAACACATAAAAAAAGATGCCTACATTGCACCAACCTGATTGTCATTTCCACCTGATGCCAGCTCTCTATCATCATGAGACCATTTAAGCCCACAGACCTTATGAAAATAAGTAATTTAAGTAAATATATAAATCAATAATTTACACATTCACTTTCAGTGATATATCTAAGGGTTGGTTACCTCCGATCGGTGGCCGGAAAGCTTGTTAATGAAGTCGTTTGGCATTCGGAGGTCATGCTGCACTATATTCTTATCCCTACTTCCAGAAGCCAAAATGCAAGAACTCCATGCCAATACTCCTGTTCTTGTTTGATGACCTCCCATTGTCCTGATCTTTTTAGATCGAGTTCCATCCCAAATCTAAGTTACATATAACTTGTATCAAATTTTAGCTTCCAAATTTTCTTTATGAATTGAAATCTCTAATTGTGATGTTTGCTTGTTTCCACAGTCATGCAAATCTCATATTTTCAATCCAAACACTTTTTTTTCGAAAAATGGTAAGATTTTCTCAAGTCAGAATGCTTAAAAGTTAAACTTATATAGTTTAGAACGTGTGATTTGCCTTGATTATACACAAGTAAACATCTAAACTGAAAAAGAGATATGGATGTATCCTACACACAGCTGGATTTTAAGAAAATCTTAAGTGAATAGTTAGTTGCAAGAAAAGCAAATCACCTGAATATCTCCAAGACTTGTTCCGATTGCAAGATATGATCCCTCTCGAGTCCATTGGACAGAACAAACACCGTCTCTATTTCCTAGATCACACAGTTTTGTCACCTGGATTCATGTACAGATAAACTACATTAAAAATCAATCATAACATGTACATTTAGTTGCTAATTTCCAATCAAATTATTCAAAGACACTTCTTTTGGATAAACTCTATTATCAACATTTGCAATGTTAGAAAGACAGATAAATAGAAAAGTTCCTGCGATTTGAGGTCGGATAAGAGCAATGAGATGTCGAACCTTGCTCGATGATGCATTCCAGAGGTAAACACAAGTACCCAATCCAACTGCGAGAACATTCTGTGACGACCAGTCCACAAGGTTCAGGTAAAAATCATCTTGAAGTGAGGGAGCATCCAAGACCTGCAGTTTATAAATCGTAAGGAAAATTTTACCATTTTTGTGCTAAAACATATTACAGAAAGGAAAACCCTAATCAAGCAGAAAGTCGATGTGCAGAAGAGGTTTTGTTCTTCGAAATTTTGAGACAAACACCAATATGTTCTGGAGCTAAGACAGAATGATTTTCCTGAATTCAATCAAGCTAGAAATTATTTCAGATATTTCTTAAATTTCATACTCATTTCCTATCAAAGAAATTCCAGAGTTTATATTTTGAAATTTCTTTTAAATTCAAACACCAATAAGAAATTTCGAAACTCCAAATTAGGATTTTACTGCAGAACAAATTACTTTTTTTTTTTTTTTTGGTTTTTGGGTAAGAAGCATTTCTCCGGAGCTAAGACTACCTTATGTGGAGCCTTGGATACTTTTCTTGGCGGCTTTGGAGGCGTGGAGCACTCAGGCCCTCCATCTTGGCCGGTGACAATGCCGGACAACGGCGAGCTTGGCGAGGAGTGGTCGACCTTAAACCGGAACATGTTCTTGTTAGGGGTTTGCGGTGATCCCTGCTCGCCGCCCGCCGGAGACAAGGGAAACGTCTCCGTACCGAAGAGCTCGGCTCTCAGTAGCCGCAAATATAGATCGTTAGTTCCCTCCTTCGCCGGCGAAGACTTCTCCACCACTGTGAAGGTTTCTAGCCTCGAAGATGACCGGCAAGGAATAAACCGGTCACCGTATATTACCTTCTTCGGCGACGGTGACTTTGGCATAACCGGAAAATGGGTTAGCGACGTATCGAGCCGCATCGACGATTCCAGGCCAGCCGGCAAGTTCAGGCGGCTCTTCTTTGGATCCATTTTCGATAGCTTCCCTCTCACCCTGGACGAAGATGCTTTTTCGGCGAGAGAGAAAGAGAGAGAGCACAACGGTCACCGTGGAATAATGGGAATGTGAGAAGGAACCTTTACCGTCTGCGCTCAACTAGCCGTTGGACCTGACTACTTGAAATTTTTAGGTTTAAACGTACAAGAAAGTGCAGATATATATATATAAATATATAATGTATTTAAAATATTCAATTATACAAATTTTCCTGCAGATTCACCTTCATTATATTTCTAATACTTACATGTTGCATTTATAGATCCTTTATATTTATTTGTTTATGAAGAACATGTTAAATGGTTATTGTAATCCTTACAAATAAAATAAGTAAATAAATCTAGTCAAGATATTTTATTTCATTTGAAGAGAAGATAAGCTTTAAAGAAATAAGATTCTCTTGAGGACATAGAAAATCTTGAAAAAGCATGCCAATCATTACAATTTCTTTCATGGTAGAATCTCAACTGCATGCTTATATCAACAATATTAATAAATTAGTACATTAGAAATCTTATAGTTATAGCTAGATGATGAAACTAGTACACATAACAATCATTGATATGTCCTCCAAAAATTATCTTGATCGGGCACGAATCTCGATGCAAAATCAAGCTGGAAACTTCAAAAATTAAATCCGGGATCATCTGAGCTACGAATCCAACAAACTTATAATCGAACTGAGCGTCTCGAAAATACAAACCCAACGACATCAAATTCAACTCAATCCGAGCTCAAATGAGTCCAAATTAAGGACTCGAAGCACTATTGGAATCTTCGTACCACAGTTTGAGTTACCAAATGGTTTCCAAACTTGACGAGCTTATAGTCAAATCGAGCGCCTCGACGAGACGAATCCAACGATCCCAAGATCGCTAAATTCTGACATCATTAAGGTCTTCAAATGTCTAACGAACGGTACACGATTAAGGGATTCAATATCGGCCGTTCATCCAACCACTCTTGCCTATTTATGGGCCATGCCACTCCAGAAAATCTATAAATAGACCCCTCGTTTCTCTTGAAAAAGGAGAGAAGCAAGAAGAGAAGAAGAGAAGAAGAGAAGAGAAGGAAGAAGCTCCTCCTTGACCATCGCCGGAGTTTCGCCGGACCACCGCCGAAACTTCGCATGACCACCACTTGAGGCCCTCACCTCCGCTGGACCACCGCCTGACGCCGTTGCTCTGCCAAACCACCACTTGAGGCCCTCAACTCCGCCACTTGAGGCCCTCGCCTTCCTCGACCACCGACGGGCTTCCACCGGACCACCACTTGAGGCTCTCACCTCCGTCGGACCACCGCCTGACGTCGTTGTTCCGCCGGACCACCACTTGAGGCCCTCACCTCCACCGGACCACCGCCTGACGCTGTTGCTCTGCCGGACCAACACTTGAGGCCCTGACCTCCGCCAAACCACTGCTTGACGCCGTTGCTCCGCCGGACCACCACTTGAGGCCCTAACCTCCATTGGACCACCGCCTGACGCCGTTGCTCCGCCGGACCACCACTTGAGGTCCTCACCTCTACCAGACCACCACCTGATGACGTTGCTCCGCTGGACCACCGCCTAACGCCGTTGCTCCGCCGGACCACCACCTGAGGCCCGGACTTCCACCTAACCATCGCTTGAGGCCTTGTGCTTCACCAGGCCACCACCTAAGGCTCGGACTTCCATCGAACCGCCACTTGAGGCCTTGTGCTTCACCAGGCCATCACCTAAGGCTCGGACTTCTGCCAAACTGCCAGTTGAGGCCCTGTGCTCCACCAGGACACCACCTGAGGCCAGGATATCTATTGGGCCACCACCTGACACCCAAAGTTCTACCAGAGTACCGCCCGTCTACAACGATCTTTCTGACCCTGGTCTCCTGCCGACTATGGTCCTTCTGACCTCCGTCGCATAATATGGTCATTCTGACCTCCATCAACAGACAACGATCTTTCTGACCCCGGTCTCCTGCCAACTATTATTCTTCCGACCTATGTCGCCTACTATGGTCCTTCCGACCTCCATCAACAGACAATGGTCTTTCTGACCCTGATCTCCTGCCGACTATGGTCCTTCCGACCTCCATCAACATATAACAGTCTTTTTGACCCCGGTCACCAGCCGACTACGATCCTTCTGACCTCCGTCACCTACTATGGTCCTTCCGACCTCCATCAACAAACAACGGTCTTTCTGACCCCGATCTCCTGCCGACTACGGTCCTTCTGATCTCCGTCACCTACTATGGTCCTTTCGACCTCCATCAACAGACAACGGTCTTTCTGACCCCGGTCTTCTGCCGATTATGGTTCTTCTGACCTCCTTCGCCTACTATGGTGTTTCCGACCTCCTTCGCCTACTATGGTCTTTCCGACCTCCATCACCAAACAACAATCTTTCTAACCTCCATCCTGTCGACTATGGTCGTACCGACAAAATAAACACATATATTGTAATTACCACCATGTAATGCACTCTATATGATGTATATTTATGACATCAAGCCAAGGCCTTCTCCCAAAGAAAGGCCTCATTTGTAATCGACTATAAATACTAGTGGATTCATTCAAAATGGGCCATGCCCCATGGTTTTTCCCCCTTTTTAGGGGTTTCCACGTAATGCTCTGGTGTCTGGTGTCCCTTATGAATGCTACACCCTCTCTCTTATCTACTTGTGTGCTGGATCTTCGTATAATGCTAAGACGTTAAACTATATATTTCTCTACCGCCGCGAATACTCCAGGATGCAAAAATCATAATTATTAAATTTAAGTTTTGTTTGCGGCAGCTTTCTTACTGTTTTTTAAAGCAACTTTTTAGTACAAAAATTTCTAGTTCAAAATTTTTTTGTACTAAAAAATCATTTTAAAAAGAAGTAAGAAAGTTATCATAAACAAAATCTTAATGAAGATAACTACTAATCATGCACAATCTGTTGTTGGCACTATGGCAATTTTAATTTGAAATAATTTAATTAATGATGCTTTCTCTCTTGAGAAGAGGTTATTATAAATATCATTGGTCAAAACTCTTGGAGGCAACATCTACTTCTATCAACTATGAGAACATCCAACATCATCCATGCATATGGATATTCTATTCTAGAGTTGTTCTTACATGGTTATTACGCTTGTATTGAGAGATGAGATAGATCTCTTAGTAAACTTTACATTAATTTTAATTGACTGAGGCTAAGCTCCAATCTTATTCATATGATATTTGTGATTTTTTCCCCTTTTTTGAATTTTTTTTATAAAAAATGTTGATAATTTTATGAATTTCTCTTAATGTTTGTGTGCATAATTTTCATACAAAGTTAATATAATAAATTTTATCTACCATCACCAAAATTCTATCACATAATAAGTTGTTAAAATATAAATTGAATTATTGATTGCAAATTTGACATTATTTTTTTAGATTTTGATTATTACTTTGATGTTTTTATTTTTTCATAATGGTAAAATTAAAAAATTATATTATATTTCAATTTTCAAATATTAAATTAAAAAAAATAGGTAAACTATAAATAAATTAGTGACAAAAAGCCCAATATGCATGTTAATATTCTACAAATCAAAATCATAAATTTCAACAAAAATTATTTGATAATATTCTCCACATGCTAACTAAACTAAAAAGAATTAATTTAACATTAAAAAAATACATTTAGATCCATTCAAAATAAAATCAAACTAACCAAGTTAAAATTTGATTCAAATAGTTCGATCAATTTAATTTTCTAAACTTTAAATTCAAAATTAATTGATTTAATATATTTATAAATCAAATTAATCAAATGCACATCCTTATTCTTAATTAGCTTTTGATCATTTTGGTTGCCTTAGGGGATGTTTAGTTGAATTACATAAGGGTGTAAAGTATTCCAAATGCGGTTGTTTTGAAAATCTTGGTGTTTGGTTGGAAGAAAAAGGAATGTAAAGTAAAACAAAGTTAATGTACTGTAAACCATTCTAGTTCATTTTTTAGGAAAACCAAAATTGTCTAGTTTTGAGCGAGAACGGTTTACACAGCAAGCAAGCTCGCTTGACCACCGCCAACCGCTACCACCCAACACCACCGACCACCTTCACTAGCTACCGACAACCACCACCAATCACCTTAATTCACCCGACACAGCTACCACCCATGATCGACCATTACCGCTGTTGGCATCTCCACTAGCCTCCAACCACCATCGTGGGCCACCATCACCTGCTGGCTACCATAACCTCCACTCGCCACTAGCCACACCCAGTTGCTACCCTCCGCCACCTCTATCACTCGATAGTCACCACTGGCCGCCACTTGCCGATCTTCGATCCTACCACCTACTGGTTGTAACAACTTAAAAAATGAAGTAAAAAAAAAAGATTTTACAACCATTTGCAAATATTTAGAAGTTTTTTATAGCTTGAAAATTATTGTGTATGTTCTAAAATGAGTCATAAGGGTATGTAGTGAATTTTGGTAAAATCTTTAAAATGTTACTATTTTAGAGCTTTAGCATTACGTGTTCGAGCGCCTCAGCACTGCTATAATACCAAACACTAAATAGTGACATTTTAGCACTATGTTCTTCTTAAGATGGTTGCTATTTGCATGCATTACATTTTTGGCAACTTATAAAGTTTTGATGATTTCAAACATTATTGTTCAAATGTGTAGTTATCTCCTAACAATTTTGGAAGAATTGTATTTGCTCTTGTGTGTACTAACATTTCAGGGAAAGAACTACAGACTACAAGACTTCAAATTAAAATCAGCATGAGATACCTTGAAATTTTTGAAGCTTGCACTTTGCTTAGAAATCAAATTGAAAGGGAGTGATTGTAACTTGAGTGAATCAAAACATGCACACACAAATAAGGAGATCATATTAAATTTGTGTTGATCGTACAAGACGATTTTCGTTCGTACTGGACGATCAGACAGTTATCTCCTATAGAGCATATGGAACGAATAGAAATTTGCTCGAAAAATTTTCTAAGTCCTATTCGTCCAGACGAAATTAATTATCGTATAGTACGATTTGCTCTCTGTAAAATTTTCGTCCAGACGAAATTAATTATCGTACAGTACGATTGGTTCTCTGTAAAATTTTCGTCCAGACGAAATTAATTATCGTCCAAACGATTAACCGACTTAGGACAGTTTTCAGCAGTTTCTAGATTCGACCTTGTAATAACCGTTCGTACTGGACGAACCTAGTTCGTACAGGACGATCAGCTGTACGAAGACACTTCGTACACATATTCAAATAGGGTCGTTTCAGATCGTTTAAGTAAAATCGTCCAGGACGATCCACGATCGTACAGGACGATCCATTGCGTACAGAATTGAAAACTTGCAGTTTTTGGGCGGTTTTTCTTATCTTTTGTATAAATAGCCCAAATTAGACTGCCCCCCAATCTTTTTGTCATTTGATCTTCGTGCCTCTTGAGAGAATAGCCAAGGAGAGAAGTGAAGAGAGCATTCAAGGGAGGATTCCTACCATAGAAGCAAGAAGGCTTCACTTGGATTTCAAAGGTAAGAGTCTCTACTTGTGAATTGGGATTACTTCACTCTTTTCTTTCTTCCTTCTAGATTCTTGTGAGAAGATCTGTCAAGGAGATCCGGTTCTCTGCCGACACTTGGAGAGTGTGAAAGGACGAAGGGTTCTCTGCCGACACTTGGTGAGTGTGAAAGGACGAAGGGTTCTCTGCCCACACTAGGAGAGTGTGAAAGGACGAAGGGTTCTCTACCTACACTAGGAGAGTGTGAAAGGACGAAGGGTTCTCTGCCCACACTAGGAGAGTGTGAAAGGACGGACGGTTCTCTGCCAACACTGGGTATTGTGTAAAAGGACGAACGGTTCTCTGCCGCACCTGGGAGTGGTGAAAAGAGTGTGTTGTAAAGGCTTCTCCGTCTTGCTGTGGGTGCAAAAGGAGAGTCACTATTGGTATTAGTGCAATACTCAGAGGGTGCCTCTGAGGAGTGGATGTAGGTCTGGTTATAGACCGAACGACTATAAATCTGGTGTCATTTATTTTACTGTTTTTACATTTCTGCACTTTCTATTTCAGTTTTAAAAAACTCTGTGGTTGAAAAATCTTTTTCTACAAAAATTAAAAAGGGGTCTTAAATTTTAATTTTTTAAACTACCAATTCACCCCCCCCCCTCTTGGTAGCCTTGGGACACTCACTTAGGCTTAACAACCTAATTACTAGACTCAACAGTTCTCAGGTTAGTAAGCACCATAACGCTCTGATTGAGCGTTGTAATGCCAGGCCACTATTTGAATTTTTACATATTTAAAATAAATTATTCCTATTCATTTGAATGCTGAGTTAGTCAAAGTAAAGAGAGAGAGAGGGTTTTTAGAGAGAGAATGTTTGATTTGAGCACTTTGAGTCATTTTTAGCTGTCGGACCAATTGGGAGAGTTGTTCGGATGAAGGTATGTCATATTATGCCTATCTTTATTTTTAAAAGTTCAAGGTTTTTGTGAATTTCTAGATTAAATTTGTACTTCCATTGGTGAAAAATGTGAATAACTTTATATTGATAAAAATTTTACGGCGTAATTTTTTATATATTGTTGAGATTTAGATTATAAACATTTTGAGCTTTTTAAGAAAATTTTTACAATGTATTTTGAAATTTGTGCAGTTTTTATTGAACAAAAAATTAAATTGGACTTTAAAAAATAGTATTTTAGTATGATTAAAGACTTGAAATGATATTATACACAATCCTTAGTAATTTGATTATATTTTGAAACTATGCATTTTGGCTTAGTAGATATTTTATTTAAGCATATTATTATACAAGCTTTGATAATGTAAATAAAAATGTGATTGAGTATTAATTGGTTGCTATTGCTTTTATTGGAATGTGTGAAAGATAAGTAAAGACTAGTTGATCCATTGGATAAAGACCAATTGACATATACAAGATAGTGAGCCAACGGACTTTCATGTAAATATTATGATATGGTGTTATTCGATACATAAAATGATGTTAGAGCAATAATTGAGAGTTATAAGGAGATGATTATCATGAAAATGGATAAAAAGTGACAGCTCTATGTATTGAGCCAATGGTTTACTGATACTGATACAATACTAAAAAAATAATGATAGCTAGAACTTCTTACTTGTTTTGCATGACTATTAAAATGAATTTTAAATATTTATTATTTTATACAACTTTACTGATACTGTAATATTTTACTGCTACTAACTAGCTATTATAGCATTGATTTACTGTTAGTACTATTTGATTTACTAGTATTGATACTGATACTGTTATTAATTCATTACACTCATTATTAATACTAATTGAGTATGTGATACACTGAGCATATGGTTAGGATACTGATATGGTATTGATATAAACTCATTGAATATCATATGTACATCAGTATAAGATTTGAGGCTGATAGGTATTTCTCGATGCTTTAGTTTTTTTTTTCTTTATACGATTGCTTTATCGATTGATAGTACTATTATGATGATTTCTTTATAAATCTGAAGCCCCACTATTTTATTAAGTTTTCCTATATAATTGATTTACTGGCTTTTGTATCATACTATTTTACTTCTTTACCAATTCTATTGCTACGACATATAAATTTTATTATTTCTACACTAATTATTGATCATATGACAATTACTATTACGAATTGACTAATGATATGCATATTACTTCTCTATCATATTTTGAAGTCAGCTATAAAGTTTTTGTGTGACTTTTTTTAAAAAAAATTTTGTGTGACATATTGAACTATTTAACTCATTATATATATATGATTTAATGATTTTAGGTCCGGTCAAGCTAGTATGAGTGAGAAATTGATCATGATCCTTCAAGTTAAGTTTCTTTTATTAGCCGTTCTTTTCTATTCAGGATTTGAATTAATATGATATGATTGAATGATTCATGATTATTGTATATGATTTTTGGAGTAATGAATATAGATGTATATTGATGTTTTAGATTATATAATTTATTTTTATTATTTGTTACTGATAAATTATATTAGATAGTTTTAATATTGTTATTAAAAGATAAAAGAAAGAATTCTTTCAAATTAGATTCTAAACATGACAAACATGGTATTAAATTAATTGTTAGATGAATTGATTGAATTATTATTAGAGCTATATGAATAAATTGTGAGTTTGATAAATTTAGTAAATTAAGGTGCATTACTTTGCATATATAATTGATTATATGTATGTATGAATTATTCAGATCATATAGAAGTGTGCTAAAGTGAATAGATGGCATGGTTTTACCAAAGTGAGATGTATCAAACAAGCAACACAATATAAATCTAGTACCGTCATACACTATTATTCATCGGATTAGTATTCTTGCACAGGTAATGGGTGATACTCAGAGTTGTGATGTCCTATAATTTAAATTGGAATAATTCTTTTTTTTAATCTTTAACAAATAATAATAAGAGCTATTTAATATCATTTATTAGTAATAAATAATAAAATAAATTCTATAATTTAAAATATCAATATACATATCTATATTTTTTCCCAAAAATTATATACACTACTTAGGATCTATATAATCATATCATAATTATTATATTTTGAGTATAAAAGAATAACTAAAATAAAAAGAAACATAACTTAAAGAACTTAAACATAATTCTTACTTGTTTAGTGTGATTGCTTAAATGAATGCTATTAAGACATTGTTCATATCACTGTACAAATTTGTTATTAATATTGTTACTGATTTATTGATATCAAAAATATGATATATTCATTGAGCATGTGATATACAAGATATATTAAGCATGCGATTAGGTTATTGATTTAATACTAATATAGAAGATCATGACATCATGTGTACATTCCTATATGATTTTACTATATTGATTTGATTTCAATAATCTTTCACTTATATTTTAATTTAATGCTTTATCTTTCTATACTTCTTAATTGGTATTACGAATATGACAATTACTTTATAGATTTAACACTTGTACCGATTTACTGGCTTTCATGTTGTAGTATTTTATTGTTAATAGATTATAGTACTAATATATGTGAATTTTACTATCATGTACTAATTTAATGATCATATTAATGTAACTGTTGTGATTTGATTGTTAACATACATATTGTTTATTTACCATACTTTGAATTAAGTTATAGATTTTTGTGACATGTTGGGCTTTTTAAATCATTATATATAATTAAATAATTTCATGTCAGGGTAGGGGAGTTGGAGTGTGAGGCTGGTTAGAATTTTTCAGGTTTTTTTTATTCTAGTTATTCTTTTGCACTCATGACAGAGTAGTTGTGATATGATTGTATAGATCCTGAGTAGTGTATATGATTTTTGGGAACGAATACAGTTTTGTATATTAATATTTTGAATTATAGAATCCATTTTTATAATTTATTTTCGATAGATGATATTAGATAGTTCTAATTATTATTTATTAAAAGATTAAAAGAATAATTATTTTAATTTATATTCTAGGGCATCGCAATTGGTAAATTGTAACTACTAAAAAAGATAAATTTTTAAGAAAAAAAAAATTGCACCCATTTACATATATTTTGAATTCTTTTAATGCTTGAAAATGATTGTGATGTTCTAAAATGAGTCCTAAGGGTCTAAAGCAATTTTGATAAAATTTAAAAAATGTTATTATTTTGAGAGCCTCAGTATTGAATATTCGAGCAACTCAGCAGTGCTACAGTACCAAACGTCAAACAGTGACATTTGAGCACCATGCTCTCAGGTTTGTCAATGCTTTGATTGAGCACCGTAGTGTTAGGCTATTATCTAATTTTTTATATTTTAAAAATATTATTCTTATTCAATTGAATGTTGAGCTAATCGAAGTAGGGAGAGGGAGGGTTTTTAGAGAGAGAATGTTTGATTTGAGCCACTTCCATTCATTTTATCCATTGCGCAAGTTGAGAAAGTTGTTCGGATCGAGGAAGGTCACATCATGCCTATCTCTGTTTTAAAAAAATTAAAGTTTTTGTAAATTTCTCGATTAAATTTCTACTTCCATTAGCGATGTAGGTAACTTTGTACTAGTAAAATTTTTACCACGTAACATTTTATAAGTTATTGAGTATTTTTTTTTCTATTGGGTATTTTAAAATTTGTGTAATTTTTATTAAATACAAAATAATTCAGACTTCAAAAAATAGTACTTTAGTACGATTAAAATCTTGAAATAATATTTTACACAATCATTGATAATTTGGTTATGTTTTGGAACTGTTCATTTTGACTCAGTAGGTATTCTATTTAAACATATTATTATACTAGCTTTGAGAATGGAAATGAAAAAATGATTGAGTAATAGTTGGTTGTTATTACTTTTATTAGAATGTGTGAAAGACAAGTTAAGACTCATTGACCCATTGGGCTGAGACTAATTGACTTATACAGAATGATGAGCTGATAGACTTTTCTTTAAATAGTATAGTTTGATGTTATCCGATACATACAATGATTTCATAGAAACGATTGAGAGTTATAAGGAGATGATTACTGCGTCAACAAGTAAAGAGTGACGACTCTATTTACTGAGCCAATAGCTTACTGATATTAATACGATATTGAAAAATACCGTAATAGCTAGGACTTCTTACTAGTTCAGTGTGTCAATTGAAATGTATATTACATATTCATTATTTTATACAACATTATTGATATTGTATTGATTTTCTGTTATTGTACGAATTTTTGTTATAACATTGATTTACTGTTAATATTACTGGAGTTACTAGTATTGATACAGACAATAAAACTGATTCATTGTACTGATTATTGATAATGATTGAGCACGTGATACACTGAGCATGTAATTAATATACTGATATAGACTCACTAGATAACATATGTACAACATTATAAGATATGATTTTGACAATTTATTTCCCGATGCTTTAGTTTTTTGGCTTTATGCAATTGCTTTGCCAATTGACAGTATTGATACGAAAACTACTTTATAAATCTGACACCATACTTTTTTTACTAAATTTCCCCATGATATTGATTTACTAGCTTTCGTATTGTATTGGTTTACTTCTTTATCGATTCAACGCTACTATATGTGAAGTTTACTATTTTTGTATTGATTATTGATCACATAATCATTGTTGGTATGAATTGACTGATGACATGCATATTACTTCTCTATCATATTTTAAATTAAGTTATAGGATTTTAGTATGTCCTTCTGGATTATTTAGTTCATTATATGTGGTTTAAATGATTTTAGATCAGGGCAAGGGGTAAGAGTGAGAGATTGATCAAGATCCTTTAGGTTCGATTTTTTTTTATTAGTTGTTCTTTTATAGTCAGGATTTGGATTGACATGATAGATTGAATGATTCATGAGTATTATATATGATTTTTGGAGTAATTAATATAGATGCACATTGTTGTTTTTGACTATTTAATTTATTCATGATATTTATAAGTAATAAACGATATTAGATAGCTTTGATGTTATTATTAAAAAATAAAAGAAAAAATTCTTTCAAATTAGATTATGGAGTGTGACACATGTTGCCACAATCTTTAAGCTTTATACTACATTCATTTTACTTCGAACCAAATCAAAAGATCATTCAACTTAATTTACTTTACACTCATATATACAACTCTAAAGTATTTCTTTTATACTGTATTCTTTTTACATTACATTCCTTTTACACTGTATTTCTTGTTTAGTCAACCAAACAACCTCTAAGTTGATCAGGGTCATGTCGTTTATGGCAGTAGTCAGCATTTTGTAAGATGGAAGGTTTGGCTGACTGTTCATGTCTTGTATTCATTTTGCATGTTTCAAGAAGCACTTCAATGTAATTATTTGGCCACCCAATGTTCTTTAATTAGATGCAAGTTTATTATGTTAAGTATTATGTTTGATGGGAAATTGCAATCTTTTGTAAAGATGATTGTAGAGTTGTGATAAAAATATAAATTATTTATTATTATTATAGTATTATAAATAAATTTTTTAAAGAAAATTAGATAATAGTTTCTTATCATTACTTAGTTCATTTTAAGTTCTAAAAAGCAGCATTCAATAGAAATTCTTAAATAGTAGGAAGAAAATAATAGTCAAATCGAAATATTATTGATACGTCCTAAAAAATTGTCTTGATCAAGCACGAATCTCGAGGCATATTCAAATGGAAATTTTTCAGCAAACTTACAATCAAATTGAACATCTCAAAGGAACGAACCGAACAATACCGAAATTGGTCCAACCAAAGCCCAAATGGGTCCAAATCGGGGGCCCGGACCACATATGGAAGGGTTAAAGCATTATTTGGATAATGAAATGATATCCAAATATGGCATGCTTATAGTCAAATCGAGCGTCTCGGCGAGACGAATCCAACGAGCCCAAGATCTCTGAATTCCGACACTGTTAAGGCACCTAAATAGTTAAAAAACTCTCTACGATCGGGGGAATCAATACGAGCCATCCGATGGAGCACTCTGAACCTGCCCCGGATCTTCTCTAGATTTACGGGATGCGCCACTCATGAAAATCTATAAATAGGCCCCCACTCTCTACATGATGGGGACCTTTTTCTTGAGATTGAAGAGAGCTCTGAAGCTTCAAGAGCTCTAGCACCACCGCCGTCGGCCGCCGGACCACCGCCGGGCCGCCGCCTGCCGCTTGTCGCCGGACCACCGCCCAGTCGCCGCCTGTCGCCGGACCACCGCCCGGCCGCCGCGCCTGCCGCCGGACCACCGCCCGGGCCGCCACCTGCCGCTTGTCGCCGGACCACCGCCCCGTCGTCGCCTGCCGCCGGACCACCCCCCGGCTGCCTCCTGCCGCCGGACCACCGGCCGCCGCCTGTCGTAGGACCGCCGTCGCCTCTCGCCGGACTACAGCCCGGTCGGTCGCCCGCCTGCCGCCCGACCACCGCCCACCGCCCGGCTGCCTCCTGCCGCCGGACCACCGGCTGCCTCCTGCCGCCGAGCCGGACCCCGGCCGCCGCCGCCTGCCGCCGGACCACCGCCCGGCCGCCGCCTGCAGCCGGACCACCGCCCGGCCCGCCGCCTGCCGCCGCCGGACCACCGCCTTCCGTCGTACCACCACCGCCCGGCAGCCGCCTGCCGCCGGACCACCACCGCCCGGCCGCCGCCTGCCGCCGGACCACCGCCCGGCCGCCACCTGCCCCCGGACCACAGCCCGCCGCCTGTCGTCGGACCGCCGCCGCCTCTCGCCGGACTACCGCCCGGCCGCCGCCTGCCGCCGGACCACCGCCCGGCCGGCCGCCGCCTGCAGCCGGACCACCGCCCGGCCGCCGCCTGCCGCCGGACCACCGCCCCGGTCGCCTCCTGCCGCCAGACCACCGGCCGCCGCCTGTCGTCGGGCCGCCGCCACCTCTCGCCGGACTACCGCCCAGACGCCGCCTGCCGCTGGACCGCCGCCCGGCCGTGCCTTCAGCCGGACCACCGCCCCGACGCTGCCTGCAGCCGGACTTCAGACCGACCTTCGTCGGACTACCGCTCGGCTGCCGCCCGTCGCTAGATTATCGCCCGGTCGCCGCCTACCAGACTTCAGCCCGACCTTCGTCGGACTACCGCCCGGCCGCCACCTGCCGGACATCCGTACGACCATCTCCAGACATTCGACTGTCTCTCCAAATCACTGTAATTCGACCGCCTCTAAATCAAGGGACGGGTCAACCCTTGTAATTCACTCAAGTTTAGTGGAATATTTTCACCTGGGCAAGGCCCCGTGGTTTTTCCCTCTTCGGGCTTTCCACGTAAAAAAGATTTGGTGTTCTACTTCTTTCTTTCTGCTTGCGTGTTGGATATTCGTGCATTGCTAAGACTAAACATTTACTCACTCTACCGCCACGAATCTTTCAGACCGCAACAGTTTGGCGCCGTCTGTGGGAACCACTATCCCACAACTTTAAGTATCACTACAATGGTCAAAAGGCGTAGCAGTCGCATCATTGGAGCTTCTCGCTCGAACTCCCACCAATCCAGAAATCTATCTGCAAATCACAGACGCCCGATGTCTGCCTCTTTTCATCCTGAGGGGCAGAATGCTGCCGGAGAAGGGACCTCGGGACCTTATTTAGAAGAGAGAATCCGCAAGATGGAAGAATCTCAAAATGAGATCCTTCAACTCCTGCGAGAGAATCGACAACCAACATTGGCACAACGAGAGGAAATTCTTCCCCCTCAGGATCAACCACTGGTTGAAGATGTTCAATTCGAACATCTTCGAGCAGAAATTCATCTTCCTCCACCTGGAAGACATCCTCAGTCACGACAGGATAACGAACTCGCCGATACAGCAAGTTCTACACATCCTCCTCCCTCAACTCGACAGCCTCACATTCTTCCGGATCTCCCAGAAGGCTCTGCCCAACCGCACCTTGTTGAACTCCCTCACAATGCCCTACGTCACGAACTGCGAAGATTGGTACGGGAAGAGTTCCCCCGAGTAGATGTGAGGCGAGCTCTCTGACAGAGGAACTTCCAGGAGTCATCACCTCTAACTGAAGCCATTCTTCAGCACCCCATTCCAGTTGGATTCAAAGTGCCAAACGTTGAGTCCTACGACGGGACAATCGACCCATATGAGCATATCGACTATTACAGAACCATCATGCATATTCAACGAGCATCGGATGCACTCCTTTGCCAGGTCTTTCCCGCCACCCTTAAAGGACAGGCCCGAACGTGGTTCTATTCACTTCCACCTGGAACAATCCCCTCTTTTGACAAATTGGCCAAAGTATTCGTCGAACAATTTGTGGCCAATCGAAGAATTGCTAAGGATTCTTCCCACCTCTCCGGGATCCGCCAAAATGAGGGAGAATCGTTAAAGGAGTATTTTCAACGATTTTCCACTGAAGCACGACAGATTCCAGGAGTAAACCCTGAATTACTCAGAGGGGTCTTTCTTGGAGGTCTTCGTCCTGGCCCTTTCTATTCGGCCCTTATGCGAGACACCGTCCATTCATACACTGACTTGATCCATCGCGTGGAGGCACAAATCTCTGCAGATGAAGCTATAAATGCTCACAGGAAGCAGTTTGAGCAAATCAGTGGGAAGCGCAAATGTGCACCTGGGATGGATAATTCTTTCTCACAACAGAAAAAGCATGGGAAGAATAATCTACCTCATGGGTCTTCATCACCACGATGGGAACCCCGACAGGAGAAGGAGTACACCCCACTCAATACGTCTCGAGCAAATCTATTGATGGCCATTCGAGATCAAGATACGATAAAATGGCCAAACCCTTTGAAGTCGAACACAGGAAATTCAGATCAGTACTGTCACTTTCATCGTAGTCGTGGTCACACTACTGAAGCCTGCAAGAAACTCAAGGATGAGATTGAAAGGCTTATCCGCCAAGGCTACCTTCGACAATTTATTCAAGATTCACCTACCAGAGAGGAAGCTCGTCCCGCTGGGGGGCAAAGTCAACAATAAAGACAACCATTGAATATTATTCAAAGGATTGGAGAGATTGAATGATCACGCACTTCGTGTATTTGTATTATCAAATATTACTTGTCTTGTTGTCGCTTTTATGTTGAGTAGAGCGTCACTTTGATATCTCTAATATCTTCTTCCAAGTTAAATGTCGTTGTATTGTCACCATACGTAGATCTTGTGTGTTGAGTACTTTGTAATTTGTAAGTCGTACTAGGGAACTATTGTACTATCTTACGTAATGTCGTAATAGAATGTTCATGTTGTTGTGGTATGATTTTTCTTCTTATAAAAGATAAGAAAAAACTTCTCAAACTCTTTCTCCGTGATTCGAAAAATACACAATCCATATTGTATCTCAATCACCGGACGATCAATCCCAGGGGGATTTGATCCTGACCTCATCCATACAGGTTAACGTCGTCGAGCAGGGCTCTGACATACAACCTCGGATAGGTCTTACATCCTTGGTGGATTCTCCTGACCTCATCCACACAGGTTAACGTCGTCGAGCAGGGCTCCGACATACAACCTCAGATAGGTCTTACATCCTTGGTGGATTCTCTCGACCTCTTCCACACAAGTTAACGTCGTCGAGCAGGGCTCCGACATACAACCTCGGATAGGTCTTACATCCTCGGTGGATTCTCTCGACCTCTTCCACACAGGTTAACGTCGTCGAGCAAGGCTCCGACATAGAACCTCGGATAGGTCTTACATCCTTGGTGGGTTCTCTCGACCTCTTCCACACAGGTTAACGTCGTCGAGCAGGGCTTCGACATACAACCTCGGATAGGTCTTACATCCTTGGTGGATTCTCTCAACCTCTTCCACACAGGTTAACGTCGTCGAGCAGGGCTCCGACATACAACCTCGGATAGGTCTTACATCCTTGGTGGATTCTCTCGACTTCTTCCACACAGGTTAATGTCATCGAGCAAATGTTCTGACATACAACCTCGTATAGGTCTTACATTCTTGGTGGATTCTCCTGATCTCATCCACACAGGTTAACGTCGTCGAGCAGGACTCCGACATACAACCTCGGATAGGTCTTACATCCTTGGTGGATTCTCTCGGCCTCTTCCACACAGGTTAATGTCGTCGAGCAAAGGCTCCGACATACAACCTCGGATAGGTCTCGCATCTTTAGTGGATTCTCTCGAGCCCTTTTACAAAGTTCAACATCACCGAATAATATTATGAGTGAACAATATTCTCTCTGTAAAGACTCAAAGAAAAAATTTATCACTTATACAAAGAGTTCAGTAGTTTGAAATTTCCTCACAAAAATATGGGGGACAGAATGTTAAAGCATGTCTTAAAGATGCAATCGCAATTCAGCTTGCTCCGATGGACAAGTTCTCAACTTATTATTCAGTATCAATGGAGTTACATAGATATATATTCTTATGTACATTTCTTCTCACTAGAAGTTGAAAGGAAAACTACACCAATCGGGCCTTGATCGCCACCTCCGATATTTAGACTCTTGCCGGACAGTTTTTCCCCCAATGGGAGTGAACTGGAGCCTGCATAAGAGTACCGGGCCTTGATCGCCTCCTCCGATATTTAGACTCTTGCCGGACAGTTTTTCCCCCAATGGGAGTGAACTGGAGCCTGCGTAAGAGTACCGGGCCTTGATCGCCTCCTCCGGTATTTAGACTCTTGCCGGACAGTTTTTCCCCCAATGAGAGTGAACTGGAGCCTGCGTAAGAGTACCGGGCCTTGATCGCCACCTCCGATATTTAGACTCTTGCCGGACAGTTTTTCCCCCAATGGGAGTGAACTGGAGCCTGCGTAAGAGTACCGGGCCTTGATCGCCTCCTCCGGTATTTAGACTCTTGCCGGACAGTTTTTCCCCCAATGGGAGTGAACTGGAGCCTGCGTAAGAGTACCGGGCCTTGATCGCCTCCTCCGGTATTTAGACTCTTGCCGGACAGTTTTTCCCCCAATGGGAGTGAACTGGAGCCTGCGTAAGAGTACCGGGCCTTGATCGCCTCCTCTGGTATTTAAACTCTTGCCGGACAGTTTTTCCCCCAGTGGGAGTGAACTGGAGCCTGCGTAAGAGTACCGGGCCTTGATCGCCTCCTCCGGTATTTAGACTCTTGCCGGACAGTTTTTCCCCCAGTGGGAGTGAACTGGAGCTTGCGTAAGAGTACTGGGCCTTGATCGCCTCCTCCGGTATTTAGACTCTTGCCGGACAGTTTTTCCCCCAATGGGAGTGAACTGGAGCCTGCGTAAGAGTACCAGGCCTTGATCGCCGCCGCCCAAAAATTTTTTATTTTTGCCAGTCCGATTTCTCCTAACTTCTTAAGAGAAATTTTGGAACCGGCTAAAGAGAGGTGGTGCCTTCTCCTTAGCCCCTTGGGGGGTATTTATAGTTTTTCAAAGGAGGTTTGAGGGCCAAATTTCTGAATTTTTAATTAATTTTCGGAATTTTCTTTATGCCCAAAAAATTAAATATTTTCCTATTATTGAAAAAATCAAATAGGAAATAAATTAAGAGCAATTCTTTCAAAAATAAAATAAATGTTTAGGAAATTAATTATTTCCATTCAAACAAAAGATTCTGAATTTTTAAGGATTTTTTAAAAATATTTTTGATATTTTTTACAAAGAATATTAATTGTTTCCTTTTTAAATGTTTTAAAAAAAGAAATATAATACAATTTTAAAAAAATAAAAAATAAAAAAAATAAAAAATAATCCACCGTCTCAATGAGGCGGCTACAGTAGCCGCCTCTTCATATGGCATGTGTTGTTTTAAAATATATATATATATAACGTTTAAAGTTTTTTATTATTATTATATATATATATATATATATATATATATATATATATATATATATATATATATATATATATATATATATATATATATATATATATATATATATATATATATATATATATATATATATATATATATATATATATATATATATATATATATATATATATATATATATATATATATAATATTTTTAAGCATAATTTTGTCCTGAAATGAAAAATGGTTTGGACAACTTTTTGAGTCGAGCCAATAAATTTTGTGTACTCCAGACTACATTTTGCTAATTTCGAACCTCAAAGGATAAGTTTTGAGCTATTCAAAATTTTTTTTGAGTAGCTTTTGTTTGACTTTTTGCTCCGATTATTGCTTTAATTTTGCAGAAAGCTAGAATCATGTATATATTTTTGGATTGTAAATTTCAACATCCAAAAATAGGGGGGCAACTGATACGTCCTAAAAAATTGTCTTGATCAAGCACGAATCTCGAGGCATATTCAAATGGGAATTTTTCAGCAAACTTACAATCAAATTGAACATCTCAAATGAACGAACCGAACAATACCGAAATTGGTCCAACCAAAGCCCAAATGGGTCCAAATCGGGGGCCCGGACCACATTTGGAAGGGTTAAAGCATTATTTGGATAATGAAATGATATCCAAATATGGCATGCTTATAGTCAAATCGAGCGTCTCGGCGAGACGAATCCAACGAGCCCAAGATCTCTGAATTCCGACACTGTTAAGGCACTTAAATAGTTAAAAAACTCTCTACGATCGGGGGAATCAATACGAGCCATCCGATTGAGCACTCTGAACCTGCCCCGGATCTTCTCTAGATTTACGGGATGCACCACTCATGAAAATCTATAAATAGGCCCCCACTCTCTACATGATGGGGACCTTTTTCTTGAGATTGAAGAGAGCTCTGAAGCTTCAAGAGCTCTAGCACCACCGCCGTCGGCCGCCGGACCACCGCCGGGCCGCCGCCTGCCGCTTGTCGCCAGACCACCGCCCGTCGTCGCCGCCTGTCGCCGGACCACCGCCCGGCCGCCGCCTGCCCGCCGAACCACCGCCGGGCCGCCGCCTGCCGCTTGTCGCCGGACCACCGCCCGGTCGCCGCCTGCCGCCGGACCACCCCCCGACTGCCTCCTGCCGCCGGACCACCGGCCGCCGCCTGTCGTAGGACCGCCGCCGCCGCCTCTCGCCGGACTACAGCCCGGTCGCCGCCTGCCGCCGGACCCACCGCCCGGCTGCCTCCTGCCGCCGGACCACCGGCCGCCGCCGCCTGTCGTCGGACCGCCGCCGCCTGCCTGCCGCCGGACCACCGCCCGGCCCGCCGCCTGCAGCCGGACCACCGCCCGGCCGCCGCCTGCCCGCCTGCCGCCGGACCACCCGCCCGGCCGCCGCCTGCCGCCGGACCACCGCTCGGCCCCGCCGCCTGCCGCCGGACCACCGCCCGCCGCCTGTCGTCGAACCGCCGCCGCCTCTCGCCGGACTACCGCCCCCGGCCGCCGCCGCCTGCCGCCGGACCACCGCCCGGTCGCCTCCTGCCGCCTGACCACCGGCCGCCGCCTTTCGTCGGGCCGCCGCCACCTCTCGCCGGACTACCGCCCAGACGCCGCCTGCCGCTGGACCGCCGCCCGGCCGTGCCTTCAGCCGGACCACCGCCCCGACGCTGCCTGCAGCCGGACTTCAGACCGACCTTCGTCGGACTACCGCTCGGCTGCCGCCCGTCGCTAGACCATCGCCCGGTCGCCGCCTACCAGACTTCAGCCCGACCTTCGTCGGACTACCGCCCGGCCGCCACCTGCCGGACATCCGTACGACCATCTCCAGACATTCGACTGTCTCTCCAAATCACTGTAATTCGACCGCCTCTAAATCAAGGGACGGGTCAACCCTTGTAATTCACTCAAGTTTAGTGGAATATTTTCACCTGGGCAAGGCCCCGTGGTTTTTCCCTCTTCGGGCTTTCCACGTAAAAAAGATTTAGTGTTCTACTTCTCTCTTTCTGCTTGCGTGTTGGATATTCGTGCATTGCTAAGACTAAACATTTACTCACTCTACTGCCACGAATCTTTCAGACCGCAACAATTATAATGCTCTAAAAAGCAAAGCAGAGAAAAAGTTGCTCCCATATACTCTTAGTATGCTCAAAATTGTATTAATAAAAAAGAAATATTAAGATATATCTAAAATCTTTGAATGCCAATCAAATTTGGCTGACATACATATGCCATTGAATTTTATATAAGTTTTATTTGGAACAGCTTTCTTATCGTTTAGCCCAAAGCCCTCTAATGTAAATAATGATAAGTTTGGTTACTCTCTGCTAATCATCTAAATTCAGCAAGGCGATGAATCTCAATTGGCCTTTGGAGCCTAAGCCATTGTTTAGCAGGAGACATTGTGCTAATCTCCATTGGAAGTTTGTATTATAAATAAAAGCACAATTGCCACTATGGAAATTTAAGAGCTTCCAAGTGTTAAAAATCCTCATTAAAACTTTAAAATAAAGGGAAATTTACATACATACCACTTTATAACATCCTATTTATATATCTAACACCTAAACCTTTAATATTACATCCATACCACCCTATATTATTTTAATATCAAATATACCACTTATATTTCTTTCCTACCACTCATATATTTCATTTCTACCACTCATATTTTGTATGAGAATGAACTATGGGTGGTATTTATGTAATATTAAAGTTTTAGGTGTTAAATATGTAAATAGAATAGTATTAAGTGGTATGTATGTAAAAACGGTCATTGCGGTCCATTTTAGATGACTTTAAACCTGATTAAAAAAAATAACTTTTTTTAGAAGCTGTTTCAAAATATATATATATATATATATATTTAATATATATTTTTTCAATAGTGAAAAAATAATAATAATAAAACTATAATTACAATTTAAAAAATAAAATAATAAAAAAATTATTCCAAACGAATCCTATATTATAAAATTCAACTACATCCGCATGTCAGCCAAATTTGACGGACATTCAAAGATTTTCAATATATCTTAATATTTCTTTATATATATATATATATATATATATATATATATATATATATATATATATATATATATATACACACATTTTAAAGCTTACTAAGAGTTTATGAGTGTACTTTTCCTCTGCTTTACTTTTTAGAGCCATTATCATATTTCATTATTTTCTTCCTACCATTGTAAAAATTTCTATGAAATGCTTTTTTTTTTAACAACTAAATATACCTAAATTGCGATAATTATAAGAAAATATTATCTAATTTTCTTAAAAAATATTTATAATATTATACAACAATAACAACAACAACATTATCCCATTACATGAGGTCGGCTACATAAAACCTATTTCATCATTGTGTCATGTTAAAAGTCAAATTATCATTTAAATCTAATAAAAAAAGATCACTTCTAATATTTTCTAACCAAATCTTTTTTGGTCTACCTTTAACTTTCTTAATATAAGACAAATCTAATACCTCAACTTTCCTAGCTGGGTCATCAGAAGGCATCCGTTTAATATGACCAAAACAGAGGCCTTCTGATGACCCGGTTAGAAAAGTTAAGATATTGTCGAATAATCATGATATGAATCCTCTAAAAAAATATTTACAATAATATAATAATGAAAAATAATTATTAGTCTTATCACAACTCTACAAAAGACTGCAATTGCCCATCCAAATATAATACATTAATACTTAACATAATAAATGTGCATCTAACTAAAGAACATTGGGCAGCCAAAAAATTACATTGAAGTGATTCTTGAAACGTGCAAAAGAACGGTCAGCCAAACCTTCCATCTTACAAAATGTTGACTACAGACTTAAACGACATAACCCTAATCAACTAAGAAATGCAGTCATCGCTTCCGCTTCTGCGACGTCAAATGCTTCATCACAAACTCGATAGCCTCTTTCAGAGTTGCTCTCCGTCCCTCTCTGTAGCTCCAGAGTTCATTGATGACGTATCTGCCGCTTGGATTATACTCATTAATCTCCAATAAGGCCGATGTCACAGCCCTGTAGGCCTCATCGCCCAGCTCGCATCTTAAAGCGACCAATTTCTCATCATCTTCCTGTATGACCTCCTGCATGATGAATCAATTGTGGCAATCATGAGGCATATTAGAAAGAAATGATTTTTCGACTATTTTCACAGAAGCATGATACCATCCCATTTTCAACTTTTCATGATCAGCATGACAAAAGGCTTAGGGCATCTCCAATGGAACAACAAACAACATTTGTTGTTTGCCGTTCTTCTGTAGCTCCAACTGAGCGGCAATTTTGACGCTCTTTCATCGCAGGTGAACAGTGTGACGCCAATATTTGGCGTCGCACGTTTACCTACCATTTAATTATTTATTTTTAATTCAAAAATTAAGTATAAAGAATATAGTATGAATATTCTTTTTTTGATGTTGAAAAATGGAGTTCGGTTGGAGACAAGTTATCGCATTTTGGTGTATTACTGTATTTTGGAGTGAAAAATGAGTTTTTCGGTTGGAGATGCCCTTAACTGCATTCATTCTGAAGAGATAGAGAGGGAGAGGGAGAGCATGAGAGAGAGAGACAGATAGGAGAGCATGATATAGGACTACCAGATTCCAAGTTTTCAAAGAGGCATTCAGCTATGCATAAAGCCACAGTTGCCCCCATAAACTATGCAGTGGATGAACGGTGAAAACAATATGGAAACCACACATAAACGTATTCACTTGTACGATTAGAATAGAAAATTACATCAAGAGTACTAAATAATAAGAGAATATGCTAAAAACTGAAGGTAAATTTTAGAAACTAACAATTAGATTTGCATTAGGGGAGACTAAAGCAGTGATTAAGTTTCTTCAAGTATAAAGATTAGCGAGGTTAGAAGCGGAATAGGTTGTAGTTAGAAGATTAAAATGGGCGAATTTTGATAAGCAATCAATGACTATCAAAATAGCAGTAAAACCTTTAGAATTAAGCAGATCAGTAATGAAGTCTATAAACAAATCTTTCCAATTTTGCAAGGGTATTGGTAGAGGAGAAAAGAGTCCAAAAAAAAGAAGGGTAGATGATTTGATTTTTAAAATGGGCGAATTTTGATAAGCAATGAATGACTACCAAAATAGCAGTATAGCCTTTAGAATTAGGCAGACCAGTAATGAAGTCTATAAACAAATCTTTCCAATTTTGCAAGGGCATTGGTAGAGAAGAAAGGAGTTCAACAAAAAGAAGGGTAGATGATTTGATTTTCTGACAAGATAGACATTTGCTAACAAAATTGGCAATGTCTTGATGAAGGTCAAGCCAATATAAATTAGCGGAGATTCATTTAATGGGTTTAAGAACACCTTGATGACCTGCAAGAGGTGTAAAATAGAATTTTGTGAGGATTTGTTGTTTGAGGGAAGAATCCTTACTGAGATAAATATGACCTTTATAATAAAGAATTTGATCAGAAATTGTTAGTCTGTATGAGAGATCTTGTCATTAGAAAGCTAAGAAGCTATATTAAAAATATGTGGAGAATGAAGAGATTCCTTTTTTTAAATAATTTATTATAGAAAAAAGAAAAAAAGTTTTCGGAGCAAGCAAAAAAGGATGAAGTGTAGAAGTATCTTCTGGCAATCTAGATAACGAATTGGCAACAATATTTGTTTTTCCTGGCTTATATTCAATAGTGAAATTAAATCCTAAAAGCTTACAAAAACAATTTTGTTGATCAGAAGTTTGAATAACTCGAGTATGTAGTTCACGTAAGTTTCTATGATCAGTACCAATAAGAAATTAATTGCCAAACAAATACTTAGGCCAGTTAGAAACAAATTCAGTAATATCCTATAACTCTTATAGATAAGTCAAAGATTTAGAGAGTTTAATGCTTAATTTTTTACTGAAAAAGGCAATAAATGAAGGTCAGATTTGACGTAGGTAGAAGAGATAATATGACCCAAATATTAGTGGATGATTGACAAATCTATCATTTATTAATCTTGAGAAAGATTTCATTTGTCTATAAGCATTGAAAAATAGTTTTCAGATCCAATAAAATATATTAACGTCTAACAGTAAGCTACTCATTATAATAAAGAAAGCATCTCAAATATACTTCATGCCAAACTTAACATTATTTCACATATTTCTAACTTCTCTACATTTAGTCCTTGACATTTCCTAAGAAAATTATTCCAGCATCTAGAACCATTGGAAGGCCCGTTAAAGCATGTCACATGTGTGATTAATCCAACAAAAAAATGAGAAGGATCAGTTGATGCAAATTTTGGAATCCTGAGGAAATGAGAAAAGTCGGATATATACCACCTGATCAGGTATAATGCTTTTTAAAGAATTCTTTTGAAAATGTTGCCCAAAGAATGGAGAAAGAAGAAAAAAGAGAGAATTGTGTAAATATTGCAAGCAGAAACAGCATAGCTCCATAACTGAATCAATGGAATATTACCATTCTCAAGTTGTTAAATATCAAGGATCTGAAAATAAATTATAAATATCAACGGTTTTGTTGGGTTATAAATAAGAACAGTGAGAAAGATACCTTAAGCTTTCCATCAACAGAGGAAATTCTAAAAGGATGCCACTCTGGAATTTTCAATTCATCTTGCCACTTGGAGCAAAATTCAGCAGCTTTTACATCTGCCTCATCTTTCCGATATCTTTTTATACATGCAGCATGAAATATTTTTTCATCAAGTTCGCCCATCCTCTTGATCCCTATCATTGTTCGGTTGCCGAGTATGTCTGAAGCGCCCTACAATGGTGAATTAATCTCATAAGAGCAGTACTTATCCTGTGGAAGAAAAAACGAACAGCCAAGTAAACTCACAGATATTAACTCTTTTCTAGCTTCTTGCAGCTCATCATTGCTCTTTCTTTCTTTAACAACCAAAGCTTGATTAAGTACTTCAAGATCTTCCAATTCTTCATTTTTCTCTCTTAGTTCTTCATTAAGCTGGTCTATTTTCTGGTGAACTATCAAATCTTGCCCTCCCATTAACTTCATTACTTCTAGACAGCCTTTCAGCTGCTGTATTTCTAGCTCAAGTTTTTGCTTTGCATCTAGTTGCTTTTGTAGATTAAGTATCTTCTTATTGTTAGCCTCCTTCTCTTTCTGCACGCTTTTTTATATTGATGAGGGCATGCAGTGGTACTCGATTTTGTATAATATTTTGAAAACAAAAAAGTCTCAGAAGAAGAACGTCTCAAGTATTGTAATAGACTGACCTTTTGTTCTTCAACGAGCCGCAGAAAATCGTCATCGGCCTTCTTCTGCTCCAAGGAAGCCAACTCAAGTAAACTATTTTTCATAGCATTCTGCAAGGTCAGAAAATAGTAAAAATCATTTCCAAATAACTGCATGGGAAAAGGAAGTTGGTGAATATATGTTGCCTGGAACTTCTTGTCATGCAAAATTAGGTTGAAGTATGTGCTCATCTCACAATTTGGTCAAACGCATTAGCTAGCTAGCTAGCACATCAATCAACTAAAGCACAACATTTTTATTTTGTATTATCAACCATAAACTGTATGATTGCATAGCAATAAACCCTTCTAAAGCGCCATAAAACAGCTAAGGGTTTTATTTGAATTCGGGGAAATTCCAAAGAGAATGCCTCATCAACAATCCGTGTGCTTCGATTAAATAAACCTAAGATGATGATCCACCTCAACAATCCATCGCTATTCATTCTTCCTTATATGACTCCCATTAATTATTCATTATTCATAGGACTATAATGTATATATTTTAACACCTACAATTATGTACCTTTTCTACAT
This sequence comes from Dendrobium officinale, assembly GCA_019514585.1. NCBI lineage: Eukaryota > Viridiplantae > Streptophyta > Magnoliopsida > Asparagales > Orchidaceae > Dendrobium > Dendrobium officinale. The sequence continues at coordinate 30,316,017 of CM033693.1, read as the reverse complement.
GATGAAGCAAAGAAATAAGATTCAAATTATTCTTTTGTATTTCTTGACTTATAATTTTTCAAATGGTATTAGAGCATTGATTCTAAATAATCTTCATTCTCTTTCGTCTCTCATATCTTCTTTCATTGGCAAAGATTCCCTTGCGTGAAGATCCATGAGGCAAATTGTTCGCTTGCTGGTGTGCAAGCTCTACTTACCGCTCAGCCTTGCCAACTTTGTGATCCCACAAGAGTCCGCTTCAACATCATGATCTGGCATCAAGTTCCCGCAAGAGCGACCTTTGAACTTGCAACTCCACTTCTCTCCAACCCGCTTGCAATTCAGCCTTTTGGACGATCCCAATCTACTTCAATTCTTCTCTATTAACCATAATTATGGTTAAACACGAAACAACATCCAATAAAAGCTTCTCCTTCAATGCCACCTCAAATCAAGAACAAATGATTCATGGCCACATTAGCAATCAAGAAGCTTCACCTCAAATATATCACTAATAAGACACCAACTAAACAGACAAAATTCTCTCCAATAGGCCCAATCAGTTATGATGGGCGAAAGTGATGCGGACATCCGACGGTGGACGATATTCAAAGGAAGAGTCGAAGATCGACGGCCGAGATCATTCTGATTTATTTTAGTTTATTAATTGTATTTTGATTTAATTTTGCAATTTTCATTTTTTACCCTTTTTATTTAAGAGTCTCGTCTTATGTAAGCCCAATGGGCAAATTTGTCTTTTAGTTTCTTTTGAGACTTATATATAGAAGCCCCTTCTCTTGTATTAGGTGTGATAGAATTATAATAAAAAATTGTGTTTTGCACTTGTGTTCTTTTGGGAGGACGTTAGTGAGATTCCTATGGGAAGGAATCAGAGCTTTCAAAAAGCCGCAGGATGGGTCCGGGATCGTGGCTTGAAGTCCCTTGAAGAAGGGCAACGTATCACCCGTCAGTCTTCGGAAGAGTCTAAAGCTCGTGGTTTTGTCTTATTATTATTATTATTATTATTAGTATTATTATTATTATTATTATTATTCTCCTTATTTTCCTAACCGCCACTTCCCAATCTCTCTTTCTCCTATTGGCCGAAAACTCCACCCAAACCCTAGGCCAAAAGACACCCAACCGCCAACCCAATCCCCTCCCGAAAGCCACCGGCCATCATCCATCTCTTAGCTCCAAGATTCAAAATCTAGCATTCAAATCCTTTGCTAAATTAGCTCCCTTTAATTTTGGAAACTATTTAAATTCATATTCAATTATATTTGAATTTGAATTTTACTTCCTAAATGAGAAAAACTATTTTAGGGAAGTTCCTCAAATCATGCAATTTTGAATTTTAAATAGGAGTTGATTTAAATCCACTTTCCTATTTTAAGATTCTAAATATAGACACCTTTAACCCCTCATATCAATCACCCATAATCATGCTAACCACTGGCCCTACCCCCCTTCCCATTTTCTCTTTCCCTCCACTTTCAAATTAATTATTGAAGGCATTCCTTATTCGATGCATTTTAAGTTTGGAAAGTTTTTAAATTCAAATTTTAATTAATTTAAATTTGAAATTCTTTCTTAAAATAGGATGAATTATATTAGGAGGCTTTCCTTAATTCTCCCAATTTGAATTTAATTAAAGACCTGTCATAATTCCCCTTTCCTTATCTTAATAATTCAAGTTTGGAAATTCCTCAGGTCCACATTCACCGTATGTGGACACATTCACCGTATGTGGACACATTCACCGTATGTGAACACATTCAACGTATATGGACGCCTTCCCTTTTTCCCCTCTTTTGACCGATCCCCTCCGTTCTACATCAGAAAAAAAGTCAAAAATGATAATCTCATGGGTGGCCATTCCTCAAAAGTAAGATACAAAATTCAGAACATGGTAATCTGAAAATAACGTTTTTATGTATTGGCTCATTAACACCATGAAAAAAGAAATTGGATAAAATGTCATGCTTTATTACATGACAAAAGAGATCTTCAAGGACATCTTTTTGTCACTAAATACTACAACCCTCTTAATAGGTATTGGCAGCAATTAGATATCTTTGAAGAACTAGATTTGAAAGAGAGGGTAGTCAAATTCCTTTACGGGCTAAATAAAAACCTTCATGAAGTTCAAGAGACATTTGGAATCAAAACCATCACGTCCATTCGGAGCAAAAAGATCATGCTGGAAACTATGTGAGATTTCTACTATTTAGACATCATGGAAGTGTCTGAGCTTCTTAGCAAATAATAATGAATCCCTAAAACCAACATCTGCTTCCATACTCCCACCCATCAATCAAGACCAAATAGAGATGCTAAAAAAGGTGTTCAGTCAACTTCAATCCAACCTAGTGACACCTAATATCAACATCACATCAATGGCTAAAAAATGCATTATTATAAATGCATTTAATTCAATTATCATAAAAGCTCGTACTTATTATGCCTTTTGTATTATGCACTTGTAGTTTTAGTGCTATCTTTTTTAGCCTATCATGTTGTATAATTCATTTGTATTGTGCTTCGTAATCATTTACTCATTTGCTTGTTTTGTAGCATACAATATAGTTAACTTGTGTGATGACGCATTTGTAGGATTTAAGTATTTGAATACAAGGGTGTACACACTAATATTTCTAAGTGTAAATTTTTTAAAGATTTTAGTTATTATTTAAACACTCTTAATATTACTTTATACACATTGTGTATGTCATTTCATCTACACTTGTACACATAGTTGTGTTTAGTTAATTGATTTAATCATTAGCTTTTGTTTGTTCATTGTGAGGCGTTTGAAATAATAGGATATCAAAAAAAATCCCAAAATATTCCATTACACACCTCCCTCCCCCCCCCCCCCCTGACATGCCCTTTACAATGAAAGACGCCATAAATTAATTAATTTGACATGGCTTTTAAATAATATCCAATCATCACATGTGTCAACCCCTTAAAATCGTCTTGATTACACTTAGAAGAATATATTCATATTCCATTCATTATCATCAAAGCACATTGCTCACAAGTCCAAAAAAAATTAATCCTCAATGCAACTGATGAGGACATCGAAGATCAACGGCTACGATCGTGTCTATTTATGTATTTTATTTGTTATTTGTACTTTTCCATTTCTACCCTCACTTGAGGGCTTTGCTTTATGTTGGCCCTAGGGGCAATTATGTCTTTTATGTTTCCTTCATGTAATTGGCTATTTAAGCCTTCTCCTTCCTCTTGGAAAGGATGATGATTATTGATAATGAAAAGTTTCATGTTTTGTTTATCTCTTAGTGAGTTCACGTGATCTCTTAGTGAGTTCATGAGAGGAGAAGCCCGAGGAGGGTAATTCGCAATACCCGCCAATCTTTGGAAGAGTCCGAGGTTCGCGGTTCTTACGATCTCTTTGTGAGTTCGTTAGTTATCTCTATCTTTCTCGTATTTTCTTGTTCTTCTCTTTTCTCCCCTCTTCATCCACAAAGTATTCCCCTAGCTCCATTGCCACCGCCCCTTGGAGTCCACCCGCCGGCCACCCTCACGGCTCCGGCCGACCCCTTTGCCGTCAACCTCCCCAACCGTCCACTCCTCCCTCCCGCATGCTCCAAATTTGAAATTTGAATTTCAAATTTCGAATTCTTTCCTAATTTGGAATTCCAATTTAGGAAAGTTTTATTTGATAAATTCCAATTTCAAATTAAATTAAATTGGAGTTCTCATAACTTACCTCCACGACATCACCCACCTTGTTTTTCAAATTTCGAATTTGAAAATTCAAATTTGAATGAGCTCCAAATTTCCATAATTGCCAAAGTCCAAATAAGGAAAGAATTGGGTTGAATCCAATTCAAATTTTATGGCATGAGGAGTTACTAATTTTCATCCTAGGTGGCATCCTCCTAATCGAAAATTGATTTGTTCACACTAATCTCCCTCCTCTCCATCCGTCTACGTCCATAGCTTCCACCGCCGGCCATTCTCACCACCCAAATTCTCTCCTAAATTCCTCCACCTCAAGCCCTGTTTTCCCCAACCCGCCGACTGCCTTGGCCTACCCAATCGCCGGCCACCCCTCCCAAAACCACTATCTCCACCACGGCCCGTCCCCATCTCCACCCCCATGCCGCCGGCCACCTCTCCCTCTCCCATGGAATTTGAAATTCAAAATTCTAAGCTCATAAATACTTTCCTAAAATAATCCTCCCAATTAGGAAGGTTTATTAATTTGAATTCAATCCAATATTTGAATTCAAATAATTCCCTCCCTAATAAATTTCAATTAGGAAACTTCCTCATTTAATGAAATCTGAATTAAAATTTCAGATTTGATTTAAAACCTTTAGTAATTTCCGTGGGCCCCACATACTAAGAAATTAACTTCCTCTCCCCTCTCCCTACATGGTCGGCCACTTAATCTTTCCCCCCTCTCTCTCCAATCTTCATTAATTGCTCTCCATTAAGACTCTCTAATTACCTCCCAAAATTCCTCACCTCCCATTAATCCTTTGATTTGAATTTGAATTCAAATTCAAATCATTCCCTCCAATTTTATTAAATCTGAGAATTAATTTCAGATTTTGTTTGACTTTTCTCTCTCCCAAGTTAATCTCATTAATTCCCCTTCCAATTCTCAGCCTTAGCTGCCTCCTCCCAAACTCTTCTCATGTTTTCCTCCCTTCTCGTGAGATTTCTGCTGGCTGTCCCCATATTCCAGCCATATTGGGTTACTGTTATGCACTGCTGAAGGCCAGAGATTGCTGTCCAAAGGCTCCCAACACCCTATCAAAGCTATCCAAATTTCTGTCGAACATAAGGAGCTGCCGTCCAGATTTTCTGGTCATTGTTTGGAGGCTTTCCAAACTATTCCTTCTTGTCCCCTTGCTGCCAGCAGAATTCCGAAGCCTGAGTTGCTGTCCAGCTGACCAAAGATCTCTGCTTGCGGCTCAAAGAACCAGCCCGGTTTGCTGTCCAGATTCTTGGACAGGCGCCACGTGTTATCCTGAGTATTGGAGCCTTGAAAGCTGCTATCCAGAAGCCTACAAGTTGCTGTCCAGAAGTATTTCAAGTGCCGAATTGCTGTCTCGACCCTCTTTGCTGCTGTCTCGGCATCCCTAGCCGCTGGCCAGTCATTTTGGGTGACCTCTTATGGCTGTCTCGCTGTCCAGAATGTTCCCCATCGCCATATCTTGAAGGCTCCGTAACCTAAAGTGCTGTCCACTCTTCCTCAAACGCATAAGCAACTACGCCGGAGCACCGTATTTGTCGTTCCCTTGGATAACTTCTTTCTTTGGGTAAACTCTTCGTCCAAACTCTCTTATCTTCCTAGTTTACTTTTCGTTTATGGTTATTAATAGATTCATGAAGATCATGTCAATTATTCACCGCTAGAACCTAGTAATAGAAAGAGTTGTGTGAGGGATCTTCTCATAGCAACTAATCTTATTGTTAGTATTGGAATTTCTCGTTGAAACCACTCATGCATGCAAAGTAAGACTTACTTAACTATTTAATGATCTCAACCTCTCGCATGTGCGTAGACCTAAGCTAGTTTATCACCTTATCATTTCTATTTTGTCGTCTATCATTTAGGCAAAGCTTATAATTATTGTGCTCTAAAAGTAAGCGTGCAAACTTCCTTAATTTAATCATCCATGCTTGTACGTTTCACATCATCTTGGTATCAGAGCATGGCTAGCGTGCTTTGCTCGTGCTAGAACGCATCCTAGGAGTTTCATTTAGCTTTCCTTTAATCGTTTGCATGCATACTATCATTTGGATAGCTGTTTTTCTCTGTTTTAGCTGCTGTCTTTACTTTTCCAGCATCATATCCTGAGCATTTAAGTCATTTTAACAGGCGTCATCTTGCTGCCTTTGAAGTTATAGCATTCCTTAGAGTGTAGGACAACTCCACCTTGCCGTATCACTGCTGTCCACACTGTTTCAGCTACTGTTAAGTACCCTTTAGAGGGCTTAGGTTCACTGTTTTAGTGCTGTCCACACCTTGGAGCTTGGCCGAAATTCCTAGGTAGTTTTCCCATCCCTTGTGCTTGCTGCCCTGACATTTCCAGCTGCTGGAATCACTGTCCAGCAAGCATCTCTGTGGGTTTTAGCTGCTGCCCGCACTTTAGTAAGCCTTCCTAGTGACCCTTAGCAACCAACCATGGACCCGATAAGACTCCAAAAGAGTTTAGATGACATCGTTAACCTAGTAGGCACTATGACTAGAATCATGACGGAGAAACCGGTTGACTATCCCCACGTGAATTATGTGTCTCACTCTGTTTTTCAATCTAAACCTGAGTTCAAACCACAACGACCTCACTTTGAGTCACCTTATCGTCTACCCACCTTTGATGGCTCCTCAGACCCTTACCACTTCAGGGAATGGGCTAGACAACTAGATGACTATTTTGAATCACGTCATATCCCTGAACCCAACCAGGTTAGTATCGCTAAGTCTCACCTTAAAGGTCGAGCTCTTCAATTTTGGACAAGATTGGAAGATCATAAAGAGTCTCGCGGTGAGTACACCACTTGGAAAGACATGAGGCGAGATCTTAATTTAAAATACCGACCCTCAACTAGTGACTGTCACCCTACCTCTTTCGTTGGGACAACTCGGGGACCTTACTGTGGTCAAGACCACCCACCCATTAGTAACATCCGGGTTGCTACCCCACCCTTTAAGTCTTCACTTAACCTTAATGGGCCGACCGTCTACTGGATCTTCTGTTAAGCCCATCTCTTCTGACTCCCCACTAGGACCTACTTCTAGCCACCCCAGTCAACCTCTAGCATCCCCAGTCCTTGACTCTGCCAGTATGATTATAATAAAGGAAGACATTAAGAAGAAAAAGTTCTCTGAACCCAAGACGGAGTGCATCCATTTCGTGGATGCTAGTGATATCAATGAGGACGAAGAATTCTTTAAGGATGGAATAGAAGTAACTGAATCAGATTCCCCGAATGACTTAAATCATGAACTAGGAAAGTTAGAGCCTTTAAACGTCGACACCTTAGACCACCCCGATCCTAGTCTCCTCGAGGATAACTCTGTGGATAAAGTATGTCTGGATGGGAGTAATGTGACCTCGAAAGAAGCCAATCTGACTTTGAACATGATGAATTTAAAATTGGAAGATCCTGATTTAGTTGTATCACCTACTGAGTCGACTTTGGGTAATTGTGATGATAATAATATAGAATCGGAAGTGGTTCAACTAAACTTACTACTGGATTTAACTCACGATTTAAGTAACCCTGAACCCAATTATCCTGATTCAATTGAGTATAGTGCTATGAGTTCGGAAGATAATGATTTGATTCTGAAAGCTTTTAATCCTGAGTTTAGCAATGTGCCTCCTCTTGTTGCTTTTAGAGTCTAATTTTAGAGCCGCTCATTTAGAGTTATATTTAGCAGAGTGTGTCACTCCTGATTCTTACATTTTGCCCATTATGACCTCGTCCTACCAGGATAAGGACCACTTCTATCCTAGTTGGATGAATTTATTAGATAATACTACCCCCACTAGGAGACTGCTGTCGACCCTAACTGAAACCACCTATAGAAGTGCCCTGGTAGCTAAGAGTGTCTTCATTTCTCTCCCCCTACACCAGTTCCCTTAGACCGAACACTTTAAAACCCCTCTTTTTGTGACTCGTCCACTTTGTCTAGCTATATGTTCGTGTGAGTTAGTATGTTGTTGCGTGTGTTTTGTAGTCTGTTGTCTTCCAAAATCTTCTTTGTTTAAAATGTATGTGTGAATCCATATTTCATTCATCTTGCATATCAAATCTCTTGCACCACCTCATGTTCATCTTGTTGAGTCTTGAATTTTAGACATGAATTTAGCACATGCCGCATTTACATTACATCTGCATAACTTTCTTAAGAAAATTGCACGCTTAACTGAAGAGAGCAATAATAAGTATAAACTTCATGCTGATTCTAAACGACAATTTAAATCTATTAAGGTTGGTAACTTAGTAATGATGCGGATTCATCCGGAAATCACATGCTAGAAGTGCGGGAACATTTAGAATAGTCAATAAAGTCTATAACAACGCTTGCGTGGTGGATCTGCTTGCAGAGTTCAACATTCATTCCTTTTCTAACATAAAAGATTTAGTAGACTTTGAAGGTCCAGAGATAAACCCCCAAGTCCACTTCAAATTAAGTCTTGTGTGACCCCACCTTGTGAGAACCCCAAAGCCTACCTCCACTCCCAAAATTATTCCCAAAATTCCTATAGCGGAGAAGGTTGACATGATTCCTAGTGATGATATTATTTCCACAAAAGAGGGTGGACGAAGAAGATATTTGACTAGGTGAAGAGGTAAACCAAAGTCAGAGGATACATGATCAGAGCGCAAGGTGATACCGCTGATCGATTCAGATACACGAGAGTTCTTGAGACATCCACTCGACGGAGTCGAGTTTTCTCCCACCTGGGGAGAATGATGAGGACATCGAAGATCAACGGCTACGATCGTGTCTATTTATGTATTTTATTTGTTATTTGTACTTTTCCATTTCTACCCTCACTTGAGGGCTTTGCTTTATGTTGGCCCTAGGGGCAATTATGTCTTTTATGTTTCCTTCATGTAATTGGCTATTTAAGCCTTCTCCTTCCTCTTGGAAAGGATGATGATTATTGATAATGAAAAGTTTCATGTTTTGTTTATCTCTTAGTGAGTTCACGTGATCTCTTAGTGAGTTCATGAGAGGAGAAGCCCGAGGAGGGTAATTCGCAATACCCGCCAATCTTTGGAAGAGTCCGAGGTTCGCGGTTCTTACGATCTCTTTGTGAGTTCGTTAGTTATCTCTATCTTTCTCGTATTTTCTTGTTCTTCTCTTTTCTCCCCTCTTCATCCACAAAGTATTCCCCTAGCTCCATTGCCACCGCCCCTTGGAGTCCACCCGCCGGCCACCCTCACGGCTCCGGCCGACCCCTTTGCCGTCAACCTCCCCAACCGTCCACTCCTCCCTCCCGCATGCTCCAAATTTGAAATTTGAATTTCAAATTTCGAATTCTTTCCTAATTTGGAATTCCAATTTAGGAAAGTTTTATTTGATAAATTCCAATTTCAAATTAAATTAAATTGGAGTTCTCATAACTTACCTCCACGACATCACCCACCTTGTTTTTCAAAATTTCGAATTTGAAAATTCAAATTTGAATGAGCTCCAAATTTCCATAATTGCCAAAGTCCAAATAAGGAAAGAATTGGGTTGAATCCAATTCAAATTTTATGGCATGAGGAGTTACTAATTTTCATCATAGGTGGCATCCTCCTAATCGAAAAATTGATTTGTTCACACTAATCTCCCTCCTCTCCTCTCTACATGTCGCCGGCCTCATCAAGGGGGAGATCCATTTAATGCTAGTTTAATGCCATCAATGCCTTGATCCAAAATTCAAATTTCAAAATAACCCCCTTAATTTCATTCATAATCTGAAATTAATTTCAGATTATGAAATGAAACTCTCATTCCCCTCTTTTGAAACCGCCGGCCTCCTCCTCCTTAGCTCCTCCATTAACTCCCTAATAAATGCCTTAATTCTCTTTGAATTGAAATTCAAATTTCAAGTCAATTCCTCCCCAACCTAATCAAAACTGAAATTAAAGCTTCAGTTTTTTTTTTTTTATTAATCCTCTCCCCTCTCTAAGCCACCGGCCTTGCTTGGGATTAAGTCCATTAAATGCCACTTTATGGCATTGATCACATGAGTTGGGAATTCAAATTCAAAACCTAACTCCTAACAGCTGCAGTAAATTGCTGTCCAGAAAATCAGCAATTTTCCAAGTGGAAATTGCTGTCCGGGAAGTTCCAACCAGCCATAGTGCTGCCAAAACCTGCTCTTGTTTGCTGACCAAAAATCCCTCACGTGCTGTCCAACGTTTCTTCTTTGGCTGCACTTTGGAAGGGCCACAACTTGCTGTCCCTGATCACCGACAGCCCAAGGAGCTGGTAGAGACACGTCTCCACCTTTTTGGGGTGTTTTCTAGGAGCAGCCCACAACAATACCGCTGCTGTCCTGAATTTCTGCACCTCTTCCCGGGTGTTCCTTAGTGCGAGGAGGAGGTTCGGGGTTGCTGCCCACTTCATTCCCAACTACAAACCGCTTTGCCGGAGCGCGTATCTCTCGTGTCCTTGGGTAAACTCATCCCCCGGCTCTTTTATCTTCGAAGTGCTTCTCAATTGTGGTATAGTAGATTCATGATGATCACATTAATTCTTCTCCGCTAAAGCCTAGTAATTAGAAGAGATGTGTGAGGGACATTTCATAGACTAATCTTATTGTTAGTATTGGAATTTATTGTTGGAACGATCCATGTATGCAATGTCGGATTAAGTTGGCTTTTTTTTTTAAACTTAACTTTTATTCATGTGATTTAACCTAAGCTAAGTGCCATTTAATATTTATCTTACCGTTTAATTCCACATAAGATCTTGCTTATTATCACCTCTAAATCTAAGCGTGCAAATTTTTTCTTAAGCAAATCATTTTCGCATGAGATTGTTTCACATCAGCAACAGTCGAGTACATCTCAGTTCATAGTCAGATAGTGGATTTGGGCTCTATTTGGCATTGTCGTTTTGTGTTGTACTCAGTTTTCCTGTAAAGTTTATAAGCGTTTGGTAAAATCAATCGAAATTGTTGTCAATAGTATTGTAAGAGTTGTCCATGCGAGTAAAAAATTGTTGTAGTATTGATATTAATTGATAGAATGATTGAAATGTATATAATATGAACTTAATATAATTATTAAATAATGTCAAATTTATAATTAAATAAATTAATTTTTAAAGATAGAAAGCAAAAATCCATATAAGTGAATTTTTTCGGAAGCTATCATACCCACTATTCCCTAAAAAACTACATTTCAATTTCATACAACTAGGCTTTCTCTTGCATTACACTAAACACCTTAAATCTACTTGTGTTGTTCAAACAGGCAAATGCAGATGTCAGAAAGCAATGTTGAACAGAACCTTAGTGAGAAATGATTTTGCAGAATTAAATTTCTAAATGACTTGCAATCAAGCATGCTATAAGAATCCACAGGAAATGTACAGTTTAATCTAGCAGTACCTTCACCAAGGAGTTAACAGGTTAAAAGCTATCTTGCAAATTAAACAAAAATATATTGTACCTTCTTCTTTTCATCTTCAAGTTTCCTTATCTCAGACTCACTTTGAGCTGCTAATGTATTCAGTTGCTTGGATCTGAATGCATGTTCTCTTCTCTTAGACTCCAGCTCAGTCCTTAAGTTCTCATTCTCATCAAATATTCTACGAGAATGATCTTGGACGAGTTGCTGCATTCTTTGAATTTCTAAGGAAGAACACAAGATTCCAGTGTTAACGATGGAGTGTAATATGCATAATTATAATCCAAGCCTGCACCAACCCTTTCAACTTATGTCAAAAAGAAATAAATTCAATCAGATGAACAAATACTAATGATCCAATTTAAAATTGAGAGCAAGTTCTTAGCAAAATTAAAAAAAAAAAAAAATTGAAGGCTACAACAAATTTAAAAGAGATATATCAAACATATCTAATACATAAATTTGAGATACACCACCATCTCACGCCAAAGAACGGAATAAAATAAAACAATTGCAAAGCCAGGTTTTTGTTTCCTCCAATACTTATTAAATCTATCAAATAGCAGTTTACCATGGTACTAAATATCTTAGAGAAAGTGCAGCCAAATTTCAATCTCAATTTTAAGGCTGAAGTATCCTCAATCCAAAATATTCATATCAATTTGTAGAGTGGAAAATTCTATGAACTATCACTCATCAGTGCTATTAAGAGCATGAAACAATTAGTAGTCATCTAAGAGAATCACCATTATTATAAGATTCATGTAGTTTATCCCTTTCTTCCATCATCTTATTGAGAGACAATGTTGATGTATTGTATTTGTCCTCAAGCTCCTCAATGTGCTTTTTCTTCACTTCAATCAGAGTTGCCAAATCTTGAATAAGTTTGCTCATTTTATTAGACTCCTCATTAGTTATATCATCAACAGTTTTTAAATCTCCATGTTTTTGCAGATGTTCCCCAATAGGACCTCCTGAATAATAGTCATCAGCACGAGCCACCCATCCATATATTCCTGGAATAGAATTCCTTTTTTCAACCCAATTCATCTTACCAAAGTGATCAGCATAAAAATAGTTCTCAAAATCCATTGCATCCCTAAATCCAATCCAATCTTTGCTGAAGTTCACAACCACATTTCCTGTATGGCCCCTGAAATTCCACAAAGAGTGGAATTTTATGGGATTGAATTTAGAGAGCAGCTCCTTAAGCCTATTGCCACTTTCACCAACATACTTTCCATTCTTGAATTCTGTTGGAACATTAACAAGGATTCCCATCCAGGGCCAGACAAATTGTTCATCCTGTTCAGCTTTCAGATGCTCTCTTTTAGTAATCAAAAGTTGTGACGGACTTGAATCATCACAAATATCATTCTTCAGAAATTCTACAATGGCCTGGTGGTTTGCCTTCACCTTTGCGTTCTTGTTAGTAGCAGCAATATCTGTAGCATGCTGAAGCAGATCCTTGTACTTGTAATTTTGCGTCTTCTTTTTATGACAAAAAGGACATCTATAGATGTTGTCTGTGACTTTCATTTTGAGCTCTTCTGACTTCAGTTGCTGGTAAAAGTTGGTCGCATAAACATCTATCTCTGAGTCACAAAATTCTATAGTTTCACTGAAGCTGTAATCCATCAACGGAAGGTCACTGCAGAATGAAACAGCTAAATCCTGCTCACAACGGCCGAGGGTCCTATCTAGGGCATGCGAAATGTACCTTTTTGCCGTTGAGAGTTGAAGCAATCGACGACGAGGAGAGCTGAAACGGAGAAGAGAAGAAGCTGGAAGAAACTCCAAGCCGTAAGGATGGAGGGAATTTGCGAAATCTCGAAGGAATCAGTTGGAGAAGAAGCTTTTTCACCGCCCCAATATCAGGCAAATTATTGGGTGTAATTTGCCTGGTGACCGGAGCCAAAAGATAAGTTCGGACAGCCAATAAAAATTTGCCGCGTCACCTTGCGCTTTAGTTGCGCTTTTTGACTTGCGCTTTGGTTGCGCTTTGGTTGCGCTTTAGTTGCGCTTTTTGACTTGCGCTTTAGTTGCGCTTTGGTTGCGCTTTGGTTGCGCTTTAGTTGCGCTTTGGTTGCGCTTTAGTTGCGCTTTAGTTGCGCTAATTTTAAAATAATATTTTATTATTATCCGAACCTATCTCTGCGTTCGGTCACCTGACCCAATAATTTGCCCCAATATCAAGATTGATGCAATCACGAATAGATTAAAAATGGATATTAAATAATTAATTAGTAGTATAATTAAGTTATCTAATTTTATTTTATTTAATAATAAATAGTATAATTATCATGAAATTAGTTTAATTAAAATTTGTAATAGGTTGATTTTATAGTTATTAGTTGTATAATTATCATTAAATTAATATAATATTTAAATATTTAATAAAATCATTAATATGAGTATTAATTAAATAATTTATAATTTTAAAATATAATCAACAAATTAATTAGGATTTAAGAATATAATTAGATAATTAATAAAATAATAAGTAATTTACCATTATAACTTATTAACGTTATTTTTAATTATCTTTAATAAGTTATAATGTTGAATAATATAATTAGAATTTGCTCAATTATTACTAATTATCAAATTACTAATTATATGATTAATTATCTAATTATCAAATAGTCCTACAATGCATACACAATTAAAATTTAATTTCCAAATGAATCAACTGTGTTAAATCCTAGATTACGTTGCCAAACAGTTTTTTAAGATTTATCAGTATTTAACTTAGGTCATGCCAAACAGTTTTCGAGATTTAACACCCTCGGAAATTACTAAATTCATATTTAGAGGATCTACTAAATCCCGATAAAATTAAATCCTACTTGTTCTAAACAGCCTAGAAAAACTTCAATCTATTTCGCTGTTGAAATTTTAATTAAGCAAAAATACTATTTCATTCCATAGTTGAAAAATAAAACAAGCACAAAATTGGGGTTTTTAGAGAGCATTTTACTTGAGCGTGAGGGGTTGTTTGGTAGCGAGATTTAGGCTTCGTTTGGGACGGCTTTTTCTTGATTTTTAGGATAAAAATTAAAATCTATGTACTTGAAAGCCGCTTTAAGAAGCAGGAAAAAAAACGTCTCAAACGAAGCCTTAACCAGGATTTACGCCGGATTTTATTTTAAATCTTGCTAAACAGTTTGACAAAGCTCAATAAGTTCGAATCGATTGCAAATCCCGTATTTATGGATTTTTTGAAAGAACTTGGCAGAATTGCATGATCAATTATAATTTTCTTTGAATGGCATTTCTCGTTACAGAATGCTCTATTTCATTCTATTTCCTCAAATTCTACTAGCAGTTTACACAATGTTAACTTCTTCATTTCTTTCTACAGTGACCTTCTGTTTATTAAGACAGCTAATTAAAACATAAAAAGTGCTCTTTTATTAACTTCTTGTAAACCTATAAGAGGCTGACAAGTGTACCTCCATGATAACTATTTAAACTCTTGTACTCCTGTATCAAAGACAACGAAATAATATTTTCTTTCTTCTTCTCGTTACTGTACATCTTCTTGCTTAATACGCTCATCTTGACAGTAGATGAGTTTCTACATGGTATCAGACGGGTACCGATCCTAAAAAGCCCGCCATGGCAAATCAATCTTGCGCGTCGTCTTCTTCTCGCCAGACGTCAGAAGTAGTAAAATCTACTCCGGTGATCTCACCATCGCTTAAGTTCGTCATCTCTAATCTCAAACTGCTCGTTCCTCACGCCCTGACTCCAGAAAACTTTCCTATCTGGAGTACCCAAATCGCCAAGCTATTCAAGGCTAACGGGTTTGCTGAGTTTCTTGAGCCGAAATCCACTGATGAAAACATCGATCCCAATCAAGATCCTCAAGAAAGGGCTGCGTTGGATCAAAATCTCGCTACTGCAATTTGCTCAACAATATCGCCGGCAGTTTTACCTTATGTTATACATCTGGAATCCACCTTCGGCATCTGGAGTACACTCCATACTCGGTTTCAGTCTTCAAACCGCTCGAAGGTGATTCAGCTCAAACACGAGCTTCACAATGTCTCGATGCAGGGTATGACAATGATTCAGTACCTCACTGAGATCAAAAAGATCGTTGATCACATCTCTTCCGCTGGATCCACTATCGATCCCGAAGATGTGATAATCTACATTCTAAATGGTCTGCCGGCGGAATACCATGCTTTTACGACTTCCATTCGAACAATGCAATCGTCTTTATCTCTGGACAATCTTTATTCTCTTCTCATCAGTGAGGAGATTCATCTCAAGTCTGCGGCACTAAAATTTCCAAAAGTTCCAGATAATCAAGCTGCCCTGTTTACCTATCGCGGTCGTGGGCGTCGTGGTCGCGGCAGACAAAATCTTGAAACCGACCGAACCCACATTCCATCTTCAACCAGCAAATCGAATGGAGTTATATGTCAAATTTGTAAAAAGAAAGGTCACCAAGCTGACGCCTGCTGGCATCGGCTAAACCCAAATTATGTACCCACTCAACCATCTGCTAAACAAGCCTCGGCTCTACTCGTCAACACTGACGGTGCTACGGACTGGTATATCGACTCAGGGGCCTCATCGCATATGACAAACAAGATAACTAATCTTGACAACGTCTACGACTACAATGGCTCTGACACGGTAACCATAGGAGATGGAAGGTCCGTTCTGATTGCTCATGCTGGAACGGGTATCCTTCCAACTCCATCTAGTAAGCTTCTGCTATCAAAACTCCTTCATATTCCATCTTTATCTTATAATTTACTTTCAATTTCTAACCTAGTGAAGGATAATCCGATATCCATCACGTTCGATGCTAACGGTTTCGTTTTTAAGGATTGGAGGACAAACAAACCTATTCTACACGGACCGTGTAAAGATGGTCTATACAAAATCGTTACAAATCCTTCACTGGATTTCAAGGCACTCTCAGCTGACAACGCCGGCAAACCAAATTGGCACTCCCGATTGGGTCATCCAAATAATAGGACGCTATATCATATTTCATCTCTTAATCCTGTTCTTAAAATTTCTGTCCCTACATCTCTTTGTAATTCTTGCTTAGCTTGTAAAGGCCACAAATTACCATTTGATAATTCTAAAAGCATATCATCTGCACCTTTACAATTAGTACATTCTGATCTCTGGGGGCCGTCGCCCGTTGCTTCTAATCAAGGATTTCAGTATTACTTAATTTTCGTTGATGATTTTTCTAAATATGTTTGGCTTTTTCCTATTATGTTTAAATCAGATGTAACGAAAACTTTTATCCAGTTCGTCACTCAAATTGAACGACAAACTGATCGTAAATTAAAAGTTATAAGAACTGACGGTGGCGGTGAATTCTTAAACAGGGAGTTTCGCAATTTTACCTCAAACGCAGGTATTCTTCATCAAAACATCTTGCCCATATACACCCGAGCAAAATGGAACTGCTGAGAGGAAACATCGTCACATCGTCACAATGACTCGCACTCTTCTTCAGCAATCAGGACTACCGAATTCTCACTGGCTTGATGCTGCTCTGACCGCAACATACTTAATCAATCGCACACCCTCCTCCCACCCTGCTACACTAACTCCGCTCCAACGTATGTTTGGCATTCAACCATCGTACGCACACTTGCGCACCTTCGGGTGCGAATGCTACCCTCTTCTTCCTCCGACACAGCGTAACAAACTTTCTCCTACTTCAGCTCGATGTATATTTATTGGTTACTCCGATACTATGAAAGGTTATCGGTGTTTAAATCCCGACAGCAAGACTGTCATTACTTCCCGTCATGTTCGTTTTAACGAAAACATTTTTCCGTGTAAAGCTGTAGTTCTCGCAGGGAATTCAGCTCAGACTATTATTCCGCCTTCTCTACTTCAACCAACCTCAATTTTACCGCTTAAGCAAGCAACCGTCTCCTCTTCCTGCGCGGAGCTTCCTTCAGTGTCTCAATCCCATTTTGATCAGCAAAATTCCTCTGATCAGTCATCACCCGAAGACTGTGTGGCTCAAGACCATAACCCGGTTCCAGTACAAGTATCAACACATCCAATGATAACTAGGCTGAAAACTGGTTCCCTTAAACCCATAACCAAGCTAAACTTACTTCATACTACTCAACCACACACCGACCCAACAACATTTTCTGAAGCCAGCAAAAGTGCGGAATGGCGAAGGGCAATGGAAGAAGAATTTCTTGCCTTACACAAACAAGGTACATGGGAACTCGTAGAACCGCCCGCAAACGCCTCCATAATCGGATCAAAATGGACGTATCGAACAAAATTCAACTCAGACGGTACCATTGCAAGGTTCAAAGCTAGGCTTGTTGCTCAAGGCAATCAACAAGAGTTTGGCTTAGACTATCAAGATACTTTCAGTCCGGTAGCCAAGTTACCAACAATTCGGGTCTTATTCGCCATCGCATTGTTCTTTAAGTGGTCAGTACACCAATTAGACGTTACAAATGCGTTCTTACATGGGGAAATCAAAGACATTGTATACATGAAACAACCCAAAGGCTTCGAAGACTCTACCTATCCGAATCGTGTCTGTCAACTTCGGAAAGCTATTTATGGGTTACGACAAGCGCCAAGGCAGTGGTATACTACGTTTACGGCGTATCTACTTCAGCTCGGTTTCACTCACAGTCAAGCCGATCCTTCTCTGCTTCTTCTACATCGCGATCGAATTCAAATCTATTTACTAGTCTACGTAGACGATATCTTGATTACGGGTAACGATACGAAAGCTTTGATGGCTCTTATAAATCAGCTCAAATCTCGTTTCACCATGAAGGATCTCGGAACGGCTCATCAATTTCTCGGAATCAAAATTGATACTCATCCAGATAAGTATTTTCTGTCTCAATCGGTTTATGCTCAATCTATTATAAACATCGCTGAATTGCAGAAATGCAATTCGGTAGCTAATCCGTGCACAAATAAAATGCCAGTCATCTCTTCTGAGGCGGTACCCTGTTTCTCTCCATCGGTCTACCGTCAACTAATTGGATCTCTTCAATACTTGACTTTAACGCGTTCGGACATCGCCTTCGCAGTTAATACGCTCTCTCAACATATGCACAAACCGGAGACTCCACATACTTTTCTGTTAAAGAAATTGATCAGATATATTAAGGGAACCATAGCCTTCGGTCTACCAATCACTCGTTCAAACCTTTCGCTTCGAACTTTTTCTGATGCAGATTGGGCATCAGATCCTCTCACCCGCAAGTCGACGTCTGGATTTTGCACCTTTCTTGGTGATACATTGGTGTCCTGGACGGTGAAGAAGCAGCCAACGGTGTCAAGGTCATCAACAGAATCCGAATACAGAGCTCTGGCGTCGGCAACCGCAGACACAATTTGGATTAAACGCCTGCTGCGTGACTTCCGAGTTAGCCACGACAGCCCAGTCGACATCTTCTGCGATAATACGTCCACTATTGCTCTGGCGAATAACCCTGTCTTTCACGCAAGAACAAAGCATATCGAGATAGACCAACGGTTCGTGAGGGATCACATTCAGACAGGATCTATTCGCCTCCTACCCATCTGTACAGTGGATCAGGTTGCCGACATTCTAACAAAACCATTGGCCACTCACAGATTCCAGCTCTTAAGATCCAAGCTAACCATCACTCAAGACGCTTAGCTTGAGGGGGAATATTAAGACAGCTAATTAAAACATAAAAAGTGCTCTTTTATTAACTTCTTGTAAACCTATAAGAGGCTGACAAGTGTACCTCCATGATAACTATTTAAACTCTTGTACTCCTGTATCAAAGACAACGAAATAATATTTTCTTTCTTCTTCTCGTTACTGTACATCTTCTTGCTTAATACGCTCATCTTGACAGTAGATGAGTTTCTACACTGTTGATGGATTACAGCTTTAGTGAAACTATAGAATTTTGTGACTCAGAGTCAGAGATAAATGTTTATGCGACCAACTTTTACCTGCAGCTGAATTCAGAAGAGCTTAAAGTGAAAGTCTCAGACAACATCTATAGATGCCCTTTTTGTCAGGGAAAGAAGACACAAAATTACAAGTACAATAATATATTAAAATAGTCTCGTTTGTCGTCTCATTATCGGAGTTAAGAGTAGCTGCAAGATTAAAATTAAGAATGCAAAAAACATAGCCCTTAGAGCTAAGAAGACATAAACATTTGTCACGGATGGTCTTTGTTTTGGGGCGAGAGAGGAGCGAAAGGGAAAATGAAAGCCATGCTCGAAGTTGTGACTCGTAAGTCTGGAGAGAAGAGTGAAGGGAAAACGAACAATTGATGCTTTCATGTATCAAAAAAAAAAAATGTTGGTGGCTTCTCTGGATTAGTAAATAAATTTAAAAGGAATAACTAAAAAAATTAAAGCATGTTTCCTCGTTGGCAAACTTGTTGCTCGTTAAGTCACTAAAACAATCAGCTTTAAATCCCTTTAAACTTTCAGTTATAGTTTTAGTCAAATCCTTTAGAAGATATCTCTTGTACTAAGTCCTCCCCAACAATTATGTGTCAAAATCTCTTTTTATCATTCCGTCCACAATGGAAAGTCATTCCATCCTCTCTCTTTCAATATTTTACTCTATTAGTCTTTATCTCTCTACTGCTGCTAGGGGTGTCAATTTTTGACACGACACGAAAACCCGACCCGGACCCGCCGGGTTGGACCCGACCCGATTTCAAAACGGGTCGGGTTCGTGTTCCAGAAATCGACCCGTTTTCGGGTTCGGGTTGACCCGGCGGGTTGCCGGGTCAACCCGCCAACCCGTTTAATTCAAAAAAATTCGAAATCCCGCCCTCTGCCCGCTGCCCCCGCCCCCTGCCCCTGCCCCGCTGCCACGCGCCGCTGCCCTCCCCGCTGCCCCCGCTGTCCCCCCGCTGCCCGCCCGCCCCGCTGCTGCCCGCGTGACGCGCCGCGCTGCCACGCGTGACGCGCCGCTGCCCCCGCTGCCCGCTGCCCCCCGCGTGCCGCGTGCCCGCGCTGCCCCGCTGCCCCCCGCTGCCCCGCTGCCCCGCCGCGTGCCGCGCGCTGCCGCGTGCCGCTCGCGCTGCCGCGCACTGCCTGCCGCCGCGCGCTGCCGCCGACGCCTGCTGCCGCGCGCTGCCGCCGTCGCGGTGCCGGGTCGTGTCGGGTCAACCCGGCAACCCGCCGGGTCGGGTCCGGGTTCGGATTTTCGACCCGTTTCTCTACCCGGGTCGGGTTAGGGTTGACCCGTTTTCCACCCGGGTCAGTTCGGGTTCGACCCGAACCCGACCCGTGACCCGAAATTGACACCCCTAACTGCTGCATTGCGTGATACGAGTAGAAGGTGGATTGAAGACTTGAAATGGAAGAAGCCTGTAATAAATAACATGAAAGATGAGAAGGGGTACCGTTTTATTTTGTGGGGGGCAATTAATAAAAAAAATTAGTTATGTAAAATAATAATTAAATAATTAATATAGTAATTAACAAGATATATATATGTAAAATAATAATTAATTAGAAGTAATAGAGTTCTAAAATAATTAATAGTATAATTATTAATTTTAAAATTATTTAAGTAGTACTTAAATAGTTAATTAAATCAGGTAATTATTAAGATTATATTATTTATGATAAGATCTTCTCAGAGGGAAGAGTGCATGAAGACAACAGTCTAAAGAAAAACCCTGAAATATTACAAGAAGATAAATCCTGCTAATGCCTTGCCAAATTTTTAAACTTTTAAGACTTTTTTTTTTAATATATTAATAAATTAACAATATTATTATGATATTAATAAAAAATTTAACCAACATAATAAATACAAATATGTTATTTATATATTTAATATCCGCATTTTTTACTTACTAAACTACAACAATTTTAACATTTATTTATCTATAATATTTTTGAGGACACACTCAAAATTATAAAATATTTTTCCAAAAAAAAAAAAAAATCATTGACTATAAAAAATAGATGAGAAAAAACTGTCATAGGACACAACTCTCCTTGGCCTATTGGTTGAGAGCTTAGGCTTTCAACTAAGAGGTCCAAGGTTCGAGTCTTTGTGTATGCGTTGTGGGTGTGAGTTTGCCTTAAATGGCCTAAATGTCCAAAAAAAAAAAAAACTGTCATAGGATCTTATAGAGAGAGAATATGAAAGATCGTGTTGGCGAAGAAAACTCAAAAAGTTATGATAAGATCTTCCGAGAGAAGAGCATTGATAAAGAAGAAAGATAGTTTGAAATAAAATGAAAGCATTTTTATGCTATAATAATTAAAAAAAGTTAGGAGAGCAAATATAAAATTTATAAATTAATTATGTAAATAAAATATTTTATGTATAAATCCTTTTGATCAAATTAATAAATATATTTATAAAATATACCAATATATAAATTATTATAATAATCAGATTATATTAGCATAACTATTAAAATTAACCATGCAGTTCACCTCTAATCAAGAGATTTTGGATTTGAAGCTTCCACATATGATGTATAAATTTGACCTCTGATAGACTTGATGCGTCATCAAAAATCACTTGATTAGGCACGAATCTCGAAGCTATGTGAATTAGAAACTTTCATAAGAATAAATTTAGGGCCATCCTTTTACAAAGGAGGATGGGAGCTTGATCCCAGTCCAAAAATTTTGCTTCTCCCTCAATTTATTGGAGAAACATTTGACAAGCTCGAGAGAACTGTGCTCTTTCCCCCTCCCCTAATGAGTGTATTTATAGATCCATGAGGGGGCTGAGTTTGGATTTTTTTTCTAGATTTTTCTAGATTTTTTGGGAATGTTTAAAAGCATAAATCATATTTTTCCCTTTTTAAATAAATAAAAAGGAAAATATTTAATTTAAAATAAATAAATATACATCAATTTAGTCATTTCTTTTCAAAAGAATGCTCTGAATTTTTTAGATAAATTTCAAATTTTGTACTATTTATGAAGTATTCTAAATTTGATATAATTTAATTGCAGTAAATAAAAAAAATTATGCAGGGGAGCCAATACACGTCCCTTGAGCTTGCAAGTGGTGCACGTGGACCCGCATGAGGGTGGCCCACTGGAGCGTTGCCGGTGGCTAGTCGGCCGGCCGGTTAGCCCTCCAATTTTCTTTTGGGCCTGATTCAGACATTTTTTGGGTGTTCGGGGCCATTGTTTTATATTATGGACTCAATTTTGATACTTTCATCAATGAAGAGAGCCTCTACAATTTTTTTTAACAATAAACTAATATATTAATAATAAAGAAACACGGTTACAACATCAAATGGCAAAAAAGAAAAGCAAAAGGCAAAATACAATGAAAAATGGGCTCAGTAGTCGGCCGAGGCTCCCAACATCCCTGACGCCTCGCACGAACTATCCAATAAGGTGAAGATAGCGCACAGAAACCAACCAACTCTACAAAACTCACCAGAGGTTGCCACTAGCAAAACGACGAGGACACGAGCCCAGCCACATCATTGCCCCAAAAATAGCGGACCACCCCGACGACAAAACACCAGATAACCAAAATCCAAAAAGTAAAAGAAAAATAACAATAAAGTTATCGTCTTCTACGGCCCCTCCCATGAGCTCTCCCACGAGAAGCAATCGAACGAACAGGTCAATCACAAACCAGAGCAAAGTCATTCCCAGGGTCAGAACCCCCGTAAAAGTCCGGCGAAATAAAACCACAATCCGAATGATCGGATTCAGATTCAAAGTCAGACTATCCATGCAACCAGTCCATGTGATTCCTAACATCAAAGCCAGACTTTTCACCCAAACGATTCACCATATTGAGCGTGTCCACCAAGTGCACTGGGACATCAACAAAATTATTGGAACACACCGAGTTACCATTCAAATTCTCCACCATAACACACCCAGGATCGTTAACAGCAGTCATAGCCGGTAAAAGGGAAACTCCAGTATCAGACGATAGAACGGTCGGTTCAACAGACCCAGCCACAATATTGCACATAGCCCCCTCATTACAAATAGAGCTGTCAATTTTTGACACGACCCGAACCCGACCCGGAAAAATTCGGGTTCGGGTCAACCCGAACTCAAAACGGGTCGGGTTCGGATTGAACAAATCAACCCGTTTTAAAAATCGGGTCGGGTTCGAGTTGACCCAGCAACCCAAAATTGACCGAAAAAATGACACAAAAACTCATATTTGACCCGAAAACCCGAGATTGACCCGAAAATCGAATATTAACCCGATTTTGACCCAAAAATTAGCAATTTTGGGTCAACTTCGGATCATTCGTGTCGGGTCTGGTTCGGGTCCAGAAACCTAACCCGTTTTTAAAAACGGGTCGGGTTCGGGTTGACCCGAATAGTGCCGGGTCAGTTTCGGGTTCGACCCGAACCCGACCCGCTGACCCGAATTGACACCCATAATTACAATGGTTAAGAACAGGAGAAATAAAAGGGGGCGAGACAACCCCAACCTCAATAACAGGTAAGTCAGCATCCCCCAACCGGTCAGAAACAGCCAAAACCACGGCTTCAGGGGACGAAACATACGCAGGTAAAACCACTGCCTCCAGAATTACGTTCACTAACACAATTCAAAGGGTAAGGAGAGGCCAACTCAGTTACCGGAGGGGCAAAGGGTAAGGAATCAGGGGATAAGGCAGAAGCAGCACCCAAAAGGTTACCAACATGATCACCAGACACAGCATTCACAGCATTCACCAAATTAATAACAGTCATTGGGGGTACATTATCGGACGAGTTAAGAGCAACCAAAGAATCCTTAATCTCAGAAACTCCGCCCACAGGGAGCCGCCGTCCCACATTATCAGAAACAGGAAGGTCACAAGGACCTTCCGCAATCTGCGCCTCATTAACGACTAACTACGAATTGACAATATCACCACTTTTTGCATTAGCAACAGGCAAAACCACATTCACACGAGATTGAGGACCATTCAAAGTGGCAGGAATACTACCACACTCCCCCCTAGAATGACCAAATCGTTTGCACAACACACAGTAAGAAGGCACCTCCTCCAACAAAACCCATTGAACATACCCAGAATTCTCCGGACCAAGCCAAATTTTATCAGGAAAATCCTTAGTAATGTCTAGCTCCATCAGGACCCTCGCCACAGATGGCCTAGACCCGACAGAGGTTGAATTGTCAACTTTTAATGGACGGCCAAACATAGAAGCCAAAGCATGGAGGATACGAGGGGAAAAAAGGTGCGGTCACAAATTGGGAAAGGCAACCCAAATAGGAATTACCGTAGACTCAACACCGACATCAAGATCCGGCGACCATTTAGTGAGTTTCAAAAAACAGTTATTCACCAAATATGATCTATGGCAAAAAAACTCTACTATGATCCAAGTCATTTGAAAGCTTAATTAGAATATGAGATTGATCCAGAACAGTTACAGAGAATTCAGCATTCAGCTTCAAACTGAAAAAAAAAATTATGGATGGAATCTAGTGAGGGGCAACGTGTAGGAAAGAAACCAACAAGAACAAATTGAAAAGGAACAGACATAGCCAAAATTTCTTCCTCTGAAATCCATATAGAGGGCAAACCACGACAAGAACACTTTCGTAACTCAGGAAAACGAACTGTAATCGAAGAACCAGAAAGAGCCTCCACAAAAGAGCACGATTTAAAGGACCCATACAAAAAACCCGGGTCACAAACACGACTAGCCACCATACCGGCCACGGCCTCCCGGAGGAGGAAAAAAACAAACCGTAAGCAGAAAAAGAAGAAGGAAGACAAGGAGAAACTCCCTGGAGACCAATAGGAATATCCACTGGAGGAGAAGCCAAGATCCAAGCCCAAGGAAAGCTAGGGCAAAGCCCTAGCGGCGCGGAGCAAGCGTCGGTGCCCTAGCGGCGCGGAGCAAGCGTTTGTCTTCATCATCTATGTTCCCTTGACTTGTTGAAGAGGGCCTCTACAATTAAATTAGAGTAATTTTGTGAGTTTTGCAGCTCAATTTTCTGATAATTTTTGCTCCAATCAATGCGCCAACTTCGAGAAATGCTAAAACTATGATCAATGATATTTTACTTATTATTAGGCTATAATTTAAGCTAATTTTATTATTAGGATTTCAATTAGCTTAATTTTAAAATCTCTTTAATGATTGTTGTTTAAGTGAAATTTTTTAATTTTCATAATTTTATATCTTTATGGAAATCATATAATTGATATAGTTTTTAAAAATTTTATGAAAATTTGTCTAATTGAATTCATTATATATTTGATGGTAACTAACTAATATATATATATATATATATATATATATATATATATATATATATATATATATATATATATATAAACTCCATGAAAGAGGCCTACGCGTTAATGAAAAGAAAAAATAACAAGTCAAGAATGACTCCAAAGCTCGCTAAAATACAACATTTGAAAAATAAAAACCTAAAAGCCTCGGAGTCCACCTAAAAGCAAAAATCAAGACAATACAAAATGAAGATCAGCCTAATTAAGCACAATCAAACTAAAAAAGAGTCATAGTAAGTCACCAATTGCCCAACAGTCAAACGTCTACATCAAAAGCTACAAGGTCATCCAAAGTCGTAGCCCAAAGATCGAAAAATTGGCACCACAACAGCAACCAACACCCCGCATCTCCAAAGCAGTAGCCACCAAGCCAACACCAAAAAATAGCTATTTTTTTTAAAAAAATTTCCTCTTTCTTCGTTTACCCATCTGAACTATAAGCACAACTTTCATTCAGATCAACTAAGTCATACTGTTCAACAATTTCCTTTTCACCATCCTCAGAATGAGAAGATAGAGAGCCTTCAAGCAGCTCGAGGCGCACGACGCGACACTCGAGCGGGACGTGAGCTCGGGACGCATGTGACGACGCTGTCCTCGGGACGTGACTCGCAACTTGACACACCGACGCGGCCGGGCAGCCTGGGCAGGGTGGCACGGGGTAGGCGAGGCAGCCGGGGCAAGCGGGGAAGCGGGGCAGACGGGCAGGGTCGGTCAGAGCCTCATTCCGGGTCATTTCGGGTCATTCTCGGGTTCCCAGGTCAACCCGAACCCAACCCGATTTTGTAAATGGGTTGGTTTTTCGGACCCGAATCAGACCCGCTTTGGGTTCGAGTCAACCCAAACCTGAAATTTTCAGGTCAGGTTCGGGTCGGGTTTTTCGGGTTGGGTCCAATATTGACAGGTCTACAAATAGGTATAACAGAAGATTCAATCAATAAATCCAAGTAATGATACAACTTAACCAACTTCATAAAGCAATTATAGACAATATAAGAACGATGCGTAAAAATTCTATAATAATTCAAATCATTTGCAAGTTTTATCAGCACATGCTTCACATCCAAAATAGCAGTCACAGAAATTTCACCAGTAAGTTTAAGATTAAAGAAGAACTTTCTGATTAAATCCAAAAAAGGTCGCTTAACTGGAAATTTTCCGACCAATGAAAACTCAAAGGGAGCTACGAGAGCGAAAATTTTCTCCTCAGAAATCCACAATGATGGCATACCCCGATAAGTTGAAGTTTTAAGAGGCAGGAAAGACACCGGAGAGACACCAGCCAAAGCATCAACAAAAGTAATGAAGAAATATTATGCAAATGTAAAATGAACACAATAGTTTATTTGAATAGAATTGGAATTGACATAAATTGTAGAAAACTAATAGTGATCCACACCAATTAGGCAAAGCCTTACAATGCCAAAATATTATAAGAGGATGCTGTAAATTAGACCAGCATCCATTAAAAAAACTTATTTACATAAGTTGCACAAAAAGCATCACAAAATACATGAAATTGATAGATCACCTCTGAAGATTATTCATCTCCATTTACAATAGCATAAAAGTTAATCATTATTAAAATTTTATGTAGAAAATATATCAACAGACTATCTAATAATAAGATGATAAAATATTTTAAGATACAATATGAAAATCAAAGTTGTTTTGCAATGTTTTGATTATTTTCAACAACAATATAATCATTAAGATTTTCTTCCCAAAATAGTGTAA
The DNA here is from genome assembly GCA_019514585.1 of Dendrobium officinale. Taxonomy (NCBI): domain Eukaryota; kingdom Viridiplantae; phylum Streptophyta; class Magnoliopsida; order Asparagales; family Orchidaceae; genus Dendrobium; species Dendrobium officinale. The sequence goes on along the minus strand of CM033693.1, from coordinate 30,288,913 downwards.
GAGGCATTATTAGTAGAACTAATAATAATAATAAATATATACTTCATTATTATATACTCGTAACAATAACAATCATTATGAATCTTCAGCATAATGAAATCAATGAATGACTGAAAAAAGAAAGTAAATACATTTCCAAATTCATAGGATATGAGCTTTACTATGCATATAAATTTAAAATAAATACATTTCCAAATTCATAGGATATGAATTCAATGTTGACCTCGATTTTGCCCAGAACCTTGGTCAAAAGGTTGACTTGGTCGAATTGACCAAGTCAGACCTCGAGACCCCCTCCAGTGGGTTCAGTGAGTCGAGTCGACTCTGTCGAGCCCTGACTTGGACCCCGAGTCAACCCAGTTGACTGAGTCAACCCGGGTTGACCAGTTTGGACCCTTTAAGCCTAAAATCAATTTTAAATCTATCTCATAGATTCCATGGCTTGATCTCACCCCCCCTTTGACTCCCTTGACTGATTTGACCAGGTCAAAGTTTGACTTGGTCAAATCAAGTCTTAAATAGGTCAAATTAGCCTATTTTAATGAAATTAATGGCCAATAATTGCAATTAAAGCCTCCCCTTCGTTTTGAATTCAAAACCACGGCCAATTCCCTCTAAATTCCCTCCTAATTCGACCTTGATGAGATCTGGACCGTTAGCCTAGAGCTTAGAGATTTAAATAGGAGAAAATTAGGGTTAGGAAGGATCTTTTTTTATTTTGCTCTTGCTCTAGACCTCCTGAGGCCTTGAGGTTTTCGGTGAGAGCTCCCACATACTCCCCCTACTTTCTCGAACCAAATCCCGACGTCCAGACCCCGCCGGCGGCGATCCTCCGGCGAATCCGAGACGTTTCGCGTTCCAGAAAGAATCCCGGTCGATCGAGCGTGAGTTGGATCTCAACGTCAACTAGGAAATTGTTCCTGGAGAGTCCACGAGTCCAACGAGCCCAAGATCTCCCGAATCCACCGTGTGGATTGAGGTATATCTCAAACCCTAGTTAGATCACACAAAGTTATTTAACTTCATATAGAGTGCATATTTTTTTTGTAAAACTTATTCCCCATGAATGCTCTTCACTTTTAGAACATAGATCTAAAATTTCGTGCAATTTCGTCCACCCAATCGAGAGAACGAGACGATTTTCTTTTTAGGGTTTTGGTTCCCTGTGCATGCGCAGAGGAAGATGAAGTTTCTGTTCATCGTACTGTACGAAATGGTTCGTACCGTACGATATAGTCGTACTGTACGAATTTTTTTCGTACAGTACGATCTATTATAATAAGAAAGAATAAAAATACTTTTTTTGTGTGTTTTATCTTTCTGTTCATCGTACTGTACGAATTTATTTCGTACAGTACGATCTAGTGTGACAGAAAACTTTGAAATTACATAACTTTGTCGTTTTAAGCCCGCTGTCGACGCACAGCACCTTATTTTGGATGTACTTTGAATTCTGCATTGTTTAAAACTATTTTCAGATAAAAATTATATTCATATTTTCTGTTATTTCAAAAACAGTAAAACTGCTTTATTTTAAAATATTATTTTATTATTTTTTAAAACTTGTAAAATCCGTATCTAATTCGTTTTAGATCGGATTTTTGCGCACAACCCCTTGTTTCGAGCGTATTTTGATTCTGCACATCCTGGAGTCTGCATTGCACAAATATTTTTATTATTTCTGTACTTATTTTTGAAAAACAGTAAACTGTATTATTTTCAAAATATTTGTTTTATTATGTTTAAACTTTGAAATTACATAACTTTTTGTTGTTTTAAGTCCGCTGTCGACGCACAGCACCTTGTTTTGGATGTACTGTGAATTCTGCATAGTTTGAAATTATTTTCAGATAAAAATTATGTCTGTATTTTCTGTTATTTAAAAACCAGTGAAATAGGGCTATTTTAAAATAATATTTTTATCATGTTTTAACTTCGAAAATTCGTATCTTCGCCGTTTTAAGTCGGATTTTGACGTGTAACCCCTTGATCTTTTCAGAAAAGTGCTTATTTTAATTTGGAACCATTTCCAGCCCTTGATTTTGGCTGTCTTGACTGTTTTCTATTTTATCATATGATTCGGTTATTTTAATATTATTTAAATTAATTATCATACTAATTATTTTTAAACTAAAAATTATTTTCAAACTATTTTGAAACTTCGTTAGGGTGGTCAGCGGGTTTCCCTATACTTATGTATTATAAATTGAATTATTTTCAATTATTTTATTTTCCAAAAATATATTTATATCTATAAGTACTTTTAAACTATTTTTTAAAACTACTTATATATAAATCCTAATTTCGGGAGACCCGCTATTTCATGGAATTTTAGGCATGAGTTCTAGATATGAAGAGCAATCATGGGGGAGTGGGTTAGTGAATGGTTGAGTCCCAATCATTCACTAATCCTTTCTTCAGGTGTCTGTTTTTTTTATTCTTCGTAGATTGCATGTATAGGATTGCACCACGAGCACTTAGCCTAGGCTCTCCTAGATCTAAGGACATGGTGTGTTTATTTCATTTTTGTACTCCCATGCATTTATTACCTGAAGGGTTAGACTAAACATCACTTTTAAACTCCTACAACGTAGTGACACCCTAAGGACAAAAATTAAGGACTCGTCTAGCGAACTTAGAAGTCTTCTAGGAGCTAGGATAGATCCCAGAACGACATGAAAACTACAACACTTAAACTTAGTGACATCTAAAACATTATTGAATTTTCTAGGAATTTTTAGGAGCTCTTAGAGCCCTTAGCTAACCAACCCTAATTAACTGGTTAATTAAGGCCCCGAGACCTTCCGGAAAATACAATAAATACACTTTAAGTCAGAAAATTACCCATAATACCTCAAACTGACCAGAATCTGATCCCTGACCTTTGGGAGTGATTCCAATCAGTTTGGAGTTGATTTGGAGCAAAACAATAAAAAAGGCTATTTAGTAGGAAATTTAGAAAATTCCAATAAATACCCCGACCTTTAGAAATCCATAACTAATTGTAGAAAACTCCAAATTAGGTAAACTCACTTGCATTAGACTCCAATTAGGGCCTAGTATTTATTAAAAATTTTAGGTTTTCAGAAATGGGCTTAGATTAGAAAGTCAACTTTTTGGTCAACCCTAATCTATAGGATAGGGCCCGAAACTTAGAAAATTCATAACTTTGCCTAGAAAACTCCAATTTCAGCCTACTACCTGTCTAACTACTCATATTAAGGTCTAGTATTTTCTTAAGGTGTTAGGAATCCCAGGTTTAGCCTTTTTCCCATAGTGACTTTTTGGACCCTTATTCTAGTTCTTAGGAGGACCCGGGACTTTCTAAAATTGGCTAATATAATTTAAACTTCAAATATGAATACCCTAAGCTCTTAAAATTGATCAACAAAATAAAATAATTAAAGTGGACCCTAATTCACTAATATTTAAACTTCAACTAAAATATCCTCTTCAGACTCCCAACAAACATAAACTATAGATAACTTTAACTAACCATCCTACTTAGGATCTATCCAAACCACACTAGCCTTACACACACATAGAATTGTTTGCTAGGGCACCACTTCTAGAGCTAGGTTAGGCCGCTGGGATTTACTTTCCTGCTGTGTGCCGGAGCTTTCCGTGGATTTTATTGCATGTTGTTTGAAATTGTTGGTGTGTTTGCTTACTTTTTCTGTACTCTGTGATGTGATGAGCGTTAGACTTACCCATAGGTTAGGAGCGCTATATATATAATGTTCTTCCGTGCAGGTGGCCATGCTCAATGCTAATAAAAAGGGGGAGCATCATAATAATTTCTAATAATGTTTTATGCAGGTGCTTGCTCAGCTCCCCCTAAAATGAAATGAGGGCTAAAATTATTAAATTATTATAACTGCTACAGATGGAGCTGCTTAGCCCTCAAAATTAAGAGCATGGCTTGGCACAGGGTCACTGGTGTTAGCATTTTCATTTTTATATAAACTGCTTGGGATTTTTATTAGGATAACCTTGCAGGGATTCTTAGATTTACTGCTTTCAATTAATGTAAAAATTTGTAATAATTGTTAAGAGTTGTGAAAACAACTTCTGAGTCGGGATATTCTTATCCAGCTCGGATTCCAA